>JAOXYM010000008.1:17797398-17832653 GCA_028567055.1 Leptatherina wallacei | reverse complement strand
TTTGGGGGGTAGATCTGAGCCCGGTATCGACCCGCTCCATCATTTGTTTTGTGAATTTCAGGTGGGGGGAGGAGGGATGTTGAAAAGATCTGTTGCGTCAGTCTAGCAACCTTGAACAGATATAATACAAACAATGTTGGTGTTCACGAAAGCTGGGTATTTGTTTCTGTGCATAAACCAGACCCTCAGAGATTGGACCTGAATTCCTCATTCTCAAGAGAAACCAAAGTGGTCCATCATTACCTCCTCCACACTCCCCCTTTTCCCATTTCAGCACCACACTGAGCTAAGATATCAGCTAACACATTATCCTCTTAGCCCTGGAGACTGATAGCCAGTGAGGGCCTCGAGCCAGGAGCAGCCACACAGGTCAGGGAATAAAACTGGCATCACAGTTACTGCAACAGTAAATTTAACACAGATCAGATATTGCTCACTTGTTGAACTATTGAACATTTGCACTGTATGAACATTGCACACGTTATTTGCACCATTTAAAATGATTTGGGTTTATGAAAAAAAGGGGGCAAAAAGTATTTTCAGTCATATCCTCTAAACTGAGATTATAAATCTTTAACCTTTGGATTCAATACATAATATTTTTATATCTTTAAAAGGCAGTAGACATTCAAATCAGTTACTGGCAGGACTATAAATGTAAAGCAGATATATGTTGCAGAATTAGCCCCACCCTGTACCCTGTCCATTGTAAGGTTACACTAACACTAACATGAATGAGAACGAAACATCAAACCATTATTCCAATATCACTGAATATCAGGTGACATTATCCTGTCGGTGTTGCCCACCATGACTGGCTTTTTCAAGAACATTTGATTATATTTCTTGGCTCAGGTCACTCTGAGTCAACAGAGGAAGCCAAACCCACCAGGTTTTTATGATTAAGTGGACAAAGTCAGAATGGTTTTATTCCAGAAGGCTTGCCAAGTCATTTCATATCACTTCAACAAGCCAGAAACTGAACTTATGAAATTATATTAATAGCTGTCAATGTAAAAGAAACAAAGCTCCATAATACCTGAGAGATGCTATAGAAGCAAATCTGGCATTCCCCAGGCACTGTGTTTTTAGCCAGAGCTTAGAGGCATCTTATGTAATGGCTCACAACCTACAACTGACATGTCACGCAACTAAAAACACTACGGCAGGCCCACATGTTGGCAGTAGCCCAAGATGCACCTGCACTGTCAATTACTCAACAAGTGCACTTCTCTCCACTAGTCTAGACAGCCAACACCTGCTGCACATTAATCTCTAATGGTCTCCGTTGCCGGATATTCCTAGTTAACAAGAAAACATCTGATTGCTGCACCTTTTCCTCCAGCTGCTCAGTAACACACTCCTCGGCCTGCTCTGCAGAAGCAAACATGTTCAGCTCAACCAAGTGATTCTTGTCACTGAGTGTGTGGTTTGGGGCTCTGAGGGGAAAGCCAGGAAGGTGGCAGATCCGCTTCACATGAATTTGCCTTTCTGGCAGCAGCAGCGTCAGCTTGGATGAAATTGAACACCTCCACACAGCTTCACTGGAAGGTTACACTGTTTCTGGATGTGGTCCATGCAGGCCTGGTCCTCACAAGCCACCTTCTTCACCAGCAACACAGTGATGTCATTATTCCCTGCAGTCACAACTCAGAGCTGGCCACAAATGAAAAGTAATCACAGTTTGAATTGCATGCTCACATTTTAACAACTTCCCATTTTTAAACACCACTAAATGCTGTATGTTTTTCTTTTTGCTTATGTATTGCATATGAGCACAAATAAACAAGTAGACATTAATAATCCTTAAAGCACTTTTTAAAAGGTGGTTTCATGTTTTAAGAAAGTGCCCTTGGAAAGATAGTTAACGTGATATGCTTTTGTAGCACACACTGACCTTTGTTTCAAAGAAAAGGAAGTTCTGCGGGGCTACACAGTAATAAATGTACTTTTAAGAACAACAAAGTTGAAACAGTAAACCACTCAGTAGAAGAAAGTTCATCGAAATCTCAACAGACAGCTGTATAATCTTACAGAAATCAACACATTGCTTATAATGCTATATGACTCAAATGAAAAGTTTTCTTAAATGCCATAGGTCATTTAACAGAAAACACACCTGTTTTATAATTAATTGTATTTTTTGGCTACAACAAGTGGTGCAGCTAGAACCTGCAACATCAGCAAAATGCTTAACAAGCTGTTAAAAGTAATCATTTTTATGCTGTTAAACCAACTTCTGTGAATCTGAGTTGCAAATGTCTGTAAGATTGCAATCAGATAAGAAAGTACCAAAGAACAATTAATAACCACCAGCTATTGTCTAAATCAAAGTGTGCTTCTCTGTACCAGTAGACCAGAACACTTATCAAAGTCAGAAATTAAATCAATAATATTTTAATTTGGAAATCCTATACGAGCACCAGTATATATCTACTTTTGAAACACAAAACATAAAATGTATGAGGCATTTCTTTATTTTCACATTAATCATAGTAACGCACATTTTTATCTTCAACCAAACTGCGTCATGTTCCCTTCATTTATCCCACAGTTCATACAGGAAGGCCATACATAGAACTTAATGGATGAAGAAGATCTACCCACACTTGAAATCATCGGAACTCACTCAAGTTTCAACTGATTGTTTTGTCATGTATAGTACCAGTCAAACATTTGGATACACTTACTGACTCAAAGTCAGTGGATAGGTGTGTCCAAACTTTTGACTGGTGCTGTAAGATGTGTGATTATGATCCAACTACCTGGTTAGAATAAAAAGCCAGGTTTTCATACCAAAATTCTCGTTCTCTACAACCACCCTCCCATCTGCATTTCTGGCAGTTTTCTTCCATGCTGTATGGGATGCAGGCTCATATGTTTGGGGTGCCCACCGATTTGGCCCTGCCCTTGCTGGTTACAGTACACACACATGAACAAAGAAAAACTTGAGTTCTGTAACAAAGTTCTGTGGACAGATGAATGAATGAATGAATTATACTTTATTGATCCCCGAGGGGAAATTGCATTTCTTTTTGAAATTATGAAAAACGTGAGGGGAAGGAAAAGTGCTCATGACCCAAGGCATCATTTCATCTGTCAGACACAGCAGTAGTTATGCTGTTGCTTGGGTGTGTGGCTGTTAATGTAACTGACACATTATTCATTTCGCAGCTCACTGAAGCAACAGAATAAATGCAGAGGTAGACATATATGTGCAGTTAGCTTGAAGAATTAAATCATGGGGCAGCATTTTGCTCAACATTTGTTCAAGGCAACTACATATATTCCAGTGATAAAGATTGTGGAATTAGTCACCTGATCTTAGAGTGACAAAGCTTCAGTCTATCAGACCAAAAACATCCCACAATGTGCCAAAGTCTAATTTTACAGCTGTGAAAAGCTGAGAGGGATGATACAGAACGCCTGCTGTCGTATATGAGTGAAAAAATAACGTCTGGCAGAAACTGACGGCAAAGATGTTTTCATAAGGTATGATGATTTTACATTTCATTCCAATAGTGTCACACCTTGTACGTCAGAGGTAAAAAATGTCCCTGCGTAGTTTACCTCTTATTTGAAGCGTATTGTATAAATTGTCAATGAATTCTTTGTCACACCTGTCACACCTGACCTGAATAAAGTGTACTGAAAATCGTAGTATTAAACAAACCAACTTATTTACAGACAATTTGATGAAGAAACATTATTATGAAAACATGCAATTTTATTTGATTTCAAATTAAAGGTTTGGATACATTTCCCCATTTGGTTTGAATGAACATCTAAATCCCATAATTTTCACACAATATGTTACACTAATAACATTTTTATTAAACTGAAGTAAAACTACCCATATTACTATTAATTATTAACTGCAAAAGTCAAACTTGTCTGCAAGAGCACAGATGATGATCAGATGACAAGCAACCAATGAGAAATTAACAATTAACAATTCTAACAAAACAGTTAATTTTTCTGTTTTGATGAAAGTATCAGAACACCTCAGTCTAAGTCATATTTAAGGCAGCAGGTGGATGTTCAAAATTAAATAACGAAGTGTATTTTAACAGCTTTCTTTGTAAAGAAGATTTCCTTTACAGGGGGTAGAAAGTTACAAAAGATACACATTGTAACTGTCAGTTTTGCTTTAATAACCTGAAGAAATGTGTTCATTGCTTTCATCTGTAAAACTGATGCCATTCTGGTCTGGGACTTTGTCTTCTGACCAGATTTGGGTCCAGGCTCTCATACAGGGCTCATTGAATTATAGAGAGATGTGGTTTGGTTCTGAGTAGCAATTCTCTTGCTAAATTGTGAAGACTTAAAGACATACACTTAAGAGTAAGGAGATCATCTTTTCTTATTTTGTGAATCACTACAAAAACTGTTGCCTGATGTCAGACCAATTTGTCAGTATGCTAAGACTCCATTTTCAGCATCACCACTGTCATTATTTTTTCTTTTCTTTTATCTTCATTATGGGGGGGGGGGAGAGGAGTGAGATCTTCCCTATACAGACCTACATATTCAGGCAAAAATAACATTGTGAAACCCTTAGTGTCTTGATGTATCAGTCCTGCATGTGGCACAAACTGGCTAACTGGTGCCTAACTGGCTTATTGGTTTCTTTTTGAGTTCTCACATTTAAAGGTCTTTACCAAGAACAAGAGAAACAAGAGAAACTGGGATAATCTAATCATTTTCAAACTAGTAAAGCACATCCTCATATGTGACACAATGCAAACTTCACTCATTTTCATTTAAGTCTCATTATTTGCAGGTTTATCCACCAAACATCATTTAGACTACAGCCCACTATCTCCATTACATGCTGACATTGGATGCATTGCGTTATCATCCACTATACTTGAACAAGTAGCTGAAATTTGTCTCTGGTGGTTGAGTTTCTTGTGGGGTGAATGGTAAAGACCTGGGTCACTGAGATCTGAGATTGCAAGGTGCACTCATCTACCCCGACTGGCTGCAGCCAAGGAATGGAGCTCACATTGACAGCTGCAGCACTGTGTTGAATAAAATGAATGTAGGGAAACACAGAGAGAAGGAGACAGTTGCTCAACCTGTCGACAGCTTCTCCATAATTAAATAAGTCAAGGTGGAGGACCATTCCTGTTAGGGTGCAGCAGCTCCGTAAATAGCCGTCTAGCACGTTGAGTGTTTTTTTTTCTTCTTCTTTTCCCTTCCCGTAGTAATCTCTCTCAACAAGCCTGTTAACATAACTGAAAACACAGACGTGAAAAAACACAAGTATCACTGACACAAGGAATGTTTCTTTGTAGTGGATGGTTACGCATTCACTGTCCTGTTTTAACATGTTCCAAGAATTTCTGAATCTCTCTACAGGTCAGCATGTTTAACAATGCACCCCTTGTTTCATTATCTTAAAAATGAAAATATTCATCACTGTTTCTATGTACGATGACAACATTTCTCATGTTTACATTGCCAAGGGAAACACTGTTCTATCAGTGAGCTACAAAGAAAACCATTTAATTAAGTTTTTTGGCTGTGACTAACCCTTAAACTACCATATAATCCTCATTTATTACCAGTAAGGTCTTCTATTTTGTATGCTAAACATGTTTTTTGTTATACTGAACAATCTCAAAATATAAAAAATGAAGTTATGTATTGTGTAATAGTTAAGGAGTTTTTGATAAACCTACCACAGACTGTTGCTGCAATTTCCTCTTCGAAGTCCCTTTTTCATCAAGGAGACTGTGGTATTTTAACTTTCCCACCATCTCCTCTCAATATATCTACCCAACTCCAATTGTGATTTAAGTCTCTGTTGGACCCTTTCCAGCATGTTAACTCCAGCTAAATCTGTGGATTAACAATTTAGTCCAACCCCACTGCACACACACACACACACAGACACACACCATCAACACCACCAACACTAATCTTAAGGAGCTGACCTCAGCCAACAAATGACCAAATTCACACAAAATAGAGACCCGCCCCCACTGACAATGTGGTCTTTCCTTTCTTCTGTTCCTATGAGAGCCTCCTATTGAATCAGACAGCCGCACTTGTTGAGACCGCGGTGACAGATCCTCGAGTACCTCTCTGTTAAATGAAGCCCCACAGCCCTTTGGGATTCAATCTAGCTGGCAAATGCTGGTCACAAAAACAGGGAGGGTGGGAATCCGGCAAAAGTAAACTGTCTTGCATTTTTAGACGGGATTATTGTCTCCTTAGCTAATATTCCCACACCAAATTTATCATCGGTGTCACAGTGGCAGAAATAGTGAGTGAATAAATGAGTTGCCTTTTTGTATGCCTTGAAGCTTTACCCTGTTTTTGTTGCACTTTTTTTTTAAATTATGGGCAATAGCATTGGGTTCACTGTCTCCAGTTAGTAGGCAGAGCTGGTTGTGACCCATGAGCTCAGCGTTACTGTTGAACCTGTGCCACAGTGTCTGGTACATTCAAGCAGGCAATGTGCAGCTGTGCAGGTCTGTGGACTGAAGGGCTACTCACACACATACACGATGCTGTCACACTGTTTATCATTCCACATGTCAGTCATCCTGACTTCCCCCAAGCCTGCAAGAACACATTTTAGAACAAGGATGCAGGAGGAAAAGCACTGCCTCTTCCTGTGTTAACATCAGTGTTTCCCATGTTTCTGAGCTGTCTGGAGCATATATGTTCCAAGACCCAGCAGTCATGACAGTGAGTACACTTATACGCCTTTATTCAGTTACTGTAGACACTCTTTTATGAGTCATGAGGGAACATGTTAGTTGCATCTTGTGATAGAGTGCAGGACCGTGGGATTTTAAGAATCCACACATGATTAAACCAATGTTTTTATCATTTGTAAAAACATCCTCAATTTTCCAAAGTATTTTATAAAAACTTCCTCACTTCAGGTGGTTTTGACTTTTCTTAAAAGGAGCAGATGTACATTAATGGGAGATTAAAAACAGGAGCAGATTTTTTATCTCCCTTTTGACATTAAACATGGCCAATACAAGCTGATAGAATAACATCACAACAAGCCAAATAGAAAAAAGAATTCTGATAAACTTACTTTATTTTTCTATTGTAAATGTTTTCTTTGTTTCCGTTTTGCCCAGGAAAGGGACCAGGCAGCGACAACTAGATTGCTATTTTTTACACCCATGGGTAATTTACCCAACACTACCAGATTCTGATGATACCAAGCAGCTTAGTTTATTCATTACAAAGCAGTTGATTAAAAAAAAAGTCTGATCCATGTTTTCTATTCAGCAAAATATCAAAACTTGTATGAACAAAGGAATAAAAGTTTTTTTTAAAAGTGAAAATGGTCTTAAAACTATCAAAGATCAAACTGGGATCTGCCTGAAAATGTTTTAACACATAAGTCTACGTTTATGGAGAAAAATGTTTAAATTAAAAGTATTTACAGTTGCTAGAAATGAAAAAAAAAAGGTTCACTATGGCAACTGGGTTGAATCAGGACACTTTATATTTAGTAATGGAAGCTGGACTGGACAAAGCTTTCCATCATTACGTTACGCAGCTGGTAATCCTCAATACGTTCATCTTGTATTCCAATGGTACTATAAATGGTGAAGATATGAGGCCAAAAAACTGGTGGCATCTACAACAGGATCACATGACTCACTACTATAAGTCTGGCTTTGGGGATAAAATTTTTGACAGTCAAATTGTGTTTTCAGAGATGAACCTGTGCTGATTGTACCCCGATACTATACATTCAAATGTTTTTATTAGTTAAAAGTAGCAACAGGCGGATTTGTCCTCTCATGACCTCAACAAACCCAGGTCTTATCTTGGGCGTTTCTGGCTCCACAGCATCACCCATCCTTTTTCCTCCCTTCTCATCTCATTCTACATTGTCCGGGTCAGAGGCGCCTGGTCTAGCCGCGGTGCCATGTATCCTAATCACATAAGCACACAGGCTAATCCTCAGGACAGCTGGGGAATCTTTACTGCACAATTAAAGCATGAGTTGGACAGCAGCTTCATAGCACATCTCTGTAAACCCCCACCCTTTCATCAGCCTGCCATTGTAACCCCTCCTGACAACACAGACACACACAGTCACCACAACTACAACCGATTTCCCCCATGTCACCCCACACACGTAGACACAAATGAGTGGCCATGGGTCAGCACAGCTGCTGATAGAAACTTCCAGGTCCTCCTCTATTCACAGTTGTACAACTTTCCCTTATGTGCTTATATAACGTCAACATTTTGGGGGAAAAGCTAAACCCTCAATTTGTTCCTGTTGTCAATATTTCATACATTCCTGATGCACAAACCAGGTGGTGACCTGGTTGAAGGAAATTTCTCAATTGTAAATGGTTTTCTATTCTGACATTTAATGCTATGTAGTTTTGGTATTGAATATCTATTGAGGGATCTCCAAAGTACTTACTGTCTAAGTAAATTGATGGACTGAGGAGTATATGTCCATCGCATACGTCCTACTGGTGATACATCAGAACACTCTCTTGTCCAGGATATCTACTGTGATGAACTGTTTTTCTGAAAACTGTTTCTGCTAGAAGAGTTAGAGCATCCACCTCCTCGGAGATTCAGATGAATAATGGAGTAATAAGAGGAATTTCCTCAAGAATAAAATGTTTCTAACCCTGCACCTCTTCTGGCAGGCTATCCAATCCTCTTGGTGCAATTGCAAGTGTAGAAGCCTGGCCAAAAAAACCTAGGCATCAACACAGATCTATGTTTATCCCATACCCCTAGAAACCCTGCAATGGGGTCTCTGGGGCTTTCTCTGCTCCTCAACTGTGTTTGTCAATGAAAAAAACACATGTTCTATTATTATTTATATAATCATTTGTTTGTTTATTATTCTAACTTTTCCAGAAGGAAAATCTCAACCTGGGTCCAGTCAGAGTTTGTACAATTTATGAGTCATATTGGATTCTTTATTTTTACTTGTGCAGGAGTGCAGCATGTTATAACAGAAGGCTAGGTTTTTTGAAAAATGAGCTTTGTCATGTGAGGCTGACATTTTTATGATTGTGAGCAAGTGTTGAAAACCTCCCGAGCCAGTTATCATCATTATCCATCGCATTCTGTGGAGAGGCCTCAGTCATGCTCAATGAGCTTTCTCCCTGGTCACAGAGAAAATGTACAGGGACCTCCACTACGGAGTGCTTCACTTCAAGTGAAAAAAACACTGATAGTTTTCACAGTGCAAAGCGTCACACAGCATATTCAAAATACATTACTCTACACTTGTCTTTCTGGTGTTTAATCGTTTGACCAGCCTGTGCTGTGATCATTGTGAAGTGATTATTGAATAAATATTGCTGTCACTTCAGGTGTAAATGGAAAATGTCTCCATAAAATTGCCCATAGACTTTTTCACAAATGGTTGCTGACAGTCTGCACACTGATTCAAACAACCATGTCAGAGAAGCAGATCTGCACCACCACATTTATACAATACACTGACTATTTTTCCTTAATGCAGTGCTTTTTTTTATTCGCTTCTGTTTCAAGAATTACTGAGATCACATGTTTTTCCATGTCTGAAGGTCTAACAGGAGCTTTGACAGGTACTCAACAACTATCAAAAATAGTTCTAAACAGGCTAAGCTATTGGGCAGGGTGCAGGAAGGGGGCAAGAAAGGCACTCTTTAGACTCCTATCATACTTTCCAGAGACAAATTTGCTTTTTGCGCCTAGCACTGTAAACATCATAAATAAAACAGACCTGTGGTATGAGCTAAGATGTTTGCATGATTCTCAGCACTTATGCTTGCCTTTGAGGAACCAGAGCTTGGATTCCTTAAAACCTTATATCTTTGTAAAACTTGATTAAAGGTAAGACTAAGTGACTTTTAAAGGAAAATGTAAACAACTGAATAGCATCCTTATACCCAATCTTGAAACTCAGTATACAGACATACTAAGCTGTTCAAATTTTATTACTGATATGTTTTGTATCAACACATTAATAAACATATCAATTGACAGTTTCTCATTATGTTACAGGTATAATACAGAGTTTTTTGTGTTTTTCTTTTTTTAACTCAAACACAATTCATCATTCTTATTAATATTTAAATACCTGCTAGGAGTGTGTAGAAAATGTTAACCAGAGACACAGGTTTGCATCTAATGTTCAACCATTATGCTTACACTGTTTCTTTTTTTCTAAATTTATTTTATTAATTTATTTCATATTTTTTTTATATATTTTTACATTAGCCTTCTTTTTTAATTACTTCTTACCTGGCTTTTCACTCGTGAAAAAAAGACTACTCTGTTTGTGTCTACTGGCTCAAAGTGTCATGTGAGACCATTATCAGTTATTATCAGCATTTAGATAGTTTCACCTTTAAGTCTTTGTTTTGAGTCCTTTGTGAGTTCCATGTGAGAGCTTAAAAGAATATGGTTTAGCTTAAAATAAACCCTTTCACAGTGGTAAACTATACATGGACAAATGCCACTAAAGGGTTTTAGTGGGTTACCAAGTTCTCCTGATGGTAAGTAAAGCTTGTTTATTTGAAGAAGCAGCAGATTTCTTTATCTGTTGAACTGGGCGGATCTGTGCAGCAGAGAAAACGCACAAAAATTCAGCTGTTAGACAGCAACCAGCAGGGTTGTGAGGAGCCAAACTATCATTAACTATCATTAAAAAGTTGGTTAAAAACTGCTTCATTGTTACAAAAGGTACTGCCTGTTTGGTCCTGCTGCGCCTGTCTGGCCCTCACCTGGGTGGATGTAGCTCAAGAGGAAGAGCAGTTGCCTCCCCTGACTACATGCCGAAGTGTCCTTGGGCAAGACACTGAACCCCAAGTTGCCTCCTGATGTGTCTATCAGGAAATGAATGTGTGCAATTGATGAAAAGCACTTATAACAATAAAAGTGCTGTTTGGCTGAATGTGACATGTAGTGTAAAAGTGCTTTGAGAGGTCAGCATTTCACTAGAAGAGCACTATAAGTACAGTCCATTTACTATCGAAATTTTAGATTATAATCCATAACCAACAAGGGTGACTTCCTGTAGATTTGATTTAAAAAAGCCAATCTAGTCACAGCTGCACACCTCTACTGTAAAAACTTGCTTTTGTAAAGTGTGTAATAACGATTCTATTACAATTCCAACAATTTCTGGAGAAGGAAGCACACATTATCCTGTGCTGTGATGTGACACTGGGATAACAAATCCTCCATCACTTTGAGCAGTTTGAAAATAATCTCACTGTTCTTGACAGCTTCAACCCTGTACATGTCCAAGCAGACCAGGAAGACGAGAGTGGGAATGGAAGGTAGTCAGGAGGGGGTGAAACTTGTCTGATTTTTGTCTACTTTTTTTTCTAGTCTTTGCTTTTGTTGCACCCACTTCCTTCATGGTAACAGCTGTCAAAACGTTGTCAGATTACAGCGCACCACAGAGTCACAGCTCGTATTAAAAGCTGGTACAGGGCAGGATGTTTGGAGTGCAGCAAGTGAGGTTCATTAAAGTTTCTTAGCAGAGCAGCTTGGTCCCAAGGGAGGGATAGCTAACATCAAGTGGGTGCTACTCCTGCACAGCTAATTTAGGTACATGTGTCGGGGATATCATGGGCTTTTCCACTGATGTTTTAGGTATTAGAGCAGATATGCTCATAATTGTGTTTTGTTTTCCCAACTGGATATGAAGCTCTCATTCACAGCCCAGGATTACAAAGCCCCTTTTCTCATGGATTAATTGAGCTTTAAGGCTTTAATGGTGATGCCTCGAGATATTTGGAAGATTGTTGAAAGAGAAAACTCAGAAATCTTCTAACTCTCATCTGCTGAGGGGATACCGCCTGTTGAAATAATATCAGCACAGCAGGGAAATTCTCCAGCTCATATGTTTGTCTGAACACTGTAAACCCAAAACAGAAATGATATCTCTAGTTCTAATGAGTTTCACAGTAACTTTGTTTGACACCAGTGTAAAAACACTGATGTTTAGTGTAACATGACAGCAACCTTAATGATTGGTTTACACTGAATCAATATAAAATGTCAAAGCAAAGTGAGGGGGGGATCCTGCATGGAGCTGTGAAAACCCAACAGCATCTATATCATATTCCAGTAAACACCCAACCTCAGAGATGACGTGTAATTGTCTAGCAGGAAAGCCTTTTTGCTTCGCTAACTGCTCTTCTGTAAAAAGTTGGACCTTACATATTTTTCATAGCGGTCAAGGGATTTTAAATGGAGACCTGGTCACTATGTGCTGCTCTCAGTCTGTTTGCTGCTCCTACATGGAGGAAAACCCCACAGCGACTGCATCTTTTTCCCTTTGAATAGAATTATCTAAGATGTTGGTTAATGGGATGCTTTAATTCAAAATTATGACACTGATATGTTCTTCTACACTATTTCATGCCATACCGTAATATCAGGATGAACTTGCATTAGTAATCACATTTCAGGTGGAGGTTTGATGTCTTGTGTCTCTTTAAAGGATGAACATTTTATGTCTTTGGGAAATAAAAAGTCAAATTTGACATTATTTGATCAATATTATTTTTCTTCTTCAAATGCTACTTTTGCAAAGGTGAATAGTGTCTGGGTAAATTTATCTGTCTAGCATGTGATTGCAACTGTTAAAGCAGAAAGTTTATGTTCCAGTTGTGTCCCTCAATGTCCTAAGTTCCCTCAATAATATCAATTAATTCATGTATATCATCAAATTGTTTTGTATTAATTTTGTCTCAAATAGTCAACAAAGTCTTGGCAGATTTTTGGCAATTCTAACTAAAACTAATACATTTGTCTCTAGATCAAGAATAGCAAATATTCAAAAAATTTTATTAATAAATCTTGTTGTTGTGGTTTGTGTATTTAAAAAGAGTGTAAAGGTGACAAATTCAAGTTTTGTGATAATCCTGGATTAAAAAATATATAAAATATGTAAATACTACGTTTTCAACATGCTGATGGGCTGATTTGTTGAGGAGCCGTGCAGCCCTTTCAATTCACTTTTCCCTTTTTTTCCTTCTTATTAAATAGATATTTGTTTAATGATCAGTACACACATACACACACACACACACACAGCAAAGATTTGACATTTTTATCCCTAAATGCCTCAAACATTTTTAAGCAAAATTCAGATTATTTTTCAACAATTTACAAGAGACAGCAATTAATGAAACTACACAGGACATAATTTAAAAATTCATTTATTATTTCAGATTTTTTTTTCTGCCTTTGTTATACAAAGATGTTAAATAACTTAAATACATTCTTACCAGTCATTTGTGATCTGTCTATACCTACAGGCTATACACATGAGGTAGAGGAAAATAATTTAGAGTTCCCATAAGACAAGAATAAGTGAACATGGACAAAGCTCTGTTGGTATAATATTATCACAATTGGCAATACATAGTTGGTGTGTTTTGTCTTTGCTTTACAAGCACAGCACAAATCCTAACAAAATGTACATGCAGATGTAGAGTGCCAAAAGGTGAGTAGATATCAGTCCATGATGATGCAGTCATCCGATTACACTGCAGGATATCATATATTGTGACTGCTAACTTTAGAAAGTCATGATTCTTCTTTAAAAAGCTGATTATATAAAAACAGATCATATCCTATAAAAAATCATTTTGATGGCTGTGATTTTATGAGTATTTAAAAAAAAAGAGTATAAAACAGTTACAGGTAAGTTGATTCTAAATTTGTTAGGATTTGTTAGTGCTCAGGTGTCAGACAATGTTGCAATATGAAATTAAACATGTTTATAATATACACTGCTTCTTGAACCCTCCACCCCTCAAAAAACAAAAACAAAAAAAAAACACCCAAAAGAAAAAACAAAGTAAAAAATACAGGATATAAAATCAATTTAGACTTTTAGACCTTATTTACACTAAACACATGCTCATGATATATTTAAAAATAATTTATCTTTAATTCTTTTCTACAAAATAGAGGTTTTGTACATGATCCACTGACGACTGAACAGTGCCATTTGTTTTTGACAATGCCGACAACTTTGACATGTAAAAGTAGACTGCATCATGCTCCTTTAATTTATGGGCCTACGTACAACTTATATATGCATAGAAGAATGCATTGTGTATGTATTTAGTATTCCTGTCATGCCTGTTGCAAATCTGTTTAATAGTAGAGAACCTCATTGTGTTTGGGTCGAGGAGTGTGTGGAACAAAAACACACCAGAAGCTGTGGCGAACAGGCATTTATACACAAATCTCAGCATAGCTATTATGGTTTTCATGAAGCGTGCAAAGTTCTATGTATATGTTTTGACCAGCCTTTATTTGGCGTGCCATCTCATATCAAAATGCTTGGAATTCAACTCCTCGGGACAAATAGGACAAGTATGGTTCTCTTCCTACAGCACGTTTTTGCTGTCAGGGTCAGTGATTTCAATTTAGACTACTGTGATAATCATTTCTAAATCTTTTTTGCCATTTTATAGAGTTTAAGTGCACAAGTGTTTATCATAATCTGCAACTGCTTTGTTTCAGTAACTGCTCCTTTTCACAAAATGCTTCACCCTTTTTTATTTACTTTTTATTTTGTTTTAGATGCTTGTGAGAATTGAAAATGTGCCTCACTTTTGTCTTTATACCACAGGAGAAGAAACCTTAGCTATTTACATCAAGACGCTTAAAGAAAAAAAAAATCTGCACTGAACTGTATCTATAAATACAGATCTTTAAATACTTTAAAGGGCTTTTGGGCTTCAGTGCGTGAATGGTGATATATTACAAAGCTGTGTCCCTCACTCAGTAGTAAAATCACACCAATCTAAAATATGGCATATAAGGTCTTGTATTTGATCATATATACTTTCATACACCCCGAAGCTAAGTGCAGAGAATACAATGAAAATGCTGTTTTCTGCGTAATTTTATGGACAGAGGCAACTTCTTATGGAGATAATTTGGCCATTTGGGAACTGCACTCATTTGCTTCCTTCCTTCCTGTATTAGATGAGATCAATCTCTCCCTCACGTTTTTTTAATTATGCAGTCAGTTAGCTTAGCGTAGCATAAACACCAAAAGGAAATAGTTAGCCTGGTCACTGAACATAATAAAAACCACTGCATCTGACGTTTTTAAGTTGATTTATTAACATGTTGCAGCCTATTTGTGTACTTAAGTGTAAATGAGACAAGTTGAGGTTTCATAAAGGGGTTCCTTGATATAGCATGCCAAATAAAAGGCTTTAAAAATGCTAACGGGTTGATTTGTCATGAAGCTGTTTTCTCATGTTCTTGAGCAAACTCTCTGCTGGCTGCAGAGTTTGATTTCTCCTGACAGACCTGAGAGAGATGCCATTGTCTCATCCAACCAAGAAAGAAAGTAGGCCTAAGTGCATTTCCTACATTGTCAATATTCCTTTAAAGTGTCACTGTCATGGTAATTTGCATTGAGGGGTCAGTATGCAACACTGTTTCAAACTGTGTCACTTGGTGCCAGGCAACAATATGAAAAAGCAAATAAACTCATGTATAAAAACAGCTTCACTGACTTCAGATAGAAGACATCAATGAAACCTCTGTATTTACATATAGACCTCAATTTGTGGAATATTACACAAATAACAGTCCAATAAAAATATGTCCATATTAGCTTTGAGACTTAAGCGTTGATCTTCACTTGAGCAAAACTGCACATAGGTCAAGACAGATTTCAGTCTCAGTTGCTTCGTACTGTTTTAACTTCCACTGCACACACTGCATGTCTATATGGCTCAAATTGTGGCAGCTGAAGAGGAAAGACAGGTATGCAATGGTAGGGAGTTAAATTCCTCCAGTTCTCCACAGTTTTCTTTACAACTTCAGAGTATAAAAAGAAAAACTAGCAAGATTTAAGCTCCGCAGAGCTCCATAACTTTTGATCCGAGTCACACAAGGTCACTTCTTGCAATGATGTTGGCTTAAATAGGGCCACTGTTATCTCCAGCTTGGATATTCTTTGCATTTGCACTATTTCTTGCTATTTTATCCAAATACATATAGTGGTTTAAGTTATTCCCTGAACACTGGTTCGCTCAAGGCCAAGAATAGCCTAAACTGACTGGTTTAGTTTTTTTTTCTTTCTGTTAATGTATGTACTAACAGCTTCATATTATATTAATCCAAAAGAAAAAAAAGTATGGTTATTTCTTTTTCCTCCTGGTAAAGGAGTAGTCCCAAAGGATCTATAAATTATCCAAAGCAAGACGTCAGAAAAAGTGTGCTGCTTTCCAAAGGGCCTTGTCAACATGAATCAGGAAGAAAAACGAGCAACAGCACACAAACAGCATAACATTTGTGTGGTTAGTGGTTTGTTTTACATAGTTAGATAAGTGGCTTGTATAATATTACAATATAACTGAATTTATTTACATACATATGCAAACACACAATGTGTGTTAGTGTGAATATGTGCGTGTAGAGTAATTCTTACACCCTGTCTTTTTTTTTTTTCTTTTTTTTTTTTTAAACAGAATATGATTCTCATTGCTGTAAAAAGTCAACACACAAACTGTTTCCCCCTATCTACCTAATGCTCACATGCTTACAGGCACACACACACGAAAAACACACACACACACACACATACACCATTCCTCTTCAGGCGAAGCCTAAGAAATGGGTCTGTTGGTGTTACTGTCCTTGTGTTGGATCTTCATCAACTGCGTTAAGATGAGTTTTTTGTCTGTTTTCTTGTGGAGTGTTGCCAATAGATTTCTTAAAGAAGAAATTAAAAGTTATTTTCCTCAAGGTGATAAAACGCTTGGGATGTCAACCTAGTTGTGTATGAAAGTTTTTATTCTGTAGGACCTCCAAAACCCAACCCACAGAAATCCCTCAAAGTGCTTATTGCTTCTCGGCTTACTCCATATTTTGTTTGCAGAACACTGTTCAGACACAGTTCCGAGCAGAACTTCACAAGAGAACAAAAACGACAAATTGTCTCCAACACAACCACAATATTTCTCTTGCTCCACTGACCAAGGGGGACTGACAGGTGGCTTGCTTTACCCTTTACAGGTGTAGACCTCTTCTCTTTGTGTGCACTGCTTGCATTCCACATAGCAGCACCAGCGCACCTGGCACTGGCAGGGCCCGGTCACCTCCCTACTCTGCGTGTTATGACCTCGCCCGCAACAGATAGCGTCGCAGTTCTTGTCCTTGTAGCACTTGCGGGCTGCAGTGCCCCATGAGTATTTGCTAGTTTTACAGAAACTGGGTGAATCCTCAATGTGGAGCAGGTCCATTGTGCGGGGGATCTGATCGCCAAAACCAGACAGAGGCTGCTGCTGATGGCTCCGCCCTGTGGAGATCTCCCCCTCCCCAGTGGCCTCGTTGGTGGAGCTGCCGACCTTAACGGAGGTTTCGTAGCGCTGCTTCAGCTGCTTGCCAATCTCATGGAAGGGAAGGAGCTGCCTCCAGCAGGTCTGGACGGTGCAGGAGCCGGAGACGCCATGGCATTTGCAAGTGGTCTCCACTCCAGCCTTGATTACCTGAGGCAGAGACAAAGGCGTATTGTTAACCACTGTGAAACACTGAAGGTATGAAAGCTATGCAAGTTAACAAGTCTTTGTTTAGTAAGCAGCTCTTGAAAGAGCCAATTAATACTTACAATTAGATGAATAAGATGGAGTGGATTGTGTTGGCAGGGATATTGACATAACATTCATGGCCAATTTTCATATCATAATAAAAAGAGCTAATTAGAGGCTTTGCTTTTGACTAGTAGACTACGGAAAAGTAATATAAACACTGAGGCTTCACATAAAAGGGGAAGTAAATAAATGTATGGTGGGAGAATTGATTTAGCCAAAACCAGGGATGAAATTTTCATTTAACTAATTGATGGCTATTATCATAAGTGATGAGAGGCTATAGCTATCAAGGTCCCACAAAGACCCTCCATTGATGGGAAAGAAGAACCTTTGATATTTGGAAACTGCTACTTAACGTCCTTTGGGTTAAATATTTCAAAGTGTTTTCTAAACTCAGTCTTCTTGTGTGGTAATTTTGTCATTACACAAACCTAGGTGATTCAAACCAGATAGAAAGTCTTCCTTTTCCAAAAATCACACACAATCGCAAGGGTAACTCAGTGATTCTCAGCTAAAAAACACCACATGTTATTTTAATCATGTCCTGACATCTAATGCTGTCAGCCAAAGTTTACCGCCACATCACCCGCAATGTTAAGAGCAGCATATGTGCAAAAATTAGTGACAAGAACATGTTGTCTTAGATGGGGTTTGGAGAGAATCTGCATTTCGTTTCTCAGATGGTGAAAGAGATCAGGGAACAGGAAGTGCATATTCATCACACGAGCAAGTTGAGAAAATTTGATTGGTCAGCTTTTAAAATGTTGGGATGTGTATGTGTGTGCCTGTGTGGGGGGGTGGGGAAGGGGTAACAGAGGTTAGCACATTCCAGTTTTGTCCTCTGTGTGGGAATTTTTCCTGAACAAATGTGATACAATTCACTACATGTGCAGATAAAACACACACACACACACACACACACACACACACACACAGAGCAAAAGCAATGTTCTAAATCTCTATCACAAATAAAATCTCCAGAGAGATTGAGTTTTGGACAGCCGAGCAGAATAAGAAGACCTTTTGGGAGAATTTTGTGTCTGCTCAGATTTGGGAAGTGTGTCTCTGCTATAACTCATTTTGAAATCAAAACTAAAATGGTTAGGAAGGGAGACGAGTATAAGAAACATATCCCAGCCCTTTTGTTTGCTTTGGCTTGACTGACTACAACCATTCCTTTTTTTTTATTTCACCATTAAAAATCACTTCCAAGATGAAAAACCAAAATCTGCTCACCACAAACAACTGCTGAATTGTGCCAGAGCACAAATGAGAGTCGTTGCTTATCTAATCTGAGAGAAAAAAAACAAATATTGACTAATGAGCACTTTTAGGACTCAACAAATTTACAGTAGGAATTACTTTAGTCAGTTTATGTTTCTTTTCTTCCCAGGTTTCAAACTCCACACTTTCTCTTTTTTTTCCAGTTTTTTCACTCTCCCAAACTTCCCCTTTTGGAGAACTCAATCAGTATAACTTTTTGTGGCCATTTTAAATTCCTCTTTGGTCATTTTAACTATATATTTGAACTTGGACTTAATGCTTTATCTTGGACTGCAGTCTGTTAGTGGTGCTGTAATGTTTAAACTCCTGCATAACAGAAGTCAAAACCAAGATATAGTAGAACAGTATATCCAAGATCGGTGCACAGAGAGTTGTTGTTTGTGGTTAATGTGGCCAATCTGTTTAAAGTACTTTCTGTGACTCAAAATTAATTCTGACCCTGTTCAAATGAGTTTCTTTATGAGCATGTTCTGCTCAGATTAATGTATGCTGTAACTCAGCCTTTGTTGTTCTCACTGAAGGAAATTATTACTATAATAAAAAGGGAAATTAAATTGACAGTTGTGGGAAATATATTGCTTTGAAATCATTGTGTGATCAACTCAGATTTTTCTTTCAATGAAACTCCCTAAAATGTTTGTGACATCACTGAAATGCTCACGATTAACTGTCTTCTACATCTTAAAATAAAGTCATGCTGCAATGATGCAGAGAAAATAATCATTTATAATATACTATTGCTGTTCGGTGTATAGTAAAAGTGACAATCTAAAAATTATACAATAATCTATCAAAATTGGTGCAGCAGAGGCCAAGAAATTCTGACCATATTTTTTGGCTTAGTGTTTGAGAAAAACCTTAGTTCCAATGGAGCAGCTAGAAGGGTTAGATTCTGTTCTGCACACTTACCTTCATGCCCACATTTGTGTTGTGCATATCCACACGTGCACGCAGGTCCTTGTTGGAGCGTTTGCCCAGGAAGTCCTTGACAAACTTGTTGGCATATTTGAGGTTGTCTCCGCAGCCTCCCCACTGCCAGGCCTTACGGTTCTCTAAGTCCGGGGCCTCGTCACATGTGCAGCGTTCCATCCGGCCAGCGCTACAAGCTTTGGCCATTGCGTGCGTTAGGCCCGCTGAGGAGATGGCATACAAGAAGGCGGTCTCTTTAAATCCTGGAAAAGTATGTTGAAAGACAAATGAGAAGTGGGAAAATATAGACCACATATATCAAGTGTGTTTACTATGTTAAGAATAAAAAGGAGCATTAATAAACACATCTACACATACCTCTTTTTAATATGTTGGCTCGGTGGCGCCCCTCTAAGGTGCAGTTCCACCTCTCAAAGCGGAATTGATGCTGGCATTCTAGGGCACTCATGATGATGGCCTCCCTTAGGGTATCTGCCACGCCCGGGTCTCGTCTGCACATCCTGCGCTGCTTCTTTTCCAGTTTGAGCCGGTCGCACAGCTTGTAGTGGGCCCTGCCCGTAGTCTCCTCTGGTAGAGAGTTCAGTGGCAGGATGGACAACGGTTCATTACCTGTCAACCTAGAAGGAAAGAGCACAGCCATGCCAATTGAAACAGTGTGCACGGAGAGAGTGGATATATCCAATAAAGCACAGGATGCTAACCGTCTTGGGTAAACAATAAAAGTTGCAAAGATATACTATACAAACAGCACAGAAAGCACAGCTGGGGCACATAATGCTCAAAAGCTTGGTTAATGTTCAGATGAATTCAGCTGGCCGGTGGTTAATGTTCAGGGGAATTCAAAATTTTCTGGAGATTGAGATTGACCTCCACCACAAGGAGTGTCTGAAAAGAGAGCAAATCTCTCCAGAAGTGGAGAGTATGTCTTTGCTTCAAGTTTCTGGCACCCTTTTTTTCCATTTTTACAACTATCAAGAGATAGCAGCCACTCTTTAACTTCAGAATTCAAAACTGGAGTTTTTTTTAGATTAAGTAACAAAGTATTTAGCTTGTATAGGGACATAGTTTAAATAGAAACATGGTGTGATAATGACAAACATGCCTCAGGTATGTAAAACAGTAGCCAGCAAATGCTTGGTTTAATATTTAAATCATATCCTGAGGGACGGCATGTCACTCAAAGCAGTGCTGTAGATTTAAACACGATAACAGCAGGATTTACACTCCCATTATAGAAAAGGTCCAGTATTTAGGCTCTTAAAGCTGCAATCCATTTGACATATAGCAAACTGAAGTTTCAACTCTAAACATGGTATGGAGAACATGTGGTAGACTTGCACTTCTTTCGTCAGTTTATTTAAGGGAGGTGTATATAAAACACAGAAAGCGAGGACTGCCACATAGCTGGCAGAACCTACGACCAGCGTTCTGAGGTTGTGATGGGGAAAGCAGAGCATTACTTTCATAAACATACACAGGGGGACATGACTGTCAGCCTGTGACCAAAATGGTCACAACAACTGGCAGGATTGGCAGTGTAGTTGTTCATTATGTGTAATTTCTGGCCTCTTTTACACCCTAAAGTGAAAGTGAAGAATAAATGGATTTACAGAACTCACAAAAACACAAGTGTTCAGGCCTGCATGCCTTTGCTGCCTGACTTCAAATTCTTTAAAAGGAATCTTGTGTGTGAAGAGATGCCTTACTCATCAACGACATTGATGAAATGTAGGATTCTGCTTTTGGCATTCCCTTTAGACACTTGTAAAAAGTGAACAAAATTGAGCACTGAAGCTGCAAACAATTGTCTTATTGGCAGGGCAAATGACACGAGAGGAAGAGGATACTTGACAGGTCTGAAGGAATTATTTTGGCCTGAAAAGACAGCAAAACTGACATGTTGGAAATTAGAATCATCACAATTAATATCCGTTTGATCTTTTTTAAGTAAGGTGTATCACTGTATGACTAAAAAAAATCTGCTGCTTCCAACTCCATGATAATATGGGAACTGATTTTCAATGAAAATCATTTTTAAAAAAGCTCATTATTGTACATTTAGAGAAAAATAATTGTGATCATGAATTTCTGTGCTTCCTGTTCTGCTTGTAAAAAGTCTACACATAGCCATATAAATAAAAAATCATCCAGCTACATGACTGAGGAGTAACCACAGAAAATGGGAATCCTGCCATGCAGTTTATTAAAGCCAAAGAGAAATAATGAAAATGTTTGACTTTATTTTGCAACAGCAGTCGCTGGTTGTCCACACAATAGTTAGTTAACACATAGAAGTCTTGATCGGTGATCCACATTCCTATTGCTTATATTCACCACAGCCTCTAACAGAGGGTCACAGGAGTTCTTTTGCAAGACATTTGTTTTATTAAGTCCAATAACTGACTGAAATGTTTCCCCTTGAGTCCTCAGTGTCGTATCAGTGGACTTAATAGTTCACAGATGCTCTGCTAAATTATACATTTTTCTTACAATGCGTTCATGGCCTGAATCTGAGCCGTCAAATCAAATAGGCATAATCAGGAAATGCTTTCCTTTTATCAAAGTATAAATAAAAAGGTATGTGGGGTACACAACAAGGCAACGCACAAGAGCTGCTTCTCTCTCTTGACAAATGGCATTTTCCCACTAATTGTTTCATGCTTTGTTAAAGCACATTCAGATAGTAACGCCAAGGCAACATGCTAACAATTCCAAAACAAACAAATCCAGCTGACCCAGCATGTTACATCTGACTGACTATCATTCCACAACATTTCTACAGCAAGCAAACATTTAAGTATTGAATGATATTGCTGCGTGGAGTACCTGCGTCAGACTACTTGAAATATTTGTAAGATAGAATCATTAAAAAAATTGAACATCTTCAAAATATAAATTTTATTTACTCCAGGAATAGCATAAAAAGGACTCCCAACTGATAAATGGTGAGCTTGATTTATTAATACCACCTACATGACGCACAGATTCCTCAGAAAGACATGCATAGTAACACATATCAACATCAGATCTTTCAAAAGCCCATATGCCTGCTGAAACAAAGACCCTCAGAGTGACAGGTCTCAAATGTCTGCATGACGTCTGCTTGTCTGATGCAAAAAGATGGTCTGAGTGGAGCTGGAAGAAGGCCAAAGATGACACTACACTGATCTCAGCACTACCGTCTCTATAGCTGTTTTACACTAAGGCATATTTCTGGCTAAGATGGCCCGAGGGCAAAACGTGGAGGAGAGACAAATAGTTTTTCACGTCTCCAGAGAAGAAGCTACAGGCCAGGCCTCCCTCTTGTGCAATGTTTTCACTCTGTGACAGACCAGAACACAGTCAAATAGTATCACAGATGTACTGTTTCAGTTTTCACTCCATGATTAAAAATAATGACGCTGATAATAATAAAAACAACTTCAACGTGGATTTACACCTTAATATTTGAAAGAGTTGAGTCCACGGCTGAATTTAGATCCCACTGAAACCTGCTGGAAATGAAAGATAATATTTTAACTGGATGAAGGACTGTGACTCCTGCTGTCACATAAAAAGGGTCACACATACCGATAAGATAATGAAAAAAAAAATCAAATCAGCAGTTTTACTGAAGGATGAACCCATTAAAATCATTTAGAGGACCAATTTGGTAAACTATGGAGAAGTTGAAAGTAAAATTATGTATACGTCTTATGTCTTCTTGAATTTTGGAGAAAACAGAAATAATTAGTGATGTCCTACAAGAATGACCACTTTCAGAAAAAAAAGCTAGATGTTGCCTGATTGATTAATGAAGATAAAAGAGTCCATGAAATACCGGACCTCTTTTAATTAAATGGACTGTACTTGTATAGCGCTTTGTCAAGTCATGTGACCCCTCAAAGCGCTTTAACATCACATGTCTCATTCACACAGCACTTATATTAATACATACTGAGTGCTACTAACTACACATTCACACCCCGATAGGCACATTGGGAGGCAACGTAGTGTCCCAAGGACACTTCAACATGTAGTCAGGGGAACTGAACTGTCAACCTTCTATTTAGTAGACTGCTCTATCCACCTGAGCTACAGCCGTTTTCTCTGAAAACATGACAAATGATATCAAATACTTATTTTTTTGACAATTATTTTTGGAATTATTTAATAAATAGATGATTTTTCAGATTTAAATATAGAAATAAAGCCAGCTCAGTTTCAGCCTTTAGAAGGACTCCAATCATTCTATTCTGCATAATGCCCAACCATAGCAAGGTGCTTCAGAGTTAAATCACATACTTTGACAGAGATCCATTTCCAAGAAGCATCTCCTCCCAAGGTCTCAATACTGATGCAAACTTGATGTAATGAAGGAAATTCATACTGACAGTTGTAGCTTTTTCCTGTATTTTGTCTTCCATTGCCAATGGGAAGGCTGATGTTAATAAAGAATGGGCAACAAAATCATAGTGCATTGCATTTTGGGTAGGGTTAGAGATCTTAGTAAACATATAAGTTGTTAAATAACAAGTACTATGGAAAGAAAACTTATGAGAGAGAAGATTTATTGTAACAGGGTAATATGGAAAAGATAGATTTGTAAATGGTTACTCAGACCTGCTAACTCAGCTAAACACGCCTGATGTGTTTTCCCATCATGTGTGTGGTGTTAGTGCTTGTTGAGGCAAATAGTTCAGGGGGTACAAGTCAGTTGACTCAGTTTACAGATGGATGGGTACCGGAGTTACAAATGTTTACTCTGGCAAACTGTGCTAACAGATTTTGGCACAAAAGTATGTGGAGTCATGTCTGTCTTGCAGTTATATTACAGCACATTTAACACATGTTTTCAATGTGTAGCTCGGCTAGGCTACATAAACTCATATGCACATATAATTTACATTAAGAAATACATGATTATTGATAAAGATTAATGCAGCTCTTAAATCAGTATATGTCTTAGGCAACAATAAAACTCCAAATGACAAACAATAGAAGTATTTTCAGCTTTGCATCAACAAATCAAAGATAAAGGCAATTTCAGACAATTGCCAAAACACTTTCCATGTGGATTCAGAGGTGAGGAAGTGTTTGTGATTTTGTGATGTATTAAAAAAAAATAAACAGTCATTTACAGTACTTTCTCCAGTTTTGAATGTTGATGTATTCATTCAAAATAAGTACATAACATAAAACTACAAATGTAAATGTGCACAGAATTAGCATAACAGCTAATTAAATTTTTGTCCCTTGGCAGGTCACAGAGAATAACTACAACAATACAAATATAATGACAAGGTACAGACAAATAAAGAAGAAAGTGCAAACCCTCTTTTTTATCATTATAATATTACGGACATTTGATGCACCTTCCCATATTTATGTATCAGGAAAAAAAGGAAAGCGTTAGTAATAACAGAATACAGGACATATCAGCTATGTGCACCTGTCTATAGTGGACAAAGAATGGGCTGAAGATAAAACATACTTGGCAATGTAGTGCTTTTCACAGAATACACTGCAATGTGACATCATATGCTCATTCAGTCAGCCACAGAGGGAGTCATAGCATTGCACAGTATTCAAAATGTTCGCATTCATTGACAACGCTTGCTCTGCACAACAATCTGAAAAGCATAGCATACGGAACACTTTGAGTCTGAATGTTTAACCAAGTTTATTCTGTTGCATGACATTGACACTTAAGTCAGATCCTCCAATTTAGCAGTATTCCCCGAATGCAAGAAATGCAAGAAATTGGTTGTCAGGGAAACATAAGACACACAAGCTTACTTTACTGTGTTGAAATAAGACAGCTAAAAGGATATTCTCATTGGAGGGTATGTGAATACTAACTGAGATAGTTTCTAAATACAGTAGTCAAATGGAAAAGCAAGGAGTTATTTATTTACTATGATAGGACAACTAGTTGCAACAGGTGCCTTGGGAAAGAAGGGCCAAAAATGCAGGACACAGTTGATTGAAAATAGAAGGTATGGATAATCTTTATTGAAGTGCATATACCACCACAGTGTCTCCTTCATACTGAATTAGAGCATGTGTTTTCATATCATGCACTGTTTTCTATAGGTGTTTTTGTTTGAGGAGCTGTTTGAGGTGTTGGCACAGCAACACCAATTACACATGGAATATAACGCCAACATATAAAAGTCATTATTATCCAATGCAAAGCTAGATTCTTGCTGATGTTTGCTCAGCTTTGCTCTTTCCATTCACACTCTTGTCTCTGCACACTCCTCACAGACATTGCTGACCCACTCTAGCGCTGCACCTCCTCCACTGTCTTTCATTTAGTAACGCTGGAGTTTGTTTAGTCCCTTCTCTCTACCTGTCAGCACCTCCCATTGCCCGTGACATTTACTATATATACATTTTCCAATGCAGCGGGTTCATTGAAAATGCCTCATTTCACACAGTGGAGCCTCGGAGTCGATCCCTTGAGGAAATCATTGACTAGCTCTAAACTTCGCCATCATCACTCCCTTTCTGGCTTCACACTACAGTCCTGGAAGTGACCCTCAGCTGGTACTTCTGCACATTCTTCATTAGTCCGGTATGCAAATGTTCTAGGAAGTGTAATATTGCCTAAACTCTGACATAGTGGAAAAAAATCCCCCTTACTTTAACTTTCTGCAAACATAAACTACAAAACACATGTTTTTGTAGCTGCTGGTGTTATTCATATACTCACAAAACCATATATAAACAAAGGCAGCTCAGTCTGTGTATACATTAATCTCAAGAGGTTAAAGTAGTCCAAGCTGAAACTTGAAAAATTGTAGATCCAACACAGACAATTGACTCGCTTATTATAAAGCAAACACTGCATATTCCCCTTGCTATGAAATTGTAATTATCTGTTTATAAGCGAGAAAAATTGCTTATCTAAAATGCAATCATCACTGAAAAGCAAGACTACCACAACAGTACAGATTGCTTTTGGATTTGTGTTTTGACAACTTTCAGCCAGAGTCAATTCATGCCCCACTGAAAATTTGACAAATTTGTGTATGTGGTTACTATGCATACGCCTGTGTACGTGCATCCATGAGCACATGCATATGGGCTCTAACAACCTTAAGTCAACACCTACAAGAGTCTGCCGTGGCTGAACGCGCCCAGGCAGAAAGAGCACAAAAGCCACAATTTCTCCATCAGCCCGAACTTGCAGGTTGTGTGGTCTGGTGTCTCGTAGATCACAACTTACCCCCCTCTCCTTTCCCCTCCTCCTTTTTTTCCAACTCTCCCAACTTCCCCTATTCCCAATGGTCAATTACTCTAAACGGATGTCAATCATCTGGCCCAGCTGTTGGCTTAAAACAAAACCTGAACTAGACAAAACCACCACTGTCTATGAACTTAATCTACATAAGAAAATGACAGACGTGGAAATGTGTCCTGGAAGAGTTCAACTGTCATGAAAACAAACTACTGTACGTGATTGAGATTAACCTTTGTGTAACAGAAAAAATGAGTTATCAATCATTAAATTAAACACTCACTTTTCGTAGGAAATTAAACTCATCAGTACTAAACTGCTTCTCTCTCGCTCTCTTTCACTTTTTCTTCCTGCCTTCACAGCATTAAAAATGCTCTTTTTTGGGGGGGGTTATAATGCTTTTCTCAGAAATATTGGATGAACTTCAGACCACCCTGCCCAAGTCCCATCTGGTGTATCACAGCCCAGGCCATGCCAGAGGTAGCAGGAATGTGAACGTGTGTGGTGTTTTCCCTCTGGCCCACTCTAGTTATGGCTGACAATGTGCTCCACAGCTTAGACTTGAATAATTGAAGAAACTATGAATCAGTGTTGAATTACAACTCTGGTTCATAGAGTGTCCATGCTATTGTCCACCTCCATGAAGTTTATATGAAAAAAAGAAGAGAGAAATATGGTATACCATAACACTTTCCCCATGGTGATACTGCTCATTAACTGAATCATTAACATAAAAAAGGGGGGAGAAAATATGTTTGTGACTTAGACTAGATTAGCCCCTGGTTAAGCATTGGGTGTTGTGATTACTCCCAACAAGCTGTGGCTGACACAGTACAGTAACATGACAAAACGACTTTGAAAACAAAGTGGTGCTGGTCTGGGACTTAGTAAGTCATTATTAGTTGAGTAATGAGCCTTTCTGCACACTGGGAATGTCATGCAACATCGAGAAGTGCTGCAATTCACTGTCGGGGGGGTCCACTATCTTGTATGACTTAACAGGATATGACCCAAAGTTATGTCATCTGCCATCCTGTCCGGTCATTTACAGCCAACATAGAGCATGTTGGACGACTCCCACAAATTGAAAGATCAGGTTGAGTTCATGTACTTCATATTTCTATGTGGATGACATGATGCATTAAACATAATTTAATCTCAGGTTTTATACAAAGAAAAAGTTGTACTAGAAAAATTTTAATAAATAAAAAAAAATAGAAAGGACATTTACTGCTCAGCCTAATTTTGTAATCCACAGTGGTACAACAGGACCTGGGTTTGGGAATGGGAGTGTGGGGCATGATAAGAGGTTTAACTGCTATGTGAGAACTCAAGGCTTCTAAGGTCAGCAGCTCAGTTATAGTCACTGTGTGACTGGCACAGATTGGGTGCGCAGCACTGTCCGCATGACTCCCCTGATCTAGCCCACGGCATGGCACAGAGCAGCCCTGTACCAGCGCACCGACACACCAGACACGTTAAGGCACACATACTGTACTCGGCTCTTACCGATTCCACAAGCTGACACGAGAGCCAGATTGCGGTTATTTGGTGAGAGAACAAACTGCTTTACTGTAAACCCAGAGCGCTCCAACAAAGCGCATATTTACAAGATGTTTTCTGAATTAACTGAGTATGAAAAGTCAAACCACAAAATCCAAAACGTAACCTAGTTCGTCAACTGTTATTTATTCCTACTACAGAGAGATTTTCTATTTATCTATTTATTTTGGCCAAAAGACCAAAACCCCAACGTGCAACAGGGTTTATTTTAATATCCTGTACAATATACTAAATATATAATACAATATAATCCTTTTTCGAACTTGTTTATTTTTGAGTTGACTATGAAATGTTATCATTATTTTCTTTGAAATTCTTTTTTTTTTCTTTAAGTTTAAATTGTATTATTTTTTTTTTTGTTCGAAATAAATTCATTCATTCATTCATTCATTCAAAGCTCCAACAAAAAAGTGCTGTTTAGTCAACGTTACCTGACACCTGTCTGTGCACACACACAGCTAATAAGAGTCAAGTGAAAGAATTTGTCTCGACAAGAGAATGATGATTATAGCTAAAGTAATCAGTTGAAAGTCATGTAAATGAACAAGCACTTCTTATGGGGTTAATCCTGGGACGTCTGCCATTTCCCGGCCCATCAATGTCAGCACACATCTGACTGTGTCCATTCTCAAATTTCTGCTAAGGCTTTATGGATGAATAGTCCTTTGGGGGCAAATGGTGTATATAACAGCACACATCTGAAAAATACAAACACATTTGAGGAGGAGCTCTAAATCTATATTAAGTCAAGCTTTAATGGGACTTGAAGATGATTATTAATCCCATTCTATCCTGCAGTAACTTTCTTTCAAGATTCCTGAACTTCTGAAAAGAAAAGAAAAAATACATAAATACTCTATAGAACACCAAACTATTAGGTGAAGTTGTTTTTCACTTGACAGTATTGATGCTGCATGTGAGGTAACATGTCTCCTCTATCCCCACAGACTAGGAGAAATTGGGAAAAAAAAAAAAACTTGCCTGTGGTCTAGAATGGAAAACACAGGACATAGCGGTCTCACTAACTAGCCTCATCTCATCAATGCCTGACCACTAAAACAATCTTGAGTTTATATTAGTTTTCCTGTTTTGTAAATTACCCATGTCTCCAGTTCCATCTGCAAAGATCATCATGTGTTTGCAGTGTGAGCACCAAGCATTTCCTTCAGTGGGAGTTTCCTCCTTGTTTCTTCAAACTATACAACAAATTGCACAGCTGACTGCTGGCAATGAGCTGGAGCTGCTGCATTTTCCCAATCAAACATGTCTTATAGCTGCAGTCTCTTCAGCAGGCCAATGACACTAGAGCTTCAGGATGTGAGCATGCTACATGTGAGCATGAAAATATTTGAAAAGCTTGGCCAAACCATATAATCTTCAAGAATATCCTGTACAACCATGTTATTATACAGTATAAGCCCCATAGCAACTCATTAGAGAGACCACTAAAACCATCATGGCAAAAGATCTGTACCAATGTCTGTCTTTTTCTGTGATTTGCTGAGCAACATGTGTGCATCAGCCAGCGTCCAGACAGTATCTCTGCAAATAAGTGAGTTTTCCTCCACTCCCCTCTGTAAAATGAAGTTAAAGAAACATTTTGCACAATATGCATGTTGACGACAATTAAGCAGCATATAGTTAATATTCTTTCTGCACAGACTTGGTTGTCATAAAATTCAAAGTTTTTCGATTTCTTCTCCAGTTTTCAAATTATACATGAAGTTCCTGAATCTAGAGCCACTGTAAGATGCTGCACCACCATGTGGCATCCATGAGTGTAGCATCCTGTTCTACAAGGATAATAGATGAAGGACTCACAACAAATCATGGTTAAGCTCAAATCTGGACGCATTGAAACAGAAATATAAAAGGAAAACAGCTCAATCTTTTAAAGAGGCCATGTATTCAGTTGTCCAAGCATCCATGTTTGCGTGATCCCATCAAACTACTGTATCACAGGATTCTTTCTGAATTGGTTCTATCTTCTTGGCTTATGCTAAGGTGATACCCTTAGAGGTGTGGCTGCAGCCACAGGATATCCTATGAAGTTGGGAAATCCCTCTATCAACGGTGCTCCCGCCCTGCTGCACGTCAGGGCTAATCAGTCTTTAAGGCCTGGTAATGAGACGCCTGCCACCACCGTCTGCCAGGCAACGCCAGCCTGAGCTAACTCTGCTCCTTCTAATGAGTGGTAATCACCCAGGAGCTCCCCACAAACCACTGTAGGCATGCCAGCACGCACATAAGGCAGGCAAGCCAGAAGACAGGAGGGAACCAGAGGAAATGGCTACATGGAGCCGCTTAAAAAACAAATTGTAATATTTTTGTGCTGTGCAAAAGAAGTGAGACTCCTTTAAAAAGATGCTGTTGTTTGATGCGCAACAGGAACCAACTCTGAAAAGTAATTAAAAAAAACTTTTCCAGCTCCATACAGAAAAATCCCTTCATAAATTTGAACACATCCCATTTGCTATCTTGTTGCTTTTTGGCAAACTGCCTCACTTAATGGAGCACTGAAAAACAACAATGCCATCGGAAAGGACGATGACTTTCCGATGGCATTATTGGGAAAAACTGATGAAAGATATCGCGCCACTATCGCCGCTTCTTCCGCATGCTGTTGTGCCTCTGTGATTGGTAAATCCCAGTCGCATGACTGTGGGCAGCCTTCCTGTATATGTCGCACATGAACTAAATAAAAACAAACTCTTGACTCAGTTTGAGGACTCACATTCAGCCCAGTTTACAAGACCACAGAATGACTTGCCTTTTACCATCACTCAAATTTAAACCAACAGAGATATCTCAGACAGCTGTAAAGCCCTGACAAGGGTCAACTAGGCTGGAAACATATTCCTCATCTTATCAAGATGCTGTAATTGTAAGCGTGAGGAAAGCTTGGAGAGCATCTCCGAATTGAACTCTGATGATGATGGGATAGCAAAACCGGCACCTGCCACCACAGGCTAAGGGAGTGAAAATGAGTGTTCACATTCTTGTGGCAAACGATGACAATTTAAGCGGGTGCTCAACTACTCCAGGAATCCCACCCCACCCTCGGCTAAGCAGACTATGGGCAGGAGAGGTTGTGTTTATGTTACACTTACGCTCCACCGCACTCTGGAAATTGGGTATGCAACATTGACCCTCTATTTTGAGTAAATCAGTACCCAGGAGGCCCTAGGATGCCTTATGCTCATGGAATATTTATTTGAACAGGTTTGCGTTAGTGCCCCGTCCTCGTCCCCCCCTCCACTCTTAAGTCAAAGCAGGAGCGTCACCAGTGTCAAGTTTCTGGGAAGCCGGCCACGAGGCAGTCACATTTTGTATCTGTGTCACCTGTGCAGGCTCTTTCGGTATGTTTCATGTTTCTCAGCTGCAGGGCTAAATCATTCATTGACACTCATTCATATTCCCCTCTCACTGGGCCACAGAATAATAAATCTGGAGTATCGTAATACCACATGTCTTTCTGCACTACACAGGCCACAGATAGAGAACAGACTGACAGAGGGAATTGAAAACAAGTGCTAACTGAATAAGTAAATATGCATTACCATTAGGACCATTAAAGCTGATGTGAGTGCCAATTTGGCACGTCAACTTTAATACACGCTGCCTGCCAAGGGCGACACTGCAACAGGAAGGGAAACAGAAACAGAGAGCAGGGTTACATTTGTCCTTCTAATGCAATTTTAGAACAGAAGAGAAATCAAAAACCAAGTCAGAGACAGAGAAAGCACTCAATACGAGCATCAGCATTACACATGATGCTTTTTCAGAGAGACTGAGATTTTTCCATCATACAGGTGTTACACAAAGTTTTTGCATCACCCACTTTCCAAGAATCAGTGCCAAGACTTTGATGCAATACCAAAAGAGAATAAAACGATTCTGCAAATGATGACAGTCTGGTTAATTATGATTGTTTTAAGGGTTTTACAACCAGTGTCCTTTTTCACAAGATCATTCAGGTGAAGGCACAACCCAATTCAACCAGTTGACAGGTCTAACATGCAGGTCTGACGGGCCCTAAGGGGGACATTTCTTCTGCTCTTTTGCAGAAGACAGTTCCCAGATCGCCTAACACTCTGGGATCCTGCACAACACCCATACCTACCATAAATTTGACTCTGCTGGAAAGGCCTCAAGTGTCATCACTCTGCAGTCTACAACCATTTGTCTCTGTGTGTGTCTGCCGGTTTCTTTTTTTTTCTTCTTCTTTTTTTTTCCTGCCAGTTGGGGAACACTAACAACGCCCATCAGCAGATATTTTTGTAAAGACTTTGTGTTTTAAAGGAGATGCTTCTTTGGCAGGTAAATCTTGCTTTGTCACATTCCACAAACTTTTCAGATTAAAAAAACTTTGTCTGCAGGTGAAACATGACTGCTGCCCCACTTGACACGCTGACCTCACTCTGACTGACCTTGCCCAGGACGGTAAATGTTCAGAAACTGAGAGTGCTGTGCCAAAATGCAGCGTTAGTCACTTTGATGTGTAGTTATATGGACTACACTTAAAATCCAAGGCGTTCCCAGAAAATAACTTTCTTTGAAATATCCGCTCCGGTGCTCTTTCTAAATTAAACATTATTGTGTGTGTGACATGATTCATGAAACCCCACAATTTTTCATATTAATTTCCTTTCACGTGTTCCAACTGTTTTTCACATTTTGACGGAGGCAGCAGAAAAAACCCTGCCAGAGCTGTGCGATGTTTATGCTGGATGGGGGGATTTTTCTGTGCAAGCTGAGCAGACGTTTCGGCCACCAGTTCAGTCAGTCCGATTGCTTTATTGTTACCAGCTGTTGAGTCTGAGGCATGTACATTCACCTTTCGCTTTGTGCGGCTGTTTTCAGAGTCGACTGAGGATATGATTTTACAAGTGTTTCAGCAAAATAATCACACGACCGCTACCTGCCATTCAATTCATGCCAATGGGGTAACTTCACAGTGGGCGCTGGCTCAGTTGTCAGGGAAAGAATGGGGTGAACCATCCCGGCCAACATTACTCCGACGCTGCGTAAAGCTACCTTTAATAGACGCTGCGTTAATAGGTTACGGCTTGGTTGCCGTCTGTACTCCGCTACTTTTTTTTCCTTTTAATTCTCAGCAGCTTCAGTGAGGTTAAGTCATGTGCAGACAACCTGTTGCAGACTCCAACTGCGAGGCCTCCAAGTGACACCTCGCTGACCCGCAGGTACTCATGCAATCAAAATACATCAATATTTTCTGAATTGCACTCTTTCTGTACTGATTAAACGCCTTTTCTCGGTAAGTTACGAGGACGGGCTTTTAATTAAATCTTTTTTTTTTTTTTTTTTTACCTGCTTCTGATTCAGGAACCAATCAAATCAATGAGCGCAGCATCATGAACATACAGTAGGCTACAGCGTGTCTGTCAGAACTTACCCGAAGTATGCTGTGGTGGGTCCAGGCAAGTTGAGAAGATACACTATAACTGTGAACGATAACCATCCCAGGAGTAGGTGTCCATCCAGCATTTTGCTGCGGCTCCAGGGCAGATCATTTCGTTTCTCCTGAGTAGCTGTGTAAAATCCCTTGCTGTACGTTCAACACTTCTTATACAGAGGAGCAGGACTGCGCTCCTCCCATCAGCACAGAGGGGAGAGGAGAGGAGAGAGAGCGGCATGGCAATACATACTGAACTGATTCACAATTCCCTCTCAGGTTTCACAGAGATTATGCATCTCGGTGTGTCTTAATTTATGATTGGTGTGACAGCTTCTCCTCTGTGGGCGTCTTAAAGAACCGTACCGTCAGTGTTTGTGTAGACTGAGGTCAGGCTGAGCTGAACTGGACTGTATGATAAAATACTTTCAACCAGTGACAGCTTGTTTCCAGGGGCAAACCCTAAAATGGTTTAAAGCAGTACATGCAGCATAAACCAGCAATGTTGGTCTACAGTAAACGATCATAGAAGTCCTATGTGGCTCTCTTTTTTCATGAATTTTATTCTGGATGTACTGTTGAAGGATAACAAAATAGTTAGGGGCTTTTTTGTTTTATTTGTTATATATATATATATATATATATATATATATATATATATATATATATATATGTTTAAGTACAGGTTGACATGACACTTATCACAGGGGCAACTGCTGAGGAAGCTAATTAGAAAGACATCAACATCTACTAGAGCAGCTTTGCCACAAATAATTTTGTCAGAACTTGCTTCTTGTAGGTCAACAATTCAGTTTTTGCAGTTGATATTTAGCATGTTTTGGAGCAGAAATTGATATTTTGGTCTGATTTTGAGTCACAGGGGGGACATTCAGGTCCAGATCTCCATTACAGTTGTCTCTTTCAACATATTTCACAAAATATACCTTTTGAATAAAATTTTCAATAAACAGGGTAGCCCTTTACTGTCACTTTCCAACACAGTGGATCTGCTAGCTGCAAATAGTCAGTTAGCCCTTCGCATTGGGAAGTGATATACTGGCTGGGCTTTCTATGGTGTTGGATTATATACTGTGACTATAAAGAAGTCAGACTTGACAAGGGGAACACTGCAACCACCAACAGAGCCAGAAACCTGGGTGTAGTCCTGGACTCAGACCTGAACTTCAGTAGTCATATTAAGACAGTTGTGAAGTCAGCCTATTATCACTTAAAGAACATATCA
>JAOXYM010000008.1:17751793-17766605 GCA_028567055.1 Leptatherina wallacei | reverse complement strand
CCCCCCCCCCCCCCCCCCCCCCCCCCCCCCCCACACACACACACACACACACACAAATCCATAAAAACATCTAAAGCTTTTCATTAAGGGCAACTACACTTTGAACAACATCAAGATTTATGACCAAAGACGAGAAATGGAAAACAGCATCTCATGGTCAAAGAGCTGTAACTAAGTCTGGTACGTCAGCACTAGTGTCCTGCTGAGAAATATGAAGCATGCTCTCCTTGTTTTTACCAGTATTAGAAGTGTGTCATATGACTCGATGTGGGGAAAACTTTTGTTTAGAAAAGGGATTTTTTTTTAGCTATATTTTTATATATGTAAGACATCTTTCAGACTTGCATTGCAGAATATGTGCAGTAAAGTCCATTAACCGGAGTTGTCTTTTCAAACATGTCGCTTCCTCGCTGACTTTTAACGTCGCAGCTACATTCACACACACGGGGGAATGTTCCAGATAAGTCGGTTGTCGAAACAGGGTAGGGCGTCTTTGTGTTGCGACTTGTCCGGAACATTTCTTGTACGTTCAGTCGAAACAGCATGCCGCGACATTTCCGCTCTTATGACATGAGGGCTAGCCGGTAAATGTCCGCTACAGCTCTGAGGTAAAAGAGCGGAACGTTTGTCTGCATGTAACCGGTTTAAAAGACAAAGTCTGCAACCTTACCGCTTTTCAAGGCATGTCTGAAAGGGGCTTAAGACACATATGATGTTACTTAAATATTTGATCAAATAGAGGTGTAAACCCTGCTAAGACAAGACAAAAACAGAAAGACAGACAACCCATAAGGTTGTATCTTATAAGCTCTATATATTGCAGAATCATTTGTCATAAAATGAGGATGAAAACCTGTGTATGTAATGATTCTTAGCTGTGGCTTCTTGTGTCTCCAACTAAACAGAGAGCAGCATCACTGAAACTATCAATACTTCCCTTATCTAAATGCTGCTAAGATAATATCTGCATGTGTGTGTGTTTAGATCCTGTGTTATATGTATATTATTTGCCTGTATTGATTCTTTCTGTGAAAGAAATCTGTAAAATGTAGTTTGGTAAAAAAAAAAAAAAAAAGCGAAGTTTGACTAATTCTTGGATAAAGTGATTCCCATTTAACCAAATAGACCAAATAGAGTTAAATAATTTCTTCTCTTTGTTTTTCACTTAAAAAAAATAATAATAATCGTGCAGTTGTGCTCTACATGAGGGCAATATAGTAGCCCAGAGGGGACAAAACACAACGTCACTGGACAAATTATGATGACAACAAAACAGGAAACATATCAACAAATCAGAAAAATGCAGCAACCTTTAATCCTGTTTGACATTTCAAATAACAAGTTTTTGTTATGCTTTGTGAAATGTTGTATGTTTGTATGTTTTCTGTTTCATTTTCTTGCTTCTGTTGTTTTTCATGAGTTTTAGTTTTGTTCTTGAGTCTTAAGAAATGTTTGTCGTTCATTTTTGAAGTGTTGGTTTTGTTGAGTTTGTCAGATTTTTAGTTGTCTAAAATGTGTTTCGTTCAGTATCAACGTGTTTTCTGTTTAAATTCTATTTTTCTGAAGTTTTTAGTTTTGTAAATTTTGTGTTATTAGTTTTGTTGTATGTGTGTTTTGTTATTGTTGTTTTGTTGACATTTTTAGTCAAATGTGTTTGACGTCTAAAATCCTGTTTTTGTTTTTTGTTCTTTAGTTAAATGTCATGTTTTCTGTTTCATCATTCTGTTTTTCATGAACTGTATTTGCATTTTGTCCAATTCTGTTGTATTTTGCACCTCATGACCACTGTAAGGCAAATATTTTCCATATTCTCCCTTAATATGACAATAAATACAAGATGATATTTATTTATTTGGGGAAAACTACTGAAAATGTAGACAGACACGCAATCTTTATGAAAAATGTGCATACCATTTCATGGTTAGCCTCCACTGTTAAATGATGTAAAATCTCTCTCAAGTTTGTGTTTACAGCCAGTGTGATGCTGCTGTGTCTCAGGCACATATAGCCTTCCGTTGTCCACCTGATAATATTACAACATGACTGAGAATATTAATAAACATCCATAACCAATTCTGTCATCTTTAATAAACTGCGCACCGAAACTACCAATCAGTAAAAGATCTGTTATCTTGCTTCATTATTGTTGACTTTAAATGTGAGTGACTGCTTACGGACCATGTGGTTGTGCTCTAATTTGCTTTTATGTCTTAAATCCAAAGTTTTGTACAAACTAGTTGTTGCATTTTTATGAATTTCTAAAACTGGATGTTTTTTTATGATTATTTATTTCATGACATGTACATATTAGTGAGTAAAAGTATATATTTGCATAAATTCGATTTGAAGCAGTGTTGTGACTTGTAACACTGTAGCCTTTTTACCTCATCTCTGTTATGTTTTTGTTTTTTGTTTTTCACTGACTACATACAGGTAATGTTTGACCTACTTTCTGTCATAGATTTCTAAAAGTTAACTCTGTAACATCAGAATAAAACAACATTAAATGACTGAATTTTTAACGCCATTTGTTTTGATTTTGAATTTGGGGGTAAATAAGCAAGTAGGTGATGAGTAATGACAAGACCAACAGGGCTGACAATCCTCCTGAGATTCAATTTCTCACCATGAGCATTCAAGTTTTCTGAGATCAGGTTGGAAGAAAGACATTTGGAAACTGAGTACAAGATCCAATTTCAGAAGTGTGTGCAAAATTAAAATATACCAAATGCGTCATAAGTCATTATCTCATGTTGTGGTTTTTAACCACTAACAAAAAATTATTTCAATACTTTCTTGGCTGCATTGGACTTAACTGAAGTAGCCATACTTAATACATCTTCAGTATATGCACCTCATTGTCTACCTTTGTCCCCTCCTATATAGCATACATGCTAACACCCACTTCTACACTGGTAATGAAGTATGTTTCATTTATCATTTCTAAGTGTTATAGTTTTTTATAGTGGATAATTATTAACAAAACAGTCAAGTTCTTGTTGTGTAGGACTATTGCTACGATCAGGAATGACCTCCTCTACTGTTGTGTGTTAAAGTGGACATGAAGAAGCCTCTCACTGAACACATATATATAAACTACACTTTATTGGCAAAAATAAATCATTGAATTCCAGTATTCCAAGCAAGGTGCATAAGGACATGGTGTGGAGGAAACTAAGTGGCCTGTACAGAGTCCTCACCTCAACCTGATAAAACTCCTTTGGGATTCATTAGCGTGCAGACCACAGGCTAGGTCTTCTTGTTCAACATCAGTGTCTTACTTCACAAAAAAATATTTAAAAAAATAAACACACTCCTAAACCTTGTGGAAAGCCTTTCCTGAAGAGTTTGTCATAGCTGCAAAGGCTGATTCAAACAGCTGGTGTGTTTATATCCACTTACTAGCATGTGACGCGGTGCGTAAAGCATAACTTGGCAGCAACCTCACGTCCCGGATGAGAAAGTTGTATAATGCTGTTTCTCAGCCTCGGAACGCTTCTTGGAAGTGACGGCTCCAAAAATCAACATAATAGATGTCACTGTGCCATCAAACCTGTCCAGAATGTGGAGTTTTAAAGTTAAAAAGTTACGTTATGCATCTTTAAGGCTCCATGTGGTGTGTATTCATTTTTTAGGCCAATTTTATCATGGTGCACAGATATTTATGTTTTAATGCTCAAAAGGTCATTTAATTCCCCATAAAATGACAGCCATGGTACTGTTTGTTTCTGTATTTCTTGTAAGAACAGAAGTAAAGTAGGGTGCTTGGTTGGTCCGCACCAACTGATTGATAAGACACGAAGCTCAGCTGACATTTGAAACTTGAACAAAGCATTTTATTAGATGCTTGATTTTGCCCCTTTGCCAATGGTTAAAAAATATAAATCAAGCTAATATCTACCTTTTCTTAACTAAGAAAATGCTATTGGAAAGTGTTAAGTAGGTATTCGGTGTAAAAATTATTCTGTTTCTTTTGCTGACAGTGCTGCACTCAGGGTTGTAAGACTTCATATAAACAACATTTTACCAGTCCTAACAAAATCATAAAATATCAAAGCTCCTAAAACTGGACTAGCAGACCCACAAAATGTGGTTAGAGCATGATTAATTCCTGCATGTACATGTTTACCTATATGAAAATGGGCCTCGGGCATCCACACATGCTCCAAAACCCCATATTTCTTTATCTTTTTAATCTTTTTGTTTTTTATTACTACAGCAAAACTCTCAACAAGGTTGCTCTCAATCACATATTTTTCTGTTTCTTTTCAAGATGGCTTACACATCAAAAAGTGTGATTGAAAAGCAACCTGTTAAAACTCAGCATGCTGACGTGCAAAGCATTTTCAGATCGGACAATGAGTTTTATTCTAATAAAATCCTGGTTTATAATGGCAGCCTCATCTGACAAAATCCCCATTTGAGTAAAGACAACATATGTAAAGTGAATTTGGTACTGGATATGTACAACAATCTCCCGCAGAGAAAGATAGAAGCAGCAGAATGTCTTGAATGTTTGTTTTTTCACACAATCCATAACGTTGCAAAGTCAGACCTACGCTAGTGAATAACCCAATTTCCCTCCAGTGCATGCATACTGGGACAAGAATAATGTTTCAAATGAATGTCAAAGTTAAATCAAAATATAAATGTAGTTTTTTATGGCAGATCTCTGACATAATACAGCTTCATAACATATTGATTATGTAAGAAATTGCACCTCTGTTGAATGAGACTTTTTCCATATAATTCAATTTTCTTTAACACAGAATAAAAACTTTGGCATATAGATAGTGTGTCAGTCATATCCATCCTTATCCTTATATATGTCACAATGCACCAACATGGGCTTTGGCTTTGTCAGCTGGACTAATAATTTCATTCCTTTGAGAGATTCCTGAGGCCAGCTGTGCTTTTTTAGAAAATGATAATAACAGAAAAAAAGATCCTAGTGATTAGAGTTTAGAAAAAGATGGAGCTTTGTTGAAGAGAAATTCCCAACTTCATAATAGATTAGGGGCTGGGTGTGAATAGAGCCCACCAGTGCTCTGGCTCAGCCTCCGGACTCCTGATAGTCTTTGAGCTCTGCAACAATGTCACCACCAGAGGCCAGGTCTCACTGCTATCTAACCCCATTATTACTTAGAAAGATTGATACACACCCCCTCCAGTGTGGAAGCACTGCATAAAGTGATACCCTTCCGTTTTCATTCATGTGGATTCATTAGTCTGCCCACTCCCACATCAAACTATATTTAAAGCTGTTTGCCACAGTTTATCCTATGAGTGATACTCATTACATGGGTGCACCTATTCTCCCAGACATTCATAAAAACCCTGATATTTAAAACTTGCATCATGATGGGAGACAAATAAAGATACATTGAAAACTACTGTTGTGTACTAACTGCTGGGAACCAGCCAGGTTCAGGTTAAGTTTAGTGACTGGAAGTGTTGCAGCAGCTCATTCCACACCTTGACCTTTGACATTTTTCACACCATCTGAATGGGTGAAAACAAGTACAAAACATGAAACAGGTCACAGGATGGACAGAAACTCCAGCCCTGCAGCAACGCTGTGCTTTAGCTGAAGGAAATGGGCCCTTCCCTTCGACCAGACCCTCCTGTTGCAGCTTTGTCACCCAAGTGAGATGAGCATTGTTAGCAGATAGTTGCCAGAGGAGGCTACCTCTCTAGTGAGAGAGGTGGCATCCTGACTGTGAGAACTTTGACACGACCAGACTGCAAAATGGCACCACCCAATAACCATATAAATGGGAGACAATGGACCTAATTGCAATTAGTCCCCTTTTCATTTCATGTCCTGAGTTTCACCCTGACATTCACTAGAGACCCTCACATGCATTTCAATAAAGCTATATTGTGGTGGGACAGCGATTTATATACAGTCGAGTGATGCAAAGGCCCACACTCACATGACGCAATGCAAATAATCTCACAGAAGTAACATACTGGTTACAGCCTGTAACCAGTATGCTAAATAAGTCTGGAAACAAGTTGAAAGGCTGAATTTAAACCAAACAAAAAGATCTATCAGAAAAATTCAGCTGCTGCGACGATCAAAAATAAATTTTAGCCTGGCTGTAGCTTTAAAGGATGTAATTCTCAAAGCTCTTCTTTGTAGGTCATATACTCCAAAGGTGTCAGGACAAAACTGAACTACAGAGAGCAGTGTGTGGGCACTTCATTATGTAACTGACTTTGAAGCCAGCCTTTTGATGTCTGTGTGTTCCTCTGTCTGGAGTCAGAACACTCCCTTCGGATTCAATGCATCTCTTTAACACATTGAACAAACCACTGCATCCAGATGCAGAATTAAAGCATATATATATATACAGATATAGATATAGATATATGTATTTTAAAATGCAACTTTTTTTTACATATACCTTGAAAGTGATAACTTACGAAAAAATCTACTTATCATATCTTTCTCGCTTTGCATCAGTGTTTAAATATTCAAATTTCTGTTGCAATCAGAGCAGGACATATTCTCTTTTACAGTGTGGAATGTGTTGACTACGTCCCCTGCCTTCAATGAGGATCATGGGTTATCTGAAAGATTTCTAAAGAGGACAACCATCATGAGTAGAGATGTGACACCTGTAAGACAGCCTTATCCCCTTTTGAAGTGCCTGTTTGTATTGTTGAGGCCAACAAAGGAGTTTTGCCACCTCTGTACTTACAAAAGAACATTAGTCAAGCTGGGGAGATAACAAGGAATTGGGGGGGGGGGGTATGGGAAGCATACTAATGCACTACACACTCTACAGGTGTGTGTGAGTGCATTTGAAAGCAGGACTGACTCTTCAATGTAGTTTGGAAGGGGAGCCCCATGCATTCAGGTATGCTGGGTCTAAGATGTGGTCTGGCAGTGGTGGTGATGGCAATGGGGTGCCGAGCCTGGAAGGTTGACAAGGGGTCATCCTCCAGATTAATGTGGGCTGGGGTTGGAGATGTGGAGGAGGAGGCAGACGTGATCACTCATTAGTCACCCTTTCACCTCTCTGTAGCTCAAAGCGGTCCAGCGGGAAGGTTGAGCATGCATGCATCTCCAAATTTCAACATTTCTTGCCTGGGGAGTTGTCAGCATCAGAGTTTAATCTTCATTTGTGGCAATCTGAATACTGCTTTACTTTGTTTCATTTGACTGTTGTATGGTAGTCCTGTAAAAGAAGCGGCAATCCTACATTTCCTTTTCAGTTGCCTCTCAGTTCCTCTCAGTCTTTTTACAGCCATTGAAGAGTGTGCTTTGTAGGACCCTTTTTCATACCTGAACCAAATCAACTTAGACTGAAACTACCTGCTTGCCTTTTCAAAGCAGGAGAAGTTATTTCCAGACTGAAAATCAGTCAAATAAAGTATATTCAACCCCTAAAAAACATTTAGATAATAAGGTATCCAAAATATTAACTTCATATCAAGCTGCCATCCATATATATTGTCATTGATAGAATTAACTTCTTTCTATTGTAACAGTTCTGTCTCAATGTGGTGTTTGTTGAATAGGTATCTGTAAACCTTATCATTTCCAAACTAAGAGGTGATTTCACTGTGGATGCCAATGGTTTTAATGTTTAATTGAAAAATAAATTAGAAAAATAAACAACACTGTTTGGGACAAAGTGTAAAATGCAAAGCTGAATAAAGTGATGTGAAAATCAACTGTATTTAGGCAAGTTAGCCATCAGATACTTGCTTTTTTTAAACTTCAAATGTTCACATTTTGATCCATTAGTCTATCAACTCAGGCAGACATCAGCTGAGATTCTGTCTTAGTTGTTTTACTTACCTGATCTGTTTCTTTTTAAATGAGTATAAGGTTATAAATTATCAAATTAAGAATTTAAAAAAAAGAAAGAAAGAAATAATTTAAATAATTATCTAAATCTCTAAATCTAACTTTTGGAAATTTGGTTGTAAATATTGAAAATATAAATAACATTTTCAGTCAGGCAGCAGTTATAACACTAATAATTCTAGTAACAAGCAAATCTTTTAATGGCAAGTGTTTTGCTTCAAATTTCTTTAAGAACATAAGCATATTTAGCTGGTTTCTGTTTGTGTTGTTTTCAGAAAAAGACCAACACGGTTAACTGAAACTCCCCATTTTCAAGTACTAACATAGTTAGTAACCAGCTGCATGTTCATTCATTTATTCAAAACAATTAATTCTCATTGATGTCATGTATTTCCATTTTCTGTTTGCATTCTTTGCATCTTTCTTTGCAGTAGCTCAACTACCAAATGTATGGGAGCACATTATTTGATTAATTCTGTAAGTTGTATATTAATTGCATGATATTCCTTAATCAATTTATTTAAGACAATGTTCATTAAGTCCACATCTATCTGTATCATTGTGGACATGTTCAGAGTAAGTGAAATGGCATGTATGAATTACAAGGTGACTAGCAGGGGAGAGGAGAGGGGTTATCATTAGCAGGGACTGCTGCTGGCCTCTGGTAGTTCCAGTAATTACCTCACAAAGGGTGGTGCTTGCCTTCCCACTGCTTTTCCCACACTGCACTGCAGGCTCAGAATTCCTGTCGGCCCCAGACCTGCAATCTCCTCGGTTTTAGACAGCAAATTACTGACAAGTCCCATTCTTCACAGCACTGTAATTGCTTTTTAGTGCTGTTTTTATTGAGGCAACCCTAACCCCCTCGTCCTTCCCTCAATAAAGGCAAGTGAGGGAGGGGGTGAGGGGTTAATATAGATGACATTAGTCCCTAATTGGAAGGTCTCGAACCTCCAGAAAGTTTCATATACCTCTTATCACTTTTAAGATGTCTAGCCATTTATTGGATATATAACAATGTTTCTGTTTCAGATTTGTTTTCTTGACACCAATCTTTTAAAATTTGAAGTCAATAAATTCAACATTTGCCTTCAAGATGCATGTAGATGTTGTTGTAACGATTTTGAGTTCTCTAGAGAAATGATATTATTTCACATCCCCGACAAAGTGAGGGGCAGAGCTTTTTGGCTACTCTACTTAAATCACCTCATGTTGTCTTTCCCACCCCTATGCATTACTCTCATTCTATTACTTTGTGGAAAAAAATTAGTCTCCATGTCAATACAAGCTCCAAGTAGAGAAAACATCTCATTATGGGACTTAAAGAGATCCGTAGCATTCCTGGCTCTGTCAAGCTGTTCTTCCTTTCTTCAATATAGTTACTTTCTTTTCACTGAGAGGACAAATTCTCAACGTTCCAATGCCGGACAACCAAACAGTTGCCATTTGAAATGAGAAAAAGAGAAAGAATGGAAAACGGCTGAGGGATTAGAGGATCTAAACAGGATAAAGGGATAGAAGATTCTTGGTGTGATCCAGTTTAGTTTGAAAGATGGAGGGTCTTAACAAGGATTTGAGACTTTAGAATGCATTGTGCCATTATTTCCATTCTGTGCAGATTCTGCTAAATTGTTTGCCATTTTGTGGCTCTTAAAACCCAATGTTTTGCCACATCTTTGCAAGTGAATTCAATATTTAGAATCACTTTCTTAGCAGCTGATAATTATCTATTTGGATAGTTGCTGTTTGTTGTATCTTGACATTTTTGCATTTGAGAGATGTGATGTGCTACTTTTGATCAAATCTTCTCAGATACTGATAACCAAAACACTCAAAGCACACTAAAACAAATTTCAGTTTTAATGTCAAAAAGTTATCCACTTTAATCTTACTCTCTGCCTATGCATCAAGTGTGACTGTATCCGGACTTGGCGGAGCAGTAAAATGTCCTGAGGCTACAGCCTGCAATTGACTCAGACAGCAACCTAATTCGCCCATGCCCTTGTGTGTCCATCTCCCTGTCAGTCTGAGCAGGTTGACACCTCTGACCTCGTCGAGAGTGTCAAATAGGTTGTCAGAGTTCTTCAGTAAAGTACAATGACAAGCCCTCTAATGCATTACCACACAAATGCCAGCCAGAAATGAGAGGCTGTATCTTTCCAGCCTCAAGGCAGACAGGTGCGCCGTCAGATGAGGCACACACACACACACAAAGATGAAAGCAGTTTTTCATGAAAACAACAACCAGAGTAATGGTGCATTTATATCAGTGCTTATTTGTGAAGAAAATATATGTGCTTTTCAAGCTTGTCTTATTACTTTTAAGGAAGTATAAATAAGTAAATGCAGTGTTGAAAGAGGAAGTATAGTGTGTAATATGATCTTACATTGTGGTGTCCATGCTTGAATGCAATGTTTAAAGGGACACCAAATTAACTTTTCAGTTATTTAAGGATTTTCTTGCTGAGGTAAATCAGTTGTCAGTAGCAATAAAAAACACAGCTTTGACAAACTTGGTAGCATCCATGGCTTGTCACCATGGGGCTTTTCCAAAGGGCCTTGCAGGGCCACAAAGGCTACAATAAATCTGTCGATGTTTTTGGAAGTGAAAAACCCTTAATTCCAAAACTGAATGTAGATAATTCAATGATGCTACATGTTTTAGTTTTAACTTTCCAACCAGTCATCTGGCCATAAGTGCAACAAGTTCACACTTTAATCTTTGATGCCTTCTCCAATGGGATATAGTTGGATTAAAACAGGGAACAAGGGTGGGCCAAACCTTAAAAACCTGTATACACAGCAAACATGAATCAACTTCAAACCAACCCACTGGGAGAGACAAGAAAGTCTTTCAAAGACATACCTTTATCCTTGCTATTGTTTCATCTCTAAATGGCTCATTATCACAACTCATGTGGATGTCTGATGCAAGTTTCAAAGAGAGCGCAGCACATGTAGCTTCAGATAATATACCAATGAAAAAGCTCTTTTAGTTCATAGGTGATGATGAAATATCCTGTTCAATCCAGGTCATGAGAGGGTGCTTAGAACTTGTCGAGAAATGGACTATGGTAACCGCACGTCCAATCAAGTCATCTTTCAGGAAATCCAGTTCCCTGGCACGGACGTTGTGTTCCATGTGTACCCATACACCTTGCCAGTATACCCACATCTTTTAAGCAGACGATTCCCACTCCTAATACACTGCCCCTCCCACACCAGAGGGCCCAATGTTCAGTCTGAGGAAGTACGTCTTTGAGGAGCTTGTCTCAACCATCTGTCACGGATGTTCCAGAACATCTCCAATCAACACCAGTGGCTCCCACATATACTGTTCCAAGTGTGATTAGATTAATAAAAAGAGTCACAAATGAAAAACACTATTTGCATTACATCGAAGCGCCAACACTGCCTTAGAGTAAAATTGATTAGCAGCAAAGGAATCATTTGTGTCAACAGGAGTTGAAGAAATCTATATTGTACATGAAGGTTCTTGGTCAAATCAGATTTTTTTGCAAACCAAATCTTCCATTTAACTTTCATATTGCTAAATACCAGTCAATGAAATTACGTCTTTCATTCTGTATCCATATTCAGTGCTGTTAAAAGACTACACAATCTACATGTAGTCGTACAGAATTGGTCATTTCCGTACGTACCCAGGGCGGAGTGCAAAATGTTATGTAAATCCCCTTAGCGACCTTTTCAGGGCGCCGACAATCGCCATACAAAAGTGACTGGCAGGCGACACTGGTGCACATTTATCCTTTTGCCCCTGTCTGTCTTTTTCTATAGCGCCCCCTACTGTGAGAGGCGTGGGGTAGGGTGCCCAGTGGCACTTGTTGCCAATGGAAGAAGCCAGCATGGACCCTCTCATGGCAACGATGCAGGTTGCTGTAATAATGTTTGGTTTGTTTTCTGCTTCACACCACCTTTGGGATTTGGCCCGCCCTATAATCCAGTACATGAGACGCAGAGGGAGGCATCCCATGCCTGTCCATCCAAGTTCCAGCCTTGCTTAGCCCAAATCAGCTCCTTTGTATGACTCGCATAGTGGTCTATTGGTTCCCCCAGAGCCATTTCATAATTTGCATCTATTATCACAATAATTATGATTGCAGAAAACCTCAAAACACAATCCCCACTTCTAAAGTAAGTTGTCAACACAATGTGAAAGCATTTGAAACTGCAGACAACATATTTCCAATGCATAAAAACATATGCATAGACACGCACTCTTTCTCTATGTTGCTGTTTCACACACACATACACACGCTTACACACCAGTGTTCCCAAGCCCCTTACTGAGCGTTTTTATCCTTGCTGGGCCTTGTCTCAGAGGGGAGTCAGGCCCCTACTGAGACCTTTCCCACTTCCTACTGCAAAGCCTGCTTTGCCCTTTGGCAGCCCTCTTCCATTCATAAATTTTCTCTCAGTTTATAAACCATAAATATACTTTGATTTCAACAGACCTGTTTCAGAAATGTTGGTAATGCCTCATAGGAGATTATGTAGCCCATATTCCCATTTTTGAAATGTACAAAAGTATATTTTTTTCGAATCAGGCACCACTGGTTTGACAGAGTTCTCTAAACCTCTACTGTAGCTGTCCCCCATGAGGCCATGGCCCCCAGGTGGGCATAAGAGTTCTGGGGACACATTTAAAATGAATAAAGAGGGGATTTTTTTTTAAATATTTAACCCAAGAAGGAAAAAGAACCGTGTGTACATGTGCGCGCGCGTATTTGCGTATGCGTGGGAGAAAGTTGTTAGGCGTGTACCCCAGCGGTGCCATAAAAATTTGAGTTTGTGTGTTTGTGTGTGTGCTAATAGAGAGGGGGTGTGCGTGATATATACACCTCCCTACTGTCCTATCTCTAGTCGTCTATCCACACATCACAACTGTCAGTATCTAGTGAGATATGAAGCCGAAAAGGAGGAAGATCAGCAGCCCCTTAAATGGATATTACCGCTGGGTTTGCTTGTGGAGTACGATGGATTTAGCATTATCTCCAGGATTTATACTGTACCTTTGCCTCACTACAGGGTACGTGAAAATGCATTGAAACGTGAAAAGCAATTTTAAACTGAAATCCTCGAATGGGACGTCAAGCTAAAGAACTTTGGTACAAGGATCATTTGGTTTTATTTCTGCTTCATATTTCTTATTTGAAATCAACATCTTGATCTGAGAAGGACAGAATCACAGTTTACTGCAGGTACTTTTAGAAATTTTTCATTTTGACCTGAAACTATAATTTTTCAGAAAAGGGTCAAGATATGTGGACCAACTGAGGCATGTACTAGGAGATATTGTAGTTAGAGAACATGAATTTGAGATATTTCATTTATTTGTTTTGATGCAACTCATCACCTGCAGCTGTATGCCGACTCTGAGCAAAGACAAGAATGAGGGCTCAGATTTTTCTGGTTTTTTAAACAGAAATGTATTGCTATGTTTTTATTCTAGTTTTAATTAACTCTTGTTTTGAAAGTCAACCTTTGTGGTCTGACTGGCAATTTGTCATCCGTGGCAATCGACAGAACTATGCACCATGGCTGTTTATGGTTATTTTTTGCTGATTTCATTTGCTATGAACGAGATGAATTGCTTTCTACTCTTGTTTTTGAGATGATAGAAGTGCATGTTCCTCAGATGATCAGAATGTTAAATACATTACTCAAATTGGACTTAGTTTCAATTCTGCATGAAGGAGGTCAAAACAGAAAATATTGATGTTTGTTCATTAACTTAAAGACACATGAACAACATGAACTCAAATCTTGTAAACACAAAAGACAGTAACAACTGAACATCCTGTGTGCTTCAAGAAAACCAGTTTTCTTGATTATATTTCTTATCATTTGTTTTCTGTCTTTGTGTCTTTTTCAAATATGTTTGGTTTTGTTGAAAATTTCATGTGCCAAAGTCATCTATTTATGCACAGACAGATTTTTTTTTTTAACAGTTTGCTGGTTATATGGTGAATATAGATTTAAAGTACAGCGTTTTAATTCTAATTTGAATCTTTTTAAAATCCAAATTAGGAGAAACCTACATTTGTCAGAAGTTTCCTTATTTTAGCAGATTAAAGTAAAACATTTACATGGGAAAAACTTGGGATGGTATTGGAACTGAAAAAAGTCCATTATAGTTTTACTTATACTTCAATTTAATTGCAGACAGCATCAATATATTTAAGGCTTTGTCTTGTCCATTTCATTTCATTTGTTAAAATACACCCATTTTTGCATTTCAAGCCTGCCAAACATAAAAAAAACATGTAAAATAACCTGAAACAGGAGTCATTTATAGCTAATGATGAGGTCACACAACCAAGGAAACAAAAAATGTCACTCATTGTGACGAGCATTATCAAGATTGAAAGGAATTTGTATATTTCTCCCTCTTCAGTACACAATATCTTTGAGCAATTCAAAGAATCTGGAAAACTTAAAATCATCATCAACAGCAGAAAAAATCCACACGGACAATGGATTAAAGTTGGAAACCTTTGACCGGCACCACAATACAGAGATACATTCACAAATTAAACCTTTACTATGAAAAAGTGCAAATAAAAATAAATGTGAACCTTGCCCAGAGGTGACATTGACTTCTCTGGACTCAAATGGATCATCATGCACTAGAAATGCTCTGAAGTGGTTGGTCCCCAATGTAGAATGTGTGGAAAATGTTTACACAAAGGATGCAACAATGATGACTCTGTACTGCTGCACACTTTAAGATATGTTTACAGGAAGAATGGGATAAAACACCCAGACCATTTCATTGCTTGGTGCTTTCCTGAAACACTAAAACTAAACGTATATTAACAGATATAATGAGTTATTGTTTCTGCTATGAAATCAAATTCAAAGTAAGAGTTGGTGGGGTTTATTTAATTTGTTTGCAAGCTGTCTGGAGCTGATTGCAAGTCCACCCATCTATCATCCATCCATCCATCCATCCATCCATCCATCCAT
>JAOXYM010000008.1:17737769-17751440 GCA_028567055.1 Leptatherina wallacei | reverse complement strand
ATCCATCCATCCATCCATCCATCCATCCATCCATCCATCCATCCATCCATCCATCCATCCATCCATCCATCATCTATACCGTTTATTCCAAGTCAGGGTCACAGGGGGTGGGAGCCTATCCCAGCAATTAGCAGATGATTGTAAGTGTGGCAGGAATTGTCTTTTGAACTAAATTTTACATTTTTCATGAGAAATTATTTAATATTTTCAATCACTGCTGCATTTAGAAAAAAACTATCTTTAAATACATATTAATATCTATTTTTCCATTTAGAAATATGGAAAAAGCTGCATGGTGACGAAACTGTATGGTGAATTCTAAAGTGTGTTGCTCTTTGTTGTCTGTACATAGTAAAGTTAACTAGACATGCATCAGCACAGATGCTCCAGAACAGATACGTTTCACCTTCAAAAGTAGATGTTTTGAAAGTGAAAGAGTAAAATTGTCTGCAGTGGCACATCTCAATGTGATGAAGTGGCCTTTCACTGCTGAAGGCCAAACTAAGGACAGAGAGACCCGCAGACAAACCTAAAGGTTTTGACAGGAGGAAACACATCCTTCGGTGATATCCATATGTTCAAAGCAGTTATTGCTTGCAATGATGTTTTAAGTGTATGAATAAACTATTTTAAATTAAATTTTACTTATTGTTGTATAATCATGTTTCAGTGAACTGTCATTTCTAAACTCATCCTTCAAGTTTGGATGTGAATAACCTAAAGCTGAAAGTCAGCACATTAAGGCTGTGATCATAATAGAGCAAATGGAAAATATTACTTTGTATAAAAGCTGGAACAACAAAATTTATCAATGTACACATATTGCAGCACATAACTCTATATCAGATAAAATAATGTAAACTATAACAGCTAACCAAACTGACATGTGAGCTTTTGTGTTTTTAATACAACGCAACCTTTGAATCATGACACTCAGCAGCATCTTTTCCAAAGCGCGCATATAGTTTATACTACAACTTTTCACAATATGCTCTGTTTGGATAGAGACAATATTTCTAAATGGAAAAAATACAGATTAATATGTATTTAAAGAAAGTTTATTTCTAAATGCAGCAGTGATTGAAAATATTAAATAATTTCTAATGAAAAATGTAACATTTAATTCAAAAGACAGTATAACTTTACCGAATTAGACAAATGTTTGAATCCAGAAGGAAATTGATAATAGCTATAATAATTACCTTCCACTCATTTTAATGACAGCACCAAAATATACCGAATGTGATCTCTCCAGCATTCAGTGGGGCCAAACCAAAAATTATGTTAGCAGAGTGGCATTATGAACCTTCACTGTGTGGTCCTTCATCCTTCATTCCCTCCAGCTGTTCTCTGGTCTTCTCTCCTCCTGCTGCCCCCTCTGCTGGGGTTAGCAGGCATAGTTGACCCTGGTTAAAATTCCAATGTCCAAACAAAAACCTAGCTAGACTTTTCTCTTAAGTTCTGGTTGTAGATTGAAAGAATGTGGAAGTTGCTAAGTTTGAAAACAGAAAACTTTAACAGATAACACCATCAGGCTTAAAATGTTAGGACAGTGTGTGAGATGTAAACATATACAGAACTGCTATTGCATTTGAATCTGTTTAGTTGAAAATAAAAACATCAAGGAAAAATGGGAGAGGAACATGTTTGGAGATGTGTTGGCTAGCATTTTTGTGTTAAAAGCAATCTGTGGATGTTTGAAAACCAACTGGCATTGTCTTGAAAGAAAAAAGTCGGCAATTTTAGAAGGAAAGATGGAAAAAAATCTTCATCTTTATATCCGAAAGACTCTGTCTCTATAGGATGGTGGTTTTACACCCAATCATTTTATTGAACTGTGCTTCTTACAGAAGCTATTCATTACAGTTCCACCAGAATTTTACTTATACTATCTAAGTATAAGTAAAGAAATCTGAATACATCCAATTCAAAATTAGCACTGTTGTAACTCTTGTGGTGTTTTTTTTTTATTTTTTATTTTACTCATGAAGCGTGGATTTGATCCCAATCCATGTCTTGACTTTCTTGGAAATCTGTACAGTCTCACAGTAACTTTAGGCTATTTGCTTATGCCCCATTCAAATAAAATGAGTTATGTGTGGTAAAGGTTGCCATTGTTGATTAAATTTTTTTTTTTTACTAAAAACACTAAAGGGAGTCTTCTTTTTATTTTTCAAAAACAAATTATAAAGAACCGATAAGACTTATGTTATACTAGGAAAGAATGAAAATATTAATACCATGAATACCGGTAGAGAATGAAATTCTTCCTTCAACCACTGGAGGCGACTCATCAAGGTCTGTGATCGCGGAAGTTATACTGGAACCTCTGACGTGTCAAATTTGTCGCCATTTTCCTGTGTAGAAGGAAACGCCTTGAGGGAGAGAAACATCGACCGAGTAAGTGGGAAACTTTAACGGAGTAAATGGTCATTTTTGAAAACCACTGCAATTTATTATAGTTGAACACAAAGCTATTTGTTTTTACTAGCAAATTTGTTTTTGTATTCGTGTACGCAGTTGCATAAAGAGAGAAATGGAGTGATTTGTTGCTCATACTTAGCTGTTAGCCAATCTGTCTGTACTGGCGAAGCTATCCTTTCCTGGTATTTCATTTCATTCCTGTTCTTGTCCACACGCCCGTCTTTTCTAATTTTCATGAAACATCTTGATTGATGTTATAAGGGTCAAAAATGTGTTCAAATGTTTCAAAAACTGACTTAGTCGTATGATTAGTAGCATTGCAAAATATCAAGCTAACGTAGGTTTGTTTACGTAGTTGAGCAACTTTCAGCACTGCAACCTTGTAAGCAGTTATAGTGCTCCAGACCATCAGCCACCTTACATTTTCAATTGCGAAATCACTGAAAATATTTTATATGTCGCGACAAGCCATGTTTAAAGGTATAGATATTTTGTAAAAGGTTCATTGTTCAGCACTGCGTCGATGTTATGCCGGTGTGAGCCCGTGATTTAAGCTGCCCCTCAGCTAGGTTGCTCTCGTCTACATTTTATATCATTTAGCTGGATAACTCATTTGTCTGTTTTAATGGTTTGATAAGAATAAAGCTGTTGATCAAGGCGAATACATATAGAACAATGCAGACAAAGACCTTTATGGTGTGTGTGTGTTTCCCATTTCCTAAACTACAGCAGGCTAATAGTAATGGTAAACTAGAATTAAATGAGCTAAGTAGAGCATTGCAGTTCATTAGTGTCAGCATTGTCTGCAGTGCAGACATTGAACAGGGGAATATGTAAAACAAAGGGAATAAAAAGGTCAAATTTAGTATTTGAAATTTGTATTTTAAACACTAGTACATTCTAGTCATGAAGAAAATCAGTGTGGGCTTTGACTTTAACTTTGTCAAAGTTTTGACTGAGGCTAATCTTTCATTGCAGATACAGTTATCTCTTAGGTAATGATTTTAGTTCGTAAAGTCCATCCAGTCGATAGTTTCTTATGGATTACAGATGAGGACACTAAAGTTAGGTGGTATTGATGCATGATATTACGTGGATGTTAGATATTTTTTAAGGATATAGAAGATCTGTAGAGATAAAATACCTAGCTATTAAGTGATAAGTGGCAACCTGTCCTAGATGTACCCTGCCTCTTGTCTGATAGTGGCTGGTACATGCTCCAGCACATCTGCAACCCTGAGTTTCTTTAAGCAAGTATCCAAATGGATGGATGGACTTTTTGTGTATGTGTTATGTTTAAAATAAAGACGAGCAGCAAGTAATCGATTAGATAGGACAGTCCCATTTGGCATATTCTTTAAAAACTGCTTGGATTATCATACTTTTATTTTTTTTATTTATTTTTTATTTTTTTGGTCCATGAACTAATTGATTAGTCATTATAGCTCCACTCATGTCAGCAACACATTTCAGTCCTGATGAAAAACAACTTTTTTGTTTCTCCACAGGTTTTTGAGGTTTATTCTACTTTTCTTGTCAAGAAGGTTCCATCACCAGCCATCATGGGGAATATGTTTGCTGGGCTCTTTAAAATGTTTGGGAAGAAGGAGATGAGGATACTCATGGTGGGTCTGGATGCTGCAGGAAAGACAACCATTTTGTACAAGCTTAAACTTGGAGAGATTGTGACTACCATCCCCACAATAGGTGAGTTTTTTGGGTGTTTTTTTTTTTATACATCACCTTTGTTAAACTATATTACTTAGAATTTCAAGTATATTCAGTGGTGTTGTTGTTTTCACCTCAGGTTTTAATGTAGAGACGGTAGAGTACAAGAACATCAGTTTCACAGTATGGGATGTCGGTGGTCAAGACAAAATCCGACCGCTGTGGCGTCACTACTTCCAGAACACACAAGGTAACTTTTTTTTAATTTATTTTTTTTAAACATTTCAATGAAAGTAAATCAATCCTTTGGATGTTTCTAATACATTTTATTTCCAATATGTGCATTTGATAGTCAGGTTTTATTTATTGATTCGTTTTTTTGTCACTTGCTCCAGGTCTTATCTTTGTTGTGGACAGCAATGACAGAGAGCGATGTGCCGAGGCCCGTGAAGAGCTCTTGAGAATGTTGGCAGAGGACGAGCTGCGTGATGCTGTGCTATTAGTGTTTGCCAACAAACAAGTGAGTAATTCAAATCCTAAAAAGTGGATGGATTTAAAAAACAGTTTATGCAAGTTTATCTATTCTTTTATTTTAGCCTCCTGTGTCTACATTTAGGTTTCTAATTATTTCTCCTCATTTGTAGGACCTTCCAAATGCTATGAATGCTGCAGAACTCACAGACAAGATGAATCTTCACTCCCTGCGTAACAGAAACTGGTACATCCAAGCAACCTGTGCCACCACTGGAGATGGTCTCTATGAAGGACTTGATTGGTTGTCTAATCAGCTCAAAAACCATTAATAATCGGAGCATTTAAAAAAACTAATCTCTTGCACCCAAACTTTGCTCTTACACTTAAGGTAAACTGATTTACCCCATACTGGAAGCTGCCCTCACCTTAGCTTTGATCACACATACACAGGCCAGTAGTTGGGGTGATCTATAATTGTAAAGCTTTTCTTATTTGATGTAACTGTAAATACATTTGGTAATTGGGCAGTTTATTTATCTGTCATGGTTATTCTCTTCCTGGCTGTCAGGCAGTCATGTGTGCATTAAGTAAATAAAAGGGAGGAATGGAATTTACCAGCACGTTTCAGCCCCAGGACCTCAATGCAATCCAATGACTTTTCTGGTCATAGACCGTAGAGAGTGATCTTTGTGGGGCTTTTCTTTAAAAAAAAAAAAAAAAACTGAATTATACACTGATGCACTACTAGCAGCTACTATGGTGACTGACCGTTAATTACATGTAACAACCCTAAAATGTCCATTTAGTGCACTGGGCTTAATTGTACTGACATTACTCCTGTCTTTGAACACTTTACCAGCCTTCATTTTAATGTGTTGCCATGAATTATTATTCTGCAGTGATCACACACCTGCCTGGTTTACTGCAGTTGGAAGGGCAGTGAATTGGATTTTTTTTGTATTAAGTCTCAGGTTGATCATGTGTTGCCTTTGCAATACTGCATGGTGTGGTCTGTTGGTCTTTAAGGGCATGCATCTCCTCTGGGTTTTTACATCATTAGGCAGCAGAGGAGCCATAACCCCAGTGAGTACCTGCATCTGTAGCTTTACACTGTCTCATTTTTTCTGTGTACTGAGAGGCAATTATTAGGAGCTGTCTATTGTTTTTGCTAAAGGCTCTAAGCAAATTCTAATTTTATTCAACTCTGTGGGAAATGGCATTTTGATAGCAATACCAAAATCCACTGCATCTTTAAGTGCCATCATATATGGTGTTAGCATGAGGCCATACAAATGCCTTTTTTCCAGACATTGCCTCTATTTTTCCAGGATTTATTTCTAATGGATGTGGGTGTTACTTGTTGCTGATGCATTTGAATATTTTGATTTATAGTTGCCTGTATGTTGCATTAATCTTAAGTTTGTTGGTGTTGTGTAAAGCTTTTGATTTGTGTTTTGGGGGGGGGCACTGCAATTAAAGTGATTGGATACAAAATGCTTTGACAAGTTTTTATTGTCCATTCTTCTGCATTCCAAATGATTTTAGCAAGGTTAAAGAGGATTGTCCCCTTCACTTTTTGACTTTTTAAAGTCATCTAAAATCTATTTATGTAATGGCTGCCTAATCAAACCTAACCAGAATTTGGATAGTATTGTTTGTGGTAAATAAAAAACATGTTTAAACTCAAGTAGTGATGATTATATTTATGGAAATAAAAGAAATGACCCTAATAAGTGCAACTCCACATTCACTAAATGACCCAGGAAGAATGATACCTTAAAATGGTGAAACCACCTAGTGTAGAGGCTAAAGCAGTTATGTGAAGAGCACACCCTGTTTCACTCTGAGTAAGGACAGCATTCCTATAGGTTGATTAGGGTGCTATGGCTAATGCAACCAAGCCTATAAAACATGGAAGTGGTAGAAGACTAGGTAGTTTGAGTCTTGGCCTCCTCATAGGGTGGCTTTGTCTGACCTCCACTCCTGCTGCTTCATCAGCTTGGTTTGTGTGTGGCGGTCTAATAGTCCTTGGCCATATAAAAAGAACCAGTCTGGTTTTTTGCACTCTTCTTTATGAATGCTTTGCTCTTTTTTTAAGTGTACCCCCCAGGTGCCAGCCTGCAGAATCCCTTCTTTCAGACCAATTCAAGGCAAATGCAAACACTGCACTCTATAACGACCAGTGGAGAGCATTCCAACGGTATCGCAGCAGTCGGGGAGCTGAACCTAGACTGATGAAGGATTAAGGAGAGTTGGCATGACTGAGAAAAGAAAAAGACCTGAGGTGGTGAGAAGTGAAAGGGGTACAGTGAGATGAAGATGGAAAAAGGCATCAAGCAATATCTTTGGGTTGTTTTTCAACAAAAACTTAAAAGAAACAGTTCCTCAACTCTATTCAAATAAGTTTTTTTTTTCTACAATGGAAAATTGGGAACTGCACACATAGTTAATTGAAGGTATATAGTTATGTCACATAAGTAATGATAAAAAATATGCATCACTTGGCATCAAATGTGTCACTTCCAGTAAAAATCTTGCGGCATACAGAAAGCATGTTTTTCCTGACAAGGTCTTTTAGTTTAACAAGGCCTTGTCAGATCAATAACAGCCAACAGGGACAGGCATATGAGAATATAATCAATCCATTAACTCTACAAAATACTTTATCTTTGACATCAATTTGATCAAACAAAATCACATGATGACAATACAGAGAATGTGACAATTTTAGATTGAATCATAAAACTAGACTGGTCACAGAAAACCCAAAACAACACGATATACACCAGTGTTACTATCAAATGACCAACTTATTGAGCGAATTAGCTGAAACATGAGCCTAAAATCTGTCCCACTGCCTTCTCTCCAGCCACAATCCCCCTGGCTGTCCAGGGCACTTGAGGCCCTCATGGCTGGTCAGGCTGCGGTAGAGTGCTCTGTCCACATTATGCAGCTCTGAATTGATGGAGGGGAGTGGGTGAGGGGGCAGGACATTAGTCGTCCGAATCTGTGTCGTGGCGCCGCCTGTGGCTTTGTGTGGCACCAGCAGGGGCCTTCTTGTGGATGGCAGGGTTACTACGAGCAGGAGACCCCCCATCAGAGGAGTCTGTATCATGCCTTTGCTGTCGTTGATGGGGGTGGGAAGGCTGTCGCTCGGCCTTTGCTCCCCCCCTTGAATGCCTGTCATGGGGTCTGGCTCCACTCTGACTATGGTATGATGGATTATGATGATGGTGGTCCTTTCTGTGTCTGAAAAGTAAAAGGAAACAGTCAATGAGTGGGGAGCGGTGGGGCTCTAATGAGAGAAGCTCCCGCCATGAACTTTATGGTGACATCCGCAGAAAATGTTAACAGTCAGGTAGCTGTACGTGCATGTAACTACTGTGTGGACAAAGTTTTGTTTCAAAACCTCACATGAATACACGTGTATGTAACCACCATAATGAATTCCAAGTGTACCATATACTTAAAATAAACTATACACTCTTTCAACCTTCAAAAATCACTAAAAACATTACTAACATTATTCAGTCCGTCTCCACTTCTTCCCTGACTCGCATATACACAGGATAAATCCTAAATTATCTATTTATGTACCTCAAACTGAAATGGATTTTGTGTGTAGAATAGTGTCTCAGCGCCCTCTAGTGTTGACATACTGTTTGAATCTGTGTGACCCTTTGCTGACTGGATGCTCCTGTGATTCTTCTTCTGCCATTTGTCACGTCAGCTTTGAACACAGATCTTTTCTTACTGGAAGCCAGACATCTGCATGCTACTGTTTTTCTAATAGGTGATGCTGTAGGAGTCAAGCCATCCGATTCCTTTTCCTAACTTTTTCTTTTCTTTCTAGTACATAAGCATGAACCCCCCCTTTCTTTAATGGAAGGGTATGAATAATTTTGTGCACGACTGTATGTGAAGGGGTTTTTGTTCCTCATCTAATCATCCATTGCTGTTGTTTTCATTTTCATCCAGACCCTTTTATGCTGCCAAATTTAGTGTGCCTTTTTTTCCCCTACAAAAGTAGAAAACTGTGGCTACTCCTAATGTTCCTGCTACTGATGACTTGTTTTATTTGCACTGAGAACTCAGTTGATATAATTCAACTTCACAGCATCATGTTCTGCTTACCGATACAGCTGGAACCAACAACAAATATTTTATGTTTAACTGATGAAGAAATCCTAAAATAATGACCCAAAACTATTTGTTTGGTTCATTGAAAATTCAGCTGTGGATATGAAAGCGCTCACTTCCTCAACACTTCCTCTAATTTGAATGTCAAAACAAAAATCACAACAAAAAGCTTTGGTTTCAAGCCCATTTTCTCCATGTAACAACCACTTCAATAAGTGTGTGTAAATGTTTAAAAAAAAAAAAAAAAAAAAGGTTTTAAGGTTAATGATCAAGCCGACCTCTTTCTATCGTCATCTGACTCAGAGGAGGATGAATCCCGTCTTTTCCTTTTCTTCTTTTTTTCTTTCTTCTTTTTCTCCTTTTTGCTCTTTTTCTCTTTCTTTTTCTTTTTGCTCTCGTGCCTAGAGAGATAAATATAAAGTAGCAAAGGTTAGAAGTCAGCAGAGGAAAAGTATCATCTCAGGTGAATGTTTGAAGCATCATGCAGGATGTAACTAACGTCACGCATGTTCACCTTTGTTCCACCTCTTGTTTTTCAACGCTCTCAGATGTTGCTGCTGCAGGCGTGTCTGGATGACCCTCTGTCTTGTGGTGCTGAACAGAAAGTGAATCTTTAATATTTACATTAAAAGGAGACATTTATGCACTTTATTCCCAATCTGAAACAATTCTTTGATATCTAAATGAATTGTCAGAGCCATGGTTTGAAAAATTTTTTTGCCTTAACTAGAGCGCTACAGCTTCCCCACCAACCCTTATTTTCCCTCTTCTGAGACTAGCTTGTCAAAATGGGTGGGACCTTCAGGGAGCCAAGCAGCTGGTGGCTCCGCCCATCACCCCTTCAATATATGCTTTGGGCATCATTTTAGATCTGCAATATCTAACAACTGAAAAGGCAAAAAACTTACAGTAAAAACTGGCAGACCCATCTTAGCCACCTCTTTTTCTTGCTGGGACAGAATCATCTTTCGTGACCCCGCACTTCAGATGGAAACATTAAAAAGAAACACTTAATCATCGTGCATTAAGATTAGCAGCCCTTTTTTCTCCATATCACAATGACAGAGTCCACTTTCACATGAATTATCACATGTTGTTTACCCTGAAACAGGATTACCCCAACAATCAGCCTAAGGTCCTTAGTGAACTGCAATTCTTAAATAGATGGATATTCTTATTTCTAAAATGCCACATTTATGAATAAATGACACATTTAAAAAGTTAAGAACCAGCATTCAGGGGTACCAGACATGATTGCTTTACTAAGTTTAGATGAATATCGTAATTCATGTCAGTGTTAACATGTCACCAATTGTGATCGGGATATTTTACAATGATTTCTATAAATATTTTCATCAGTAAATTATTTGCATTTACAGTATACACTATGCATTTGTAGGAGTTCAGGCTCAGATATCCGTCTTTGCTGATTTCATTTTAATCTGATGCTTTAGGTTGTTTTGTGCCAAAGTTGAGAATATTTACAACATATTGGTTTAATTATGACAATAAAAAGTTAATAACCTGGAGCTGCCCAAGCCTGATATACGATCCACATTCCTCTCTTCACCATCAGCTCCTTCCCTCCTGCAAACCTCTACAAGGTCCTGGCAAATAAATAAAAAAAAAAGTCAAATGATTCTGCTAATTTAGCAGTGAGGGATTTTTCAAAGATATTCATCAACTAAGTCACATACCTCTTTGGTCAGACCAGTTGGCTGTCTCTTTATATTCTTGTGCCCTCTAGATTGAGAATGGTGAAGGTAAAGAGATTATTTTGATGCCTTAAACTTGTAATGTCACAGAAAATACCTGTATGGGAGGTTATACATACAGGGCAGCCATCATTGCCTCTTCTTCTGCTGCCTTGACAGCAGCAAGTTCATCATCTTTTGTAAAAGCAGCGCCGCCTTTTTTGTCTCTTGCATACCATGTCAGATCTTTGCCTTTCTGCCATCGTCCTACTGGTGCCATCAAAGAGTTTCCTGGAAACGACACAGAGAAAAATGTGCTGGTTAAGAAACAGAGTAGGCTCAGAGGGTAAAAGATCCAGTACAGTTTGACTAGATTTTTTCCTCCAAGAAAATATATACATTTTTTAATTTTTCTTCCTCAATGTTATTTTCAAAAAATACTGCTCATTTTTACTGAAATTAAAACCTGTCCACCCTAATGCTGTATAAAAAGAAACACAGAAAAAACATTGTGCTTCTTTGTAGCTTTTAACTGGTATGTACATAGCTCAATTTTAATGACTTGCGCACAAGATAAGGCAACAAAAATCAAATGAGTTCACAGTAAGACTCTGTCACAGTCTGACCCTTACGGCTTTGTCTAGAGCACACAAGTTTTCCAATTTTCTTGAAACCACTAGCCCATAACAACCAGTGTCGGCAAAAATCTATTAGTAAAGATCTGAGGTAAAATACAGACACATCAAACTTTATTTTTTGTTATTTCCCCATCTTTATACTTGTGCTGCTTCCTGCAATTGATATCTTACATTTTATTGTAAACACTGATCTCATTGTGAGCCTTTTTAATAGTTTAAGTATTTTTTTAACTCAAATGTTTTTAGTTCAAAATACTGTTTAGTCTGTTTTCATTGTGGAAGTCTAACCAGGGACAGGGGTTGCATATTAACCTTGGCTAGAAACATTTATGCATGGCATTTACTTTATAGAATTTTAGAAAATAATGTTTTATGCATTTGTCCCTGTGTAAATAAAAATAAATAAATCAATCAATAGGTTAAAAGTTTTCACTCTGTAACAGCAGGGATCCCAATTTTAAAAAAGTATGGCGTTTCCAAATCCAAATCTGTATTAGCAGTTTTCTGGGAGAGAAAATGAATGTTTGTCAAATGCTACAAAAACAGAAATCTGCACTTGAATGACAAACACTTACTATACAGTTTTTATTCTTATTTACATTTTGATATGTTGCTATTAATCACAATTTATTTCATAGGATTGCAGGTATTTTTATTTGCTCTGACTGGTGATGGTTTTTTAATTGGTCAATCTGTTCTACAGAAACATTTGTGCAAAGAAAATAAATCAATACAGACACTTCAGACACTTGAATTCCCCCACTGTGATACAGATAAAGTCTTATCTTATCTTAATAGGGTCCGTATGGCTTAATCCAGTGTCCAGATTTCTTCTCCGGAAACGTATGCAAATGACTACAAATTGATTAAGACAATACCACATTTGGATTCCTAAACAAAAATATATTCAATTGTTATTCAGCTTTGAAAATTATATGTAACAGGAAGATTTGGGGTAGCGTTTTCTCTTCTGAGTCACGTGACGATCAATCTTCACATCTTAACTTTACTGCTGACAGGATCTACAGTACAACTGGTTCTCTGATCTACAATGTTATTCACAACACATGCTACTCAAATGATTCCCCAAAATATAACTCGCCTAGCAAGTTGTGTAATGTCACTTTTAGCCTTTTATGTCACATCTCTACTGGCTGCTACGTAGCTTTCGCTCTTGTCTGGCTGACTTGCTGGCAGGGGTGAGGGCTCGGACAGCGGAGAGGCTACGCGTGTCTGTTCAGAAGAGGCAATGAAAGTGGGAACCAGCTGTGTGAAGGGTGGAAAACAGTACTATTAACCCAATAAAACCGTCCAAACTTTGTGTAATGAGGAACTCCACATCAAAAGGTATGGAGCAGGTGCATTGATCGAAGTTTGTATGAGACAGTTTGGAGTATTTTGTTTTGCTGCTTGGTTGTTCTCTCTGGTTAGCTCTGATAGCGGACATGACTGCAAATGCTTTCACTTACCAAGATAATTTTCTCTGTGTTTATCGACTTTCACGTCATTCCAGTTGAACTGGTCTTGGCCCCCTCGTACGCCCCCAGATCTTGAAGAACCAAACATTTCTCTTAGTTAATTCGTAGATAAGAATAAATCGAAGCACTGTTAGCGCATGCGGCTAGCTTTAGCCACGCGAGCTGCGTGATTGGTCAGGCCTTGGGCACACGTTCATCCGGGGAGTTCTGCGGCAAGTTTAACTTCCCAGTGTTGACGAAAGCAACGTGCTTCCTGCTGGTGCTATTTACTTTGGAAAGTGACGCCAAATTTTCCAGTTATTTTTAGAAATACCCACAAAGCGTAAAAGAAGTGGTTGAGTAAGAGTGATGAGTTCAAGCTTGCTTATCTCGTGTAGCTGAAGTTACAATACGGCTTAAAATATTGGTATTAGTGTCTCATCGTGTGAGCGTATATATCACCAGGAAGAAAGATGCTGTTGCTATCAGTCAATTATATAAAAATGATAAATATGTTGTTGTTTAGTTGACTATTCTATCGTAGGGCTAATGCTAATACTTCCTCTGCCGGTGTATTGTCGCGCGCATTCTCGACAGTCTTTAATATTGGTCTTGAACCAATGACTGTAAAATGTCTTGAACGTAACGTGTCGTTGTTTTGGCCCGCAGTGATGACGTAGGCAGGACAGTTTTCTCTAATGGCTCTCACAGCAAAAGCGCAGAGCAGTGGAGGGAGAAAATCCCCCGGAGACGGTCTAAAAGGATTGGATTAACCTCACTTCTGATGTACATGAGACAGTTTGCCAGACTATTTTCAGGTAGGAATGAGGATGTTTGTTTTCTTCGTTCTCCACTATATTATTAATGTTTGCTGTATCACGGTTTCAAGGCTGCCATTCATTTCTGGAGTCGGATTCTTTGTGCTGCAGGAAAAGATGGTGTTGAATTCAAGCAGTGTAACTTGCAGTTTGATCGCTGGGATGCGAGTTTCTTACTGATGGTCGCTATGGCATTTGACAGACAATGATATACCACCCATAATCACCTATTGATATTAAAACCTACTAACATTTACTTTTTACACTACACCTGTATACATAATGAAATACAATTGTTATATATATATATATATATATATATATATATATATATATATATATATATATATATATATAT
>JAOXYM010000008.1:17720342-17737669 GCA_028567055.1 Leptatherina wallacei | reverse complement strand
AACAATCAAATATTAATAAGCTTATGATGAAATCTGCACCATAGTGTAATATATTAAGTAAAAACTAGATATCTTCCACAAATCTTTTCATTTCTGTCCTCCATGATTTCAGCTTACCCCTTCAAAACATCAAATCAGCATATTTGTGCAAATCATAACACTTTATTGCTATGAACTCTGGGTCAAAGTGCACGTTGCAATGCACAAGCTACACATCAGTAAAAGCTTGATAAATGTGCTACAGTATTATTGACACTCACCACACATGTCAAAACTAATAATATTTGAAGTAATTGTATATGTTAGGTTTGATCTTAAAAGCATGAGTGACAATGTGGAGTTTACACTGTTTGCCTGAAAAAATGAGATCTATTTAAACTAGTAGAACATCAAGTAACCATCATATCACCTTGGCTTTTAGGGTAATTTGAACTAACAATGTCACTGATTCGTCATTACATCCAGTATTGAGACAGTAATGACACTGATGTGGAAGAAATTTTGAACTAAAATTTTAGCTGCTATTTGTTTTTTTTTTCTCTTTTGATTCATTGAATTATTGTTTCAGCATCAATCTTCTAAAACTTAATAGATTTCACATGACTCAAATATCTCATCTGGAAAATATCGATCACGAGGCTTAGTACGCATGGTTGAAGTCAAGCGTAGTGTGGCTTTTAATGAGTGTCAGCCCATGATTGTAGTTATCTCACATGACTCTCATTTCCTGGCATGCATCTCCCTCTTAAGCAGAAAAGGTGGATCTTTATGTGGTTGCTGGATTGTTTCAGGAGCTTTGTCATTGGAATTTGAAAACTTTTTTTTGCCCATTACAAAGAAGTTAAACTTGTACAGCGTGTTTTAAGTTGGTTTGAATTTTTTAACTTTGATTTTCAGTAGCAGTAATATTAATTAATAGGTTTCTATATAATATAAAGAAACTGTTGTATCCCATTGGTTTGAAGATCTTGTCTTGGGCTTTGTAAACATGCAAGAGGGATTATTTTGGACTCAAGTATTTACTTTGGGGGTGTATAGAGTTAAAAGTCTCAGTTGGAGTCCTTTTGTTTCACAAACCTGAAGCACTTGCAAATGACTTAAAGAAATTCAATAGATTGAATTTACATAGCACTTTCCTAGTATTTGTAGCAACTCAAAGTTCTTTTACACTAGAAGCCATACACACACACACACACTCACACACACACACACACACACACACACACACACACACACAGGCTTTTGTCATCACTTCTCTACAGTTTTATAGGCTACACAGTGATATTCTCTATCATTTATACATTCACCGATGAATGTGATAGAAACGAAGTGAGATTCAGTGACTTGCTTGAGGACACTTCATATACACTTTCTATGTAATCAGCTTCATCTCACCATACATGTGGTATGGAGGAATTAATGTTAGGCATTCTTGGACTTGCCAACTCATCTGATACCCAAACATGTTTAAGAAGTAAGATTTTTAAGCAACAGTCATGGTCTACTTTTGTTCTTAGATGTAGCTTTTTTAGTATCTTAGTTTTAGTATCATAGTTTTGATAAGAGTAGGTGTTGCCCAAAAAAAAAAAACCTCCCGGTGATTAGAGAGTAGAAATTGCCCGGCCCTCTTCCTCTCACCACTCCCAGACGAACTGCTTTCATATACAGTCCAGCCTCTTGGCACACATTCATACCTTCCCTGTTTGCTTTGTGCGTCTGACAGCTCGGTGTGTTTTGTAGGAGCAACACCAGTATTATTACTTACCGTTTTACTTGAGCAGCGTGGTTAAAGTCTTTGCGAGGAACATAGATGTTGATAGCACCATTAGAAAGATAGTTTTTCATTCTTAGCCAAAGAACTTTTCAAGTATTTATAGTTGTGTTATTCAGCTTTGGTGAGTCTTAAGCTATATTTTACTTGGAATCGCATTTTGTGTACTTGAATTATGTACTTTTTAAAAAAGTTTTTTCTTTTTAGCTTCCTGTAGTTCTGCTCCTTTCGGCTACCACAAGCAGAGCAGGACTGTGTAATTTAGTGACTAAATTTGTTCCTCAACAGCTCCATGGTAACTTTGCTTGCAGTTTACTCCCTTCTGCTCCATCTGGACCATTTCTTCTTTCTGCTGTCTTTCTTATATTCATGTTTGCGCTAACTCTATTTTTGCTTCTGTGGTGACTCATGTAAGATTCCGGTGGTGATGCGCCTCATCCACTTGTTTCCTATAGTTGAACTGCAGTATTTCTCCGTTTCTCTTTCAGCTATGGCTGGACCCAGGCCTGTGGTATTTAGTGGTCCGTCTGGGGCAGGAAAGAGCACCCTGCTGAAGAGGCTTCTGGAGGAACACAACAGTGTCTTTGGCTTCAGCGTGTCTCGTAAGTGTCCCACACTGTCCTAATATATATTTATAATTATGACCACTGTTGTCAGTGTGTTCTTGACATCGATCTTCAGATTTAATCCTTCTTTTTAAAGATTTCTATTTTGCCCGGATGAGGCAGTTAATCTGTAAAATGTTGAAATTATCTTTAAAACAACATTTAAACTTTTTTAAAGATACATATTGAGCTCTGTGTAATAAATATCGAGCCACTTGTAATCAGTGTTCTGAAGCAATTCGTCCTCAGTCTTTCTGAAGGTCCATTTAAGATTTTTAGTGTTTTTCCACATGTTTTTCAGGGTAGCCATGTGGTAGCCATTGCACTTGACAATTTTCAAACGAATGTGGGTTTCCGTCAAGCCATTTAATACATACCTACGAGCCATTTAAGAATAAAGGCACCTAACTCATTTCAACACATAACAGGCTAATTGGCAAAAAAGCCAATTTAAAGTATCAGGTTTATTATCTTTGTTATGAGTAGACTTTTGACACATAATTGGTTCCCATTTCTTTAGTTGCATTTATGAAAAATACTCAAGATAACACAATTTGACAGACAATTTTTGTACCAAAGAGCAAACGGTTCAAATGTACTGTATGAGGAAACTGGATAAGAGGAGGACAAAAGAACAAGTGGCAGGCTTAAAAAACAATCTACAGCAGCTAAACAGTATCTGAATGTCATGTCCTTAAGCAGTAGGGGAAAAAACTGTGGTAAGCCAAATGATAAAAAAAAAAAAAAACGGACTGAAAATGAGTGTCAACAGGTCTAATGGGAGTGATGAATCTTCCCCAGCACGTGGACCTCACTATTGAAGTGAGTGGGATAATCTTGAAAGAGATCAGGGGGAAAAAGCTGCCAACATGAAAAAAAAGATGTTTCAAATGTCCTTCAAGAAGTCTGGAGAACTTTTCCTGAGACTCCTTAAAGAAATGACAAGAAAGCTTATCTAAGAGTCAAGCTGTGTGGAAGAACTAAGCTGGTCAAACCAAATATTGACTTTCAAGCTTGTTCTACGTTTGCACATGCTTCAGTAAATTGCTGTAAGAAAGTCCTGTTTTTCTGGAAATGTATAATAAATGAGGGGTGGCTCAAGGTTTCTGCACAAGATAATTTTATCTACTGATCCAATGCATAACGTATCCACAATGATGCAATTTTCTGTCTGCGATTAATAGATCAACAAATTGGTGCAGCTCTAGATTTAAATGAAATAATTAAAAACCCATTTTGCTTCTCACAGATACAACAAGAAATCCTCGACCTGGAGAAGAAAATGGCAGAGGTACATCACACAACTTCCCCTTTTTGGTCACCGCCTGATCTCATCCTGATATGAATACTGTCATTTTTTTTTTTTTTTACTTTCAGACTACCATTATGTTACACGGGAAGCGATGCAGGCGAGCATCGACAAAGGCGATTTCATCGAGAATGCAGAGTTTTCTGGAAACTTGTACGGGACAAGCAAAGCCGCTGTGCAAGCCGTCCAAGCCAAGAACCTCATCTGTATACTTGATATCGACATGCAGGGTGTGAAGAACATCAAAAGAACAGACCTCGACCCCATATACATCTCTATCCAGCCGCCATCTATGGAAGTTCTGGTGAGCGTAGAGGAAAATGTCTGTCATCACGTCCACCAAGCGAGAGTCTGTAAGCGGGCCATGTTGATAATTCTGATAATATGTCTTGAGTGGTGTCTGATTTGATCGTTTCAGGAAAAACGTTTAAGAGAGAGAAAGACTGAGTCGGAAGAAAGCCTCCAAAAGCGTTTACGTGCAGCCAAGGTGGACATGGAGTTTAGTAAGTAGTTGTCGGTTCGCTGTCATCAGTTCAAAGCTGGAAATTGGAAAGGTGTTTAAAGTATAACATAGCATGATTTTATCTCCCTCTAGGCAAAGAAGCCGGTGTGTTTGATGTCATAATTGTCAATAATAATTTGGAGGATGCGTATGGGAAATTAAAACAATCTCTTCTTGAGGTGAGTTAGCTTTGCCGAGCAGTTGTTCTACGTGAGATAATAACTCATGAAGCATAAACGTTTCGACACTTGTGTGTGCTGTGAACAAATATTTTCATATATGCAAATGCTGAAAATCTTTTCCTCACTTGTGTAGGTTTATTTTTGTTATCCAGATAGGGATGTGTTACATTATGGTAGGTTCGCTTTGCTTGGGTCATGACCCACTTGGGATGGAGTTGTTTTATTTTCAAGCAAAACTGCAGCCTAACATTAGCTTAACTAGCTTCATAATGACCAAAAACACAAGAAGCATACTTTTTTTAGAAGAGAATGCTACTTCTTTAAATGCAAGTGTCAAAAAATAGGTGCTCTTTAGGATCCAAGGAGATGAGGGGAAGAAAGATGTAAGACAGGTGCTGTGGTTTGTGAATCAGAAGCCTTAAACAACAGATCAGTCAAAGCAGGGCGAAAAATGAAACAGGCTATAATGAACGGTCTCCGTGCTAATCTGTTTCCATTCACAGCTTTGATGAAGGCATGCTCAAACAAGCCGTAGCTTACGTCACTAGGCTGGTGTCAACTGCCAAATAAGCAGAGATAATTATCACAGGTGCAGTGGAGATAGTTGGTGTCTATCAATACCTTTAGGATCAGCACTTTTTCTAAGAATAATCAGACTTATGGAAAATATTTGTTGAAGTTACACTTAGAAGATGAAATGGTACAGGTATGAGGCCTCCGCATAAAATGATTACAGTGACACACAACATGAATAGTATAACACCTGATAATGAGGCTTATATACCCTTAAAGTTCTTAGTTTGATGGTGTGATGTGACCTCACACTCTAGGAAGGGTCTGGGTCCTAATTACTTTCCTGTCGCTCTAGATTTCATCATGCCTTTGTCATCCATTTAAGTTTCAACTTGCAGCAACAGTGGTATTTTAGAAGTTGTGGAGGGTTTACTTTTATCTGTGTTTTCTGGCCATACTTGTATGTGGGACCTCATAGAATATTCATTTCTTATTTTCTCTTTGTAGGAAATTAACAAGGTGAAGAAGCTCAACGTGTCTTCGTAGAAGGCAGCAACATCCTGGAAACTTTTAACCCCGTCCAGCCACTCCACAAAACAAACGACCTCCATTCCAAACATGTACATTCCTTCAGATGGTGGTCAGGGAAGCTCAGAAAACATACATTATTGTGTCAACAAATTTGAAGGTTTTACTCTGTGTAGAAGTAGTTATTACTGAAGTGAGACGTCTTTTTTTTCTAACTTGTAGAAATGGTTTTTAGATTTTTTTATTTTGACATGTATTAAGAAAAGATACTCCTCTTAATCTTACTTGAAGTTAAGACTGGTGTGCTGTGCTGGAACCTCTGTTGGACAGAGTTCACTGCAGACAGACCTTCGCTCACCTCCCCCATAGTAGTACAAAGGGACAGTAATACGACTCATTCCATCATGTGGACAAACTGGTCTTTCAAGGGTATAAAAAAACGCGCGCACCTTGTGGTTCTTTTTTTCTTTCTATCTGCTTGGATGGTGAACTTCATTATTCACAGGCTGAGATGTATTGCTGACAGTGAGTTTGAAACCAAAACTCATCTTTGGTAAATCTGTTGGCTCTTATCTTGCAGGGGGTACGTGCAAGTTAGCTGTACTTTCTAAACAATATAATCATTACAGCGATGGTAAATCCTTTTTTTAAAGACGTTTGTAAAATATCAGGTAACATATTAACCATACTAATTACATTTACATTTCACTTTTGTTTTTCTGGATTTTGCTGTGCAAAAGATGAAATTCCTCCTTCAGGTAGACATTTTCCTTTGAACAAAACCATTAACCTCACTTGGAATATGGCTTTTTTTTTGGATGTGGGTGGGGTATAGCATATGATTAAACTGTCTATTTTACAGTTGTTTAACTTTTATATTGTTTAACCTACTCACTTTGCAGCTTCACTTGTACAGTAATATGACATTCAGTGGACTGTTTCCTCCCAAAAAAGAGCTTTAAAGGATTAGATTACATGTTTATGTATTGCTTAAAATAAAGCACACGGTAAATATCATTTTATAAGTAGAAAAAAAAATTATACACACAATTTGTGTACATTGACATAGTTTTTCCACAAAGGATTTTTAGTTTTCTGGATGTTAAAAGGAGTAAAAATATTGTATTCAGACATCTTGTAACATTCAGTCCTTTGTGCAGAAATGTGCTGCTATTGCTATATATTATTTAAGTTGTCCACTTTAATATAGCAGTTGATATTAAATGCCTGCAGTCCTCTGATTTGCCATTTATAACTTAACCAGCTCTTATGAAAAGTTCTTGTGGAAATCTATTGTGTATTTCTCAAGTGCATTTAGTGTTTAATAGTAATATGTATGCATTGAAACTTTAATAAAAAGCTTACAATACAAGACTGTCATTTGTGTGTTATAGAAGGAAACAATAGAAACGGGTTCGATTGAATCTTTGCAGTAGATTTAATTCCATACTTTGTATTCAACCTTGTTTTGTCCAAAACTACACATGTAAAGTACAAGCAATTACAATCGGTTAATGTTTTAATATTACATAACATACTCCTTGTAAATGGCACCTTTCAACTACACAAATGCCACACATCTTTAAGGAGGAAGTTACTCTACTCACTTTTAACAGCTATATAGAAGGTAGTAAATTCTGGTTTCAGTACATTGCACACACATTTGTACTTGTACAGGAGGTGGTTATTCTGGATAAACACGTCTGCTTAGAAAAGCATATACATGCAGTCACTCATCTAAATAATTGCCACCTTCCCAATGCATCCCTGTGACGGCCTGTGAGTCGTCAGGTAACTGCATTGCATTAACAAACAAAATGTATATAACGCTCAGAAAAATCATCTAGTTTGTGGTGGGAACATCTGCTTCATGTAGGGTGTAGTTGTAAGCAGTTTATTAATTCACCTACCAAATAATCTGCTTATAGAAGTGTTAGAGGAATCATTCAAACACCAATAGAAAACTTATTTGATTACACATCAGTCCGTAAACTACACTGACTAATACAGAATCTGACACATGAAGTCAACAACTTATTAACGGTAATATTTCCTGCTCAAAGAATCCGAGGTGCTGTGAAGTTCAACACTTAAAAGTACAAAAGTAAAGCTGATCAAAAAGAACACATAACACTATTGTATGAGTATTTGTTTAGAAACACAGCAAGGGTTTTGTTATTTCTTTACTAAGGATAATGCCTTGATCAGTTAATTTGGGCAGGTTCATGATTTTATGAAGGTACATGTGCAACAGAAACTGGCAATAACTTTGATTAGCAATAAACGTAATTATTTTTTGGGATTTTCTCCGGCCAAACTTCATAACTGCATATGTCACACAGCAGTTGAGAGAACTGAATGAGACCGAATTCTGCTTAAAGTTACATGATTATTCCTATAATTTACAGTTTCAAACTATCTAGTCTGAAGACTACGTTGACTCCAACCATTTGTCTGTAAAACAGCTCAGAGGATGAGACCGTTTCTGATTGGCTGCTTTAAAATGGAATGGTTAGTTAATTGTAGCACATGTACCTCAGGTTAGGAGTTACCTTGTTTATTTTAATGATGTAAATAGTAATGTACCTATTTAAGACTAAGTGGGTTTGTATTACCAAATTAAAAATAATTACTGGTTCTGATAATGGTTATCTCTTATTTGAAGAGTGACAGGGTTCCCAACTGATGTGTAACCGTAGGTCTGAGTGGACACTTTGGTTTTAAAGCTTTGCTGCCCGCCTTCCACTCTTTGCACTTCTGAACAGTATGAAGGCTTCACCTCCAGCTTGGCGTGGCTCACTTGGATTGGGATTTGCCTCTCAGTCCTGGGACGACCTTCACCAGACTGTGGGAAGGCAGATGGAAAAAAGCTGCTGGAAAGATGCTCCTTGAAGCGACCAAAGAAGCCGCTCCTCTGTCTCGGCACCACGTCAGGTCGCCCCACGTTGAGAAGCACTGGCTGTCCCACTGCGGACCCGCCAATCTCCCTCTGGAGCACGGAGATCTCACAGGGCTTTTCATCAGCAGCATGGTGGGTGTTGGATGATCCATAAGTCTCTCCTTCCTCTGGGATGTAGTCCTCCAAATCCTCCAGGGTCACAATATGATCTCCTTGTTTCAGGATCATGGTCTCCTGCTTTCTGAATGGATTACATTCATTATCTTCTTCATCGGGTTCAAAGATAACGGTTTCTTGATCATCCAGGTCATCACTGTCTTGTCCAGAGAGCGTGAGGACAGATGAGAGCTCATGTGGTTCTCCAGAAGTAGAACCAGAGGCAGAATGAGTCTCTTCTTCCTCCCAGGACAGCGGCTGGCTGCTGATTTCTCCCTGCAGCTGCGCCTGTGTTTGCTCCACCAGCTTGTTGTTGGAATTGTTAGCATTTGGGTTTTCCATGGGAGACCTCTTAGGTCTTGAAGGAGTGGCTGCTCGATCAGACCCTGCAGGTGAAATTCCTCTTCTCCTGGACAGCCTGGGAGACTTATTGACCTTATACTCGATGACCTCCTCTACTTCAACCCACCTGGGCCTGCTTTCCGTTGCCCTGGCTTCAGCCCCCTCGGGTTCAGTAACATAGAGGGTTGGGATGGTGGTCTTTCTTGGGGTAGGCATCCTCCTGGGCCTGGTTGCTAGGGGCTCAGGGGTGGAAGTCTCAGAGCGGTGAGCACCAATAACTGTCAAGCCAGGGGATCTGTGCCTCCTCATACGTGGGTTCTTCACCACTGTGGTAATGGTCTCCTCACTGGAATAAACGGAGGACTACTGTCATTACTAGTACTACATAGAGCTGTAAAAAATATTATACTGGATGCAGATTTCACACACACGATCAAAGATGGAACACTTAGATTGCCACTCATAAATCACCAATCAGAGTGACTCAATAATGAAACTAATAAGGCAAAAGTGACTCTTCAAAAACTAAAGAATATGCATTATGTACAGACTGTTACAGACATACAGGTCTGTACACTGAAGATAGTTAATACAGTTATGATCTCAACATGAAGCATTTTTTATTTTTCATATTGCAGATTTCCACTTTTAGAAAGTTCTGCAGATCTCTTAATATAAATTCCATATCTATCCATACTGTGAAGATGATTTCTCCTCTGTTGTTCTGCCTGACATTTTTTCTTTTTACTTTCTTGAGGTACACATTTGATTTATGTGGTTATATTTGATGTGGGAAATATAAATACAAGTGACTTCATTTGAAGTCTTGGATGTAAAAGCTGCAGTGATAAAGTTGTCAGTTAAAGGCAGCACCCTAATGGAAACAGCCCCTCCTTTTATCATCTCCGTGATACAATCTCTTAGCATTCAGGCTTTAAATACTACACAATGCAAAGAGAACCCCACACATAGAAAAGTGCTCCAAATTCAGTTTTAGCTCATGTAATCTACTAATAAGTGTTCTCACACAGCTACACAAAGCCCACAACTGCAGATGAAGACCAGAACAAAAACCTGAAAGACTCACAATGTTGATATCAACAATATGCAAAGATAAATATAATCTAGTTTTTGCAGAGGATGGGACCAGAGCAGGGAATAATTTAGGATCACACTTACATGATGATGGTTTTTCTTGGTATTTTAGTCTCTTGTTCAGTAACTACAGAAAAAAAGAATATAATTTTAAAAAAAGAAAAAAGCATACACAAAAATGCATACAGTATGCAATGCATTAATTATTACTTATCCTTATGATAAATAAATGAATGAATGAAGAGAAAAGTAAATCAAATAAAAAAACAAAATTGGCTTTTTTCATTCATACTTGTGCTAATTTTATGCAAAGACTGAGAAAAAAGCTTGTAAGGATAAAGTCAGTTTCCCTACCTTCAATAGTGATGGCCTGCTCACCAGTGCGAGCCACAGCAGAGGGGAGGACTAAATCTGCAGCACACTTGGCACTGCCCAGGCGGTTAGACAACTGGGGAAGGCAGAGATATATTTTTAGACTATTAAATATGACTTTCTGCTGCTAATTGATATCAACTATCTATCAAGTCCAAGTTGCAAAAACAATTACCACAATCAAATTTCACCTCAATGACCTACAGTGGCAAAGTGAAAACAGATGAAAACTTTGAGAGAAAAAAAAAACAAAATTTAATAAACAGAAAAACTTAAATCACTCATTTACAAAAAGTATTCAGACCCTTTACTGTGGGGCAGCAAACAATTCAAGAACCAGACAGTAGTCTACCTGCGGTAATACGATAGGATTGGACATATACATTTCAGATTTCACACTACATGAAATCATGAAATCAGCCAAGAAATCAAGGGAACTCTGTGGACAATAAAACAGAAAGAAATGGATGAGGGCAAAAGCCAATTCTTAAACAATTTCTTGTTTCTGTGAGTACAGGGGCCTCAGAAGTTCTGAATAAGTTTGAAAACATCAGGACTTTTCATAAAGTTGCTCGTCAGGTCAAACTGAGCAAACCAATACATGATCAGTGGGTGGGGTGACCACACATGAGGTTACTGCTCGAACAAACTTTAAGAAATCCCTTATAGAGGGTTCAACAGAAGGATAGGCAGTTAACCATTTCAGCAGTACTCCATCAGAAAGGCTTATACGGTAGAGAAGTTACATAGAAGCAGCAATGCTATGGCAGGGACTGAGTGACTGGTTGCAAATAAGGGAAAAATAGGAGAGAGTAAATAAAAAAAAACCTACAGTGACCTGTGACTAAAGGAATGATTCACTTTTCAGAAAGGTGAAGCAAACAGAAATAAAATGCTGTTTGGTTTGTCTGTGCAGGTCCATGCCAAAGCCCAGACTTTAACTCCACAGAATATCAGTAGAGATATCTGAAGATGGCAGTTTCCAGACATTTCCCATTCAATTTAACAAAGCATGATAAGATCTATCATCACTAGGATATTTTTCCCAAAGCAGGCTGTTCGGTACTGAATGAGGGTCAGAATACTTTTGCAAATGACATAATGAAATATAAATAAATATGATCCATTTTTGATGTTAAATAAATCAGTAAAAAAATTCATTATTTCTATTATGGGTTTGGAGTAAAACTAATATGAAAAATTATAATAATTTAAGATAAAATTTACAAGAATATTAGCTGCAAACTGATATAGTCCATAACCTATGCAATACCTATGATTTATTGTCTATATGTTTAGATATAATACAGGTATGGCACTGGGTAGTCTTGACAAACCTCACACTCGTAGTGTCCAAGGTCTCTCTCTGTCAGGTTTTTTATAACAAGAACCAGAACCCCACTGCGGACCTCACTGTAAGTCTGATACTTTTCCTGGTCAGTCAGCAGCCTGCCATCTTTAAACCACCTTGAAAAGATCCATACAGCCAAAGAGCAAAGATATATATATAATATCAGAATGATTTTTCAAAGACAGGAAAAAAAGCAACAGCACTAAATGTTAGTAAAACAGCCATACCTTATCTTGGGGCTTGGGGCACTTTGTATTACACAAGTGAACTGCGCATCATCACCAGCAACAAAGACAGCATTCTTCATCTTATTTACAAAACGAGGTGGAACTGCAAGAAACATGTAGAAACAATTTACATGTTTAAGAATTAGACAGGCTAATCATAAGAAAAATGTGCTAACTTAATAATGCATCAAGGATGGCTCAGATGGTTGTCTGCTATAAGAAAGACACTCCTTGGGACTGGCACTGGACCCAAAGATGCTCCCAATGGCAGGCAAGCCACTTCCACGGCAGCTTTGCAGCAACTGGTGTGAGTCTGAGTGTGTGAGGGATAACTGAACTGTACCTTGAACCGTGATTTTTCCAAGAGTGCTGGCATTGCCAGCTGAGCTTGTGGCAAAGCACATGTACTGGCCAGAATCATCTGCAGTCATATTATCCAGGATCAGTGTGCAGGAGCCATCAGGGTCCTCAATAATGATGTGATGAGGATCTGCCTCTACTGGGCGTCCATCTTCATCCAACAAGTATGAAAATGAATATAAAAAACTGTAATTCTTAGGCCCATTTTTCTGCATATTGTAAGATGGTGCAGTTTAATAAAAAGCACAGAGCAAACATCTTACCCTTATACCACGTGATCACAGGTTTGGGCACTCCAGTGGCTTTGCAGGCCAGTTTAACAGTCTGGCCCAACTCTGCTGTGCAGTTTGCCAAGATTTCTTCGAAATCAGGAGGACCTAATTAAAAACAAATATATAAACATGTTTGACAATGTGAGGTTGAAGAGGGACAAAAAAGATTGACTGTGTATTTGTCCCACTCACTCCATGCAGGCATGGTGAATCGCTGCTGCAGTTCTCTGAGGTCTCTCAGCCACGAGTTCTTGATGGTAACAGTTCGAGCCTGTAAAGTGTATTTTCTCACAGAATCCTCTCGTTCATGCCAGATCTCAAAAGCACGGTCGTCTCCCTCCACTGTTTCATTTACATCAATGTTATTCAGCTGCAATGGAATGAAGAAAAACAAACATCATTCAGGCTGCTGAATGTAAAATAGAAGACAGCAGTCATAAAAAGAAGTTATTATAACAAAATACCTTCATCATGTTCTTAAAAACATATGACTGTGTGTCAGTGTTACTGTCTCTCTTGGGTTTGCAAATGATACAGTAGTTCTTAAAGAGGAAGACATGGCGGTGGTGACCTCTAGAGGATGTTCTAATTCCAGGAGCTCCCTCCCAGATTTGGAAAGGTCCCTGGTGGAGGAAAAATAAAAGATATACAGAATCAAACACAGAAAATCTACAAAGTGTCTCACAACTCCATTATACAATTATTGATGATAAATACTTTACCTGTCTAACTGGTTCTCCAAGAACTTCCAGGGTAGCAGGATAGTTCTCAATCAGTGAGACATGGTGGGTATTCTCAGAGCGCTGAGGGAGAGCAGACACCATTGCATATGCCTCTTCCAGAAGGCAGCAATTCTGACCATTTCTTGCCTTGTTTCGAATGAGCTCCTGAAGATGTCAAAGCAGAAATGTGAACAAATCGAAAATCAGATGCTTTAAACTTGTGAGTCAGAAACGTTTTCATTAGTAATGTAAAGAACTGATTTAACAAAACCCAATTAATTTTTCTCCATCATATCTGTTACCTTGAGAATTGTTTTGTACTTCTGAATCCTCTCCTGTGGCTGTTGGAGATAGGCATTGATACTGCGTACGGGGGGATCTGCAGGATCTGCATTGGCCTGCTCTTTCTCACTGTACTCCTGTAAAAAGATTATTATAAGAATTTAAGTAGTTTAATGGTGAACAGTTCACTCACATAAAAGTTTATTTATTTACATAGTAGCAACTAACTACAGATATAAATACCTAAAATGTATGTATATAAGATGAATATAGAAAATTGGGCCATTTATAACTAAGTTCAATGCAACATACTTTCTGGCCCATAACAGAGGAATAACAGTTCTGGTGTTACCTTAAAGAAATGGTGGACAGTCTTGTCACTGACAGCAGATTCAGCCTGACTCTGGCCTACAAGATACTGGAGGTACTTCTCAAAGCCCTCCTTGTTCCTCAGGAAGCACATGGCTACATCATCATCTGTGTCACATTCATTTAACTTTGGGAGGAATGCCCTACAAAACAAAATAGGAAGAAACTGATAAATAACAATAAAGAGTCCAATCACTAATATGACGTTTTCATTGAGGAACTATGCAAACACACTGACACATTCATAATTTCTTTATGAAAATAGCTGACATAAATGACTAGTAATTAAGACGTTGAGCTCACTTGCTATGGAAGGACTTGATATCATCGATGTTCCTGAAAATGACCTCCTTCTGGCCAGAGACATCAGGTGGTGCATCAGGGCAGTCAGCATGCTTCAGGTGGCGAGAGGTAAATAGATTTACCTCTTTAACAAACTCTGACTCTCCATTTATCATGTCCTGGATCAGTTGGCTAGAGGCATGAAATAATAATTTGTTACAGTGAGTCTTTCTTTTTTTGCACATCTTTTTATGACTGCAGATGTGCTTTACTTACAATAACTTCCTCTTGTACTCTCCCTCCGACACCTCCTCTACGCTTGTTTCTGGTACGTCACCCGTATCAGCAGAAAGCTGCAATGTGCATTTTTAAACAGACATCAAGAAACAATGCTGCATTTTTAAAATGTGTGGATCCTGCAGATTTTACAGCCTTAAAACATACTTTTAGTTTTTTGTCCAGGTAAGCAGGCGATACCCAGCCTTGACGGGATGGTGTCATTTTGGTAGGTTTGGTCCGAACCAACCACTTGAGTGGATGAGCTGAGTCCAAAACCTCAACATACTGTCCCTCCTTCAGAGAGATGGAATCTTTGCTTGCAATAGTGGGATTGTAGTCAGCTGTTGCCACATAGATGTCAAACATCTAAAAAGATATGAATATTAATGATTGCACACATCGGTTTTGGTAAAATGCATTGATGACATAATGAAAATCATAAGAAATGTTAGCTACTTTAAAATTGGTCATTTTAGCACCACATTTTTTGTTTTCATTATATTCATATTATTTTATTAAAGCTTTATTTTTTGGGTTTTCAAAAAAAAGTTGTGCTGGGCAAAAAATGTTCCTAAATTTATTCCTAAATATATGTTGTTAATATGAACAAATATCAATGCACAACCTTAAGATCAACTATAGAATTGCGTCAACACACAAATAACCACAGAGGTGGTCTTCATAAAAAAATGGAATACTGTTGGTAATATTTCACTCAATGACACAATCCAGGTTAATGTTTTTTCTTCCAGCATCTCCTCGAATCATTTAGGCTTTTACTAGTTGTAAACCTTGTTTAAGTCTTTAGTTTATGCACAGATTATGATCTACAAATTATTGAGCACACCAATCTAAACTTATCAGTTTCATATATGTCTCACCTCTCCTCTGGCATCCCCTTCATCAGACTCTGAGGAGGAGTCAGCAATTAGCGAGGGAGGACGAGAGCGGCCGTGATGAGGTGATGCAGAAGGGGTTTTGGTCTCATCATCACTGTCAGCTCCTGGTACACGTAATGAAGCTGGGGCAGCAAAGACGTAGAGTGAGGACAGGTTACTCATGCAAAGACCCAGACTATTTTCTGTTTGTGTAATCTGTTGTTTTGAAGTTTAAAAAGCTTCATTACTGTTACACAGTACAAAAAATGGCATATTAAAATAAGAAAGGGACTTGTAACACTGTACATCTCTTGATGAAAAATAAAATTTAATGCTTAAATTCTTGGAGCAGTTGATAAAACCATCCCCTTTCAGTTTTCTTAATTTAGTTTGGCTGAGGCAGCACAAGCCGGCTAAATTCACATCCCAAGCAGAAACTTTTCAAAAGCATGTATTTACCTGATAATGTAACAATCACCTGGTTCCATAATTTAAGAATTTTGCCTAAAGGCATTAGGTGTTTTTTGGATTAAAAAACAAAAAACAAAAAATCTGCAACAATAATTTCATTCTTATGCTTTTGTACATTTAACATTAGTGGCAACATGCAGGTCCAGATAGCGCTTTTTTGGAGCTGTCCACATACATGTCAGTCAGTGAGCATGTATTCTAGCTGTAAGCCAGGGAAACTTCATATGTCACTGCAAAAGCATTTTGAAAACCATCTAAAAAAAGATGGAAGAACACTCATACAATGTACAGAGAAGAACCAACATGATGAAAATGTTTTTAACTATCACGCTTATATGGAAAAAAACAAGGAAAACGAATGTGAATCCACCTAAATGTGAGATATGTTTTAATCATCAAGGCAAAATTGTTTTTATGAAGTCATCTAATTTTTAAAAAAAAATGTAGTGGAAAAATGTATAGTAACTGTGATGCTGATGCACTTGGGATACATACTGGTAGTTTTGGGCCAAGATTTCATCCACTGGAGCACTTCATGATTCTGTAAACTGTCTGAATAACAAATTAATAATTGGATGACAATTTAATTGGTGGGACTGATAAAATGAAGGGTGTAAAAGTGGTTAAGAAATGATGTCTGTGTGAAGAAAATTAGAGTTTTTTCATTCATTCATTCACTTATTCTTTTATAGAACAAAGCAAAGCACAACTAGCACCAGGGAGCACTCTTTTGTCAGGTTTGGTATCAAATCCAAATGTATCAAAACATTTATTTTCAGTCAAACAGAAATTGTGTTTTGAAGCATTCAGATTAAATGAACACTCCCACAAGTATAAAAACAGCCAGAATGAATCGAGTAAATCAACCAAACCTGACTGGAATACAGCAAAACACAGCGCCATAATTTGCAGATTATTTTTAGACTCTCAGCATCACTTGCATAAGCAACTCGCAGAGGTAGCCATAGCAGAGGGGATGGGGATAAGAAGCCTGCCTCCAACCACATGCAACAACATATGGTTTAAACGACTGGGTGAAGATGTCAACACTGATATCACCTGGTACGGTATAATATTTGACCTCAATGAAAAGATATTTTAAAGGTCAGTAGACTTTGCTGACTATTTCTAACTCTGAATCTAACTCTTGTTGGTTAGCCAGATGCATGCACGATGACAAAATGATACAGAACATTTTACATCTAATGAAATTTGTTCTAAAATCTGCATCACACCTTAAAACCACAGCTGGATTAGCTGAACATGAAAGTGAAAGTTATTAGGATGTCTATTTTCTTATTTAACTTCTAAGCTTTACAGTTAATTTGTTGGTTAAAAATACTAGACACTGTAATACCAAGGCAATGTCACCAAACTAAGACAGAGTACACAACAAAAAAAATAATGTTTTGTATTTTTAAAAATCACACTTAAAAAGCTTGATTGAGCAACTTTCACTCTGGCATAAATCCTGAACAGATTCTAACATTAATTAAGCAGAAAGTAAACTGTAACTAGATGGGTTTTTATTGGGGGGGGGGGGGGGGGGGGGGGGGGGGG
>JAOXYM010000008.1:17691869-17712692 GCA_028567055.1 Leptatherina wallacei | reverse complement strand
GTGCACATTTCATGTTGTATAAAATTGCATAAAATTGGCTAAATGTAATTTTTTTAACCAATGCACTGAACTATGTCAGCTCTCAGGAGGTTAAAAAGCCCAAAAGTCAGGGTTTATAGTAATGGTCATAACCAAGAACAAGGTGGTTGTGGCAGTGTTTATGAAAGGAATGGGTAATAAGTGGACAGAATGCCAATGTCAAACTCATGGTAGGTAAGGAGAGTTAGAAGTTTTAGTGCTTAGGAGCAATACTTTGAGCAAAGGAGGTGAAGAGAGCATGATTATTGAGAGCATCTGGCCAGCGTGGATGGGTGGAGCAGCACTTTCTTTCACATAACATTTGATCACTTTGTGGATAACTTTGTCAACAAAAACATATATTCATAATTTTTAAATTACTGAAGCCCTGTTGTATTATTTTACTTGAGCTGAATACCAAAAAAGAATTGTGCATTATCACGTTACCTTGGGGGATACATATATTTAGGGCTGCAGAGTTAACCATATAATAATCACGATCATGCTTTTTGGCTGTTTACACAACAACAGTACCTACCTTAAAACACCAAATCAAAGTATCCTATAAATGCAAATGCTTATTTATAGCATCTTTCTTTTAACTGGGCTCAATATTCCTGAATTCACTACCAACTGTATATTTACTGCATATATAAAATGAACTTCCAACTTGAACAGTCAAGCATTATTACACTATGTAGACTAGAGGCTTAACAGGGCTTTTATCACATGTAAAAAGCAGTTTGACGAGCACTTAATCAAGATGTCCCCAATTCTTGCTTGTGTTGTTCTCACTTTAGTTGTAAGTCGCTTGTAAGGGGTATAAACCATACCCCACACAAATAATAACTGTGAACTGGACTTTTGCATTGCTTCACAGATCACACTAACTCATCTTTTGACAATATATTCCATATTCTGTTGTTCCATCGTATATTACAATTGCACTTTACTCCATATACTATGCAGTGTTTATGTTAGGATGTTGAGCTGCTCTTATGTAATCTAGTTATTAACAATGACAATAAAGCAATTGATTGATTGATTGATTGATTGATTGATTGATTGATTGATTGATTGATTGGTTGGTTGATTGATTGATTGATTGATTGATTGATTGATTGATTGATTTGGACAAAGGTGTCTGCTAAATGACTGTAGAATAGGAAAAAGAAAAATATGAATGGGTTTAGATTCATCATATACACTTACACAAACAAGTCAGTTACTTATTGCATCAACAAGTAACAGTAACAACAGTAATATGATGTGTGCAGACCAAAAACCCATTCAGCTTTGCCACCAGGAATGCTAGCTAACGATTGACAAAGACCTTAGGGACTGATCAGGGATGGTCCTAATCAGACAAGTGAGTTTTACTAATGGAACTTCACTGTAAACAAGTTGCTGAGCAGCCGTTCTGCCTAAATGATGACAAATTTGAATGTACAATACACAGTATAAAATCCCATAAAAGACAAGACTTTTGCACTGAATATTTGTCCATTATGAAGCTTATGTGCAAGTTCAGTGAGGAAGATTATTTCCCTTCACATCTGCTACATTTTCATCTTGCTAAACTTCTCTTTTCCCACACTACCAAATTCACCTCATTCTTTCTTTGTAATCACAGCCTTCGTCAAACGGTCTTCTTGATTACTACATTTAATCCAACCAGTCTGATCCCTGTTCTTTATATTTGTTTTCTCATTCCCCCTCCAGTATGACTTCTCCTCCCACCTCCACCTCTACATGAAATCAGAGCAGCTTCAGAATTTACAATCGTCCTTTCTCTGCTAATTCACAACTAGCATTAAGACTTCATAAGGGGTCCTATCCTCCCTCCTACATACATATCACTGCTCCATCTAGATGAAGCATTCAGCATCTAGTAGTCAAACACAAATTTATTTTCTAATTCAACACTTGAACATTTGGGTATATCTTTTCAATTTTTAAATACAACAATGTAGGAGTGATAAATTGGTAGTCAGAGTACTAAACAGCATATAACTTTAGATGAAAGATGGCACAGATTGCAGATGAACCGATGTCACATAAGTAAAAATGGCGAGTTGTTCCTCAATTAGTAAATACTTAAATTTGTTAAAAATATCACCTTTATTTTCTTATTGCAACTTACTGTACAACTCACTTATGACTCTTTTTTTTTTTTAAAAGGTACCACATTGCTCCAGAAGTTGGGTACATACTTATATACCAAACATTCACATAAGGGGAAACCATTATCGTGATTATCATTTTTCATTTCAGCAGCCCAAAATACAGCACATATCCAAATCAGCATATGAAAGAAGAGCAGCAATCTGCTACCACCAGTTGTTTAGTCAGAAAGTATAGCATGTTAACATCTCTCTGCTCAATGCCAATAAAATTTTGCTGTGGTGCTGCACCCAGTTGTATGTTTTGATTATATCAAAACATATATGTATGTTTATATCAAAACATACAGCATGAAATTCAACCATCATTACCAATAAAATCTGAAACAATGTTGCTCATGCATTATAGTGTCCTGAAAAGCCAAACCATATAGTATTAACCTATCAATAAACTTAAAAAAAAACCTGCAGAAAACCAATGGTCATATTATTCATGATCTATTCCACTAATATTCAGAATAATAATTAACATTGCCAATCGTTTGATTATTTTAGTGGAAGCAGTACAAAATGGGGTTTTAATTAAGTTATTAATAATCTGTATAAAAGATTTTAAACATGGACTTTGGATTCTGCAGGGCCTAAAAAAAGTGAGATACTGTTAAATAAGATACCTTTGACTAAGAGCTTGGCTGCTGAGGTTAAACTGCCCGCTCTGAAGGTGACAGTGCCAGAGTCATCAGTTGCCAGGTTCTTAAAGGTGAGCGTGTGGATGTAGCCCTGCTCCAGCCCTATCTCAATAAAAGGACTGTTCTCCAGCAAATTGCCATCCAGCCACCATTGCACCTTACCAGGGGTCCTACCAGATAGCTGGCAGGAGAAAGTTGCCCACTCTCCAACAAAAACGTCAGTGGTCTTAAGACCAGAAACAATGAAGACGTCTTTCACTGTTGAGTGAAAAGTAAAGATATATATACACTGAGTCTCAATAAAAACAAACCCATTATCAGCATTACACCAACTTCAATGACAAAACAAAGCATTGAGGCAGACAGACAGTGTACGATCAAGGACAGACACAACAGTACTACAGGGAGACTACCTTGCACTGCCAAAGAAGCTGTAGTGAGCTGGTCTCCTCCATCACAGGTGTAGTAGCCACTGTCTTCAGGTTCCAGGTTCCGTATGCAAAGTTCTTGAATGCACCCCTCCTGCCTCATTTCATACTTAATACTGGGCTGGAGGACAATGCCTCCTTTCCTCCACTCAACACGAACACCTGGCTTGGACAGCTCACAGCGCAGAGTTACATCATCACCTTCTATGACATCTTGGTTGTTAAGCTCTTTCCTGAAGAATGCCGGGGCACCTGGTGAGAGTTTAAAATGGGAAAGTTTGAGATGAGATATTGAGATGGCAAGTCTGGCTTCACCTAGTGGAGATGATGAGAGAAGTTTCCGTGAGGATTTTAAAACAGAACTGCTGCTCTGATTCCAGACTGGGTGTGGGGTGGAGAAAAGTGGAAGCTCAAGAATATTTAATCCAATTTTGGTCCAGTCTTGAATTTGATCATCGGGAAAGAAGACTTGTTTTTGTTTTGTTTTGAATAGCATGAATTTTCTTTACCTTCCACAGTCAACGTGACATCGCACTGTTCATCTCCAGTGTCACAGGTGTACGTTCCTGAGTCCTCAGGCACCAGGTTGTGGATACGAAGTTGATGGAATGCTCCATTCTTCCTCAGGTCATACTTGAGACCTGCTTGGATGGCCACACTGTTCCTACTCCAGTTGACTGTGGCATTGGGATTAGAGATGGAGCAGGCAAGAGTGACCGTTTCCCCCTCTAATGCCATAGTGCTGTGGGGCTTCTCTAATATTAGCACTGTAAATATGGGAAACGTAGCATTTATATGCAGTCTTTTCCCTTCCTTTCCAGTTTTTTAAATACATATCTCATCAGCTTTACACACATAAATACATGCACTAGTTACTACATACTGTCAAGAATTTAATGTTGAATATTTTGCAATTAAAAAAAGAAACACTGCAAACACTACAACTATCATATTCTGCGTTAAGATATTTAATTAACAATATTTAGTTTATCTTTTACATTATATTTGTCAGGATTTTATTTGCATTTCTTTTTATAGCACATGCTATAAAAAGGAAAAGAAAAACTATAATGCTAGGGTGAATAGTAGGATAATGATGAGGATGGGGAGGATAATGATGAGTTTTACATTTAAAAAAAAAAACAAATAGAGCTGTTTAGTTCTTGATGGAGATGGATCTGAGGATTAAAACTCTCAAGTTACTATGTCATCTCCTTTACCTTTAGGTTTCTCTTCCACCAGAAGGCAAGCCACACTCTTCTCCTCTCCCATCACGAAGGCAACATCCCCTGATTCATCTGTGGTAACCATCTTCAGAACCAGACGGTGCACTCTGCCTTGACTGCTCATTTGATTCAGATCATTGTTTTGAAGGAGGTTGTCTCCAAGCCACCACTCCCGGTTGGTGACGCCTGAGTGTGACAGCTCAACCTCAAAGATGGCGTCCTGGCCGGTGGTCACAGTGATATCGCAGAGCTCCCGGATGATACTGACATGCTCTGAGAGTGAATGGCAGGTTCAGAGATCAGATCTTATTTTTTCCTCCAGAGGGCATCATTATGGAGGTTAGGATCATCCATCACCAAGAATCCAATTTTAATATTTACTTTATATCTCATTCCTCGATTTGGACCTCAGTGAAATAGATGAAGTGAAATTTGCAATTCTACAGAGAACTGAATTTCAACAGGACTAAAAAGGTTTTATTGTTTCCAAAAGCAAAAATGTCAACTCTTCATCTAAATAGTTACTTTGTGTGGGAACTTGTGTGAGTAACACATGCAAACTCCCACCACATGAGACTGGTAAATGTCTGTGCATTAAATATGGTGGATACATTTTATCCCAATTGATACGTTGACCTTTCAATAAGCACCAAGTCTCAGAAAATCTGATTCTGATTAGGTAATATAATTGATCCACTGCTTGATCATGAGGAAGTTTGTAAAAAGGACTTCATGAAGAATGAAGACATAACAAGACAAAAGACACCAATGGACGAAGATATGCTCTGTTACCTTTTACAGTCAGGGTAGCAGTGCTTTTCTTGTCTCCTGTATCGCAGGTATATTCGCCACTATCCTCCGTGATTAGCTTGTGAATAACCAGGATGTGAGTGGTTGCTTTCTGATGCATGGTGTACTTCTCCCCCGTGGTGAGTACTGTTGAGCCCTTCTGCCAGGTCACCTTGCAATCAGGGCTGGATGTCTCACAGGACAGTGAGGCTTCACCTCCTTCTGTGACCTCTTGACTATCGAGCTCCTTCTTGAATGATACTGGTGCTGCTGCCAGAGAGACCAGTTGATGAATGATGAATGATTTTTGAATTTTATTAGTTATAGGCGTGAATGTGGCTTCCACAAATATACTGTAATCAAATGTGACATTACTTAAATAGACACTGAAACACTGCAACATGCCATCAAGACACTTAGAACAGAACATGAAATGAGCTCTTGAGACACACTGAAACTCGCAATCAGCTCAATCATGAAAACTGTGTGCAAAGTGAAAAGGATTAATATACAAACACGGATTGCAAATCCTTCAATTGACAAAAGACAGAATAGAGTTGGTAGAACGTAAGTAAGGGAGTGGGCATGCTATAGAGTTTTTCAGAAACATTTCAGAAATGTTGCTATAAATACTAAATGTTCAGTATCTTACACCCCAGAGGCAGGCAGTTCCAAACACAAATCAGATATCAGAAAGTGAAACACCTATATTAAATTGGTGTGTTCAAATATTTGAAAAAAAAGTTTCATGACAGTGCACAATGTGAAGACAGAAACATATACACCACCTGGCCCCCCCCAAAATGGAAAAAGCACTGAACATGCATATGTTGTAGAAAAATGACCAGATCTGTAAGCAGGCTTGAGCAGATTTCCTGTAAATATATACTTGTTTTTATTATTGTGACCTATGTTAGGGACCAGCACCTCGTAGCCTTTGTAATTTTTGTTGTGCCTACAACATGTCTGTATTTGTGCAATGACACATAAAACTTTGAATTGATTTGAATCGACATGGATGGAGAAGAAGAAGAAGCTTATTTATGGTGAAAAGCAAGCTCAGTCATGTTTTCAAAATCTTTATGAAAACATAGCTGAAATGTGTCCCACAAGAAAAATGACAGAGAAAAAAGCTGTAGAAGTCCAGATGTTAATGTATAAAATAAATGGCAAACACCCATTCTCATTGCGAGAGATGAAACGCTGAATGACTCCCTTACCTCTGACTGTCAGGGAAGCGGTGGAAGTGTGGTTTCCCACAGTGAAAGTGATTGTTCCAGAGTCAGCTTTTGTGACACCTCTAAGTGTGAGGCTGTGCACTCGATCTTCGGCTTTTATCAAGTTCATTTCATTATTCTGTAGCGGGACATCCTGGAGCTTCCACTGGACTGGAGGTGTCTCTTCACGAGAAAGAAGACACTCAAAGCAGACATCTTCGCCCTCATATACGACACAGCTCTCCAAATATTTCAGTATGTTAACCTCGACTTCTGTTTGATAAATAAACAGCAGCACACGGAAACTCATGAAGTTCAAGATGTGCAGATATTGTTAGAATTAAAAAGATTTCTGCAGCAGTGCTGTTATTTTGAGCACCGAGTGCAAGGAACAAGGGTCTGTTGTGTTAAGGTAGGTGAAGGAAGATAAAAGACAATCACAAATGATGAGGTTGGGGATCAAGCTCAACAGGCAAGAGGTCCTTTTAAAACAGTGATATGTTAGGTAGAGTGCACAAATGAAGAAGGAATTCCTGAACATTAAAATGCAGTTAAAAAGACTTGAAAAAGGATTTAAGATGAAAGGTCGGTGCACTTCATGCTAAGTGTTGCTTTTTGAGAAGACAATAAGACAAAGTGGAAAGGAAACATGAAGATGGGACTCCAGAGGATGCATGAAAAGGTCAGTCTTGAGTAAAGAAGTCCTACCCTTCACAGAGAGGACAGCTGAAGTCTTCTGGCAGCCTGTATCACAGGAATATTCTCCTGAGTCAGCCCCCTGCAGTTTATAAATGATGAGTTCGACTACATTTCCTTCCTGTTTTAGATGATACTTGCTGCTGGTTGTCAGTACCCTGTCACCACACCTCCAGACCAAACTGGCTCCCGGCTTTGTGGTCTCACAGCTAAAACTGGCACTCTCTCCTGCCTGTTTTTCAATGTTCTGCAGCTGGGTTTTGAAAAGGACAGGTTTGGCTGTAGGGAATTGAAAAAGGAGCATAGTTTAAAAAAAATGATAAAACAAATAAATTTGGTCCATAATTTAGTCTCCCACCCACAAAAATGGCTGTGTAACAGTAAAACAAAGCATGTCAGAGGAAATCACGCTGTCAATGTCCAAGTCTGCTATTTTGAGATTTAATCCAGAAACTGAGTCAGTCTCATAAAGCCAAAGCAAAATGCAAATCAGGTACTTCAAACTACAAATAACAGATTGCATTAAGCATACCCTCCACAGAGAGCTGTGCAGTGCTCTGACGATCACCAGTGTCACATGTGTAACTTCCAGAATCCTCTGGATCTACGTCATGGATAACTAGTGTAACCAGGTGTCCTTTTTGTTTAATGTCATATTTGGCACAAGGACAAAGACCGAGTTCTCCTTTCCTCCATTCTAAAGGAACATTGGGTTTAGAAAGCTCACAGTGTAGAGAAACACTGCATCCCTCCTCAATTTTCTGGTTTTGCAGCTCTCTTGTAAAAATAACTGGGAGAGCTGAAGAACAAAAGAAAGAACGAATTAACTATGAAAAGATGAATTGGAAATGATGAAACAATGTGAGGAGAAATGAGTTGCTAAAAATGGAATGACAGGTTGAGTTGAAGTGGAAGATGACAGGAGACACATGGTTGCCATCATACCATTTACAACAACAGATGCAGAGCTTAGTGTGTCCTCTGAGCAGCATGAATAAGTTCCTGTGTCTCCAGGTGTCAAGTCAAGAATCTCTAGCTCATATCTGCATCCTCTTTGTCTCATCTGATACTTTTCTCCACAAGTCAGGACTTCAGTTCCTTTCTTCCACTGTACTTGGAGTCCAGGTTTAGAAAGCTCACAGAGCAGAGCAACACTACCTCCCTCCTCAGATACTTGGTTCTCCAAGTCTCGAATGCACACCACTGGAAGAACAGGGAATGATATTATTTTAATAAGAGACTGATATGTGTTGTCCTAATGCACAGTTTTTTAGATTTGATGTGGGATGAAGATCACAGCTTGCTGTGTAAAAAAAAAACAACTGTTTAGTTGAACTTACCTGACTGAGCTTTGCTTTTTTTTTTGCTCAAGCAAATATAAAAAAAGAAATTATTGTTAACCTGTATGGCTGTTTTCATACACACATCCACACATATACTCATCAATCAACAATGATGCACAGTCAATGACCCCCCATGTCCATTCAATGCAAAGTAGTAATGACATATTCAAGAAGACAGTTTGTTAAAGACAAGCCTTCATAGATTATGTAAACAAACTGTATCTTTAAATCTGGCATTCACAGGTGGATAACAAGTAAGCAACATCAAATCAGACTGATTACATGCTATACAAGTGAACCGTAACAGAAAACACAATGATGAGGGAAAAGGCATGGGACAACCGTGCCCTTTATAGTTTGGTATCCAAATCTGGAAGCTCTGACATCAAGATGACATGACACACAGGTTTTTCTTTTTTCTGCAGGTGCAACTATTTGAATTAGATCGTCAATATCCACATTTATGAACACGGTGCACAACAGTTTTAGGGATAATAGTGGAGTTTCAATACTGAAAAAAACAGTGAGGGATTAACTGCCAAAATGCAATTTCATACTCAGGCAAAAACAAATAAACCAAACTGCTGCAACACCCTCAAGATATGGCGATGCCTTCATCTCTGAGAAAAGCCTCTCAGAACAAATGTTTCAGTAAATGCACTACACACACACCAAACCCTACAATTTTCTCTTTTTTAAATTCCCCAGCACATACCTTCCACTGTATTTATGGATTCCTGCTTCTCTGTTTCAGCTGTGGAGGCCTCCACTGAAGTCACTGACTTCTCTGCTGTAACTGTAATTATTTTTATATGTTTTAATAAAAAAAAACTAAAAATGCAACTTCACTTAAGACTGAACAGTGCACCAAATAGAATCGATGTGCAAGACAATCTCCAGAACGACAGTGTTTAACCTTGTACTGGATTTGTAGTGGAAAATCTCTAAGCCTTTTTACATAATGCACATACTCAAATACTGCACTGGACAGTTTTTTCAGCAGCAACAAACGACAACCAAAGCCATCACACTGGAAACATGGCGCCAACAGCCACATTTCCCGTTTTATATACTGTTCACAAAACTTTTGTTAAGTACACAGTCTATGTAAATTTTAGAAGTGTTTTGTATTATCCCCCATATTGCTGAATATGAACCATATCATACAAACAACACTTTGAGCTTTCAGCTGAATTGCAAAGAATATTCAGTCTGGCCCAATTATAAAATTAGCAGTCACCATCTGCTGTATGTCTTGCTAAGCAAAATATCTCAATTATAATTTCTACTGCTAAACTGTAATGTATATACATCCATCCTTGCAAAACTGATTAATTAAAAAAATCTTTAAAAAAAGAAAGAACAGCTTCAATAATCCAATAACATAAATGTGTGAAATATAGCAGAGTGTATAAGGTTTGTAAGTTCTCTAGCTTTCTTAAAGATTTGTTCTATAAACCCTGTGTTAAAAATATAATCAACTTTTAAAAAAATAACTTCATAATGATAATAAAAATCTCCCTGACAACCTGCAACCAAACATGTAATATATACTGTCTGCAGATGCCTCATAAAAAGAAAGAAACAGTTTTAGAGCAAGAACACATGTAACTGGCTATGCACAGACTGACAGAGTGCAGCAACAGTGAAGTGTTATGATATCAGTCCAGTGCTACCTTGTACAGGTTCATTGGTCCCCTGGCTCTGGGAATCTTGTTTGATAGCTGTTCCAGTAACAGTCTTGTCAGCTGGGATAAGATACAACATTAATCTCACAATCTTACAATGATAAGTTCAATGACCCACAGACAACAGCCGGCCAAAGCTAAGCACATATAATCATAAATGAAAAACTCTGCTTACTGAATAATCTCATTCTGTTAAAATAAACGTACTGATGTCCACATAAGTTAGTATCAAAATGACATTTGTAAGAATAGAAAGCAATTAACATTTTTCTAAATCAATCAAATTAGGAACCACAAAGTCTCTTTCTCTTCTCACAATTCAAACTAGTGATCCAACAGAAAGAAACAATCAAAACAGCACTATAGAGGTGCCACAACAACATATTTTGTGTGCAACACAGAGGTGCAAAAAAAGCATTCAAAGGAAAAGTCAAAATACAGAATTTATGACAGAAAGCAACTAACAAAACAGCAACACAGAACTCACAAGAAAACAACATCCTTTACTATTTAGGCCATTCCCCTTGCAGCATACGGCTAGACAGACTAAAAACAAACCGAGTAGCCATTCCTCAGTAAAACTTCCAGTTCTGCAGTGTTTTTCTTCAAGCCAAAAATGACATGTTTGCAACACTGGCAGCATCCAATAAACCCATGCAAATATGTATTGAAGTTGCATTACATACACCTCCAATTTCAAGCTCTTTCATACCTTCGTGTATCTCTGGTTTAAGAAGTTGCTGTTTAGGGACTTCTTCAGTAGTTGGGAGTGTTACAGCTATAATGATTGAACAGAATTTCAATTTGACTCAACAAAGCACCAGCTACATGACAGTGTTCTTAATAAACTCGTGTTTTTCTCAGTTTTGGTTTCACTATAACAAAATGCTGCACTTTACACACAAATTTAATCAACTTTTAAGTAAGATGTAAAAACAAGCAAAGGTGCAAACTGAGAAATTTACCTTCAACAGTTTCATTTATTTCCTCCTTCTGAATCTCTTTAGCAGCTATGAAAGAGAGTTACATCTTCACTGAAATGCAAATACTATTTTGATATAAAATGCCACACCAGATATGAACTTTCTCTTAGACAACCTACAAAAACATCATTCTACAAACATTCAAGTTAAAAGACTATTAGTATTTAAACACCACCTAATGAGAAGTATCGGTCTACAACCCAAATTCCAATAATATTTGGGCAGTACATGTACAATTTATATCAAACAGAATGCAATAATTTACAAATCGAATAAACACATATTCTAGTCACTATAGAACATAAAAAACATCACAAATGAACACACTGTTTTCTATTGCGTGAAAATATTAGCTCATCATGAATATGATGGCAGCCAGCATGTCTCAATGTTTACAAATATTTCTGTTCACAAAACTTCAACCATATAGAAATTAAAATTAAAATTGTTAAAGACTTTGAAGTCTGAAAGAAGAATTATAAATGTATGGACTCCTATTCTAAGAGTCCATAAACATCTAGAAACTGAGGTGACCAGTAACTGGACCTTTAGGAGAGAAATGTTGTCTTATTCTACAGGATTCAAGCTGCTCAGTAGTCTCAGGTCTTTGTCTTATTTTGATCTTTATGATGTGCCAATTGATTTCAAATGGTGAAAAGTCTTGACTGCCAGCAGGCATGTTCAGCACCTGAACTCTTCTATGAAGCCATGCTGTTGTAGAAGATGTAGTATGAAATGAAACATTGTCTTGCAGAAATATGCAAGACCTTCCCTGAAAAAGATGTCATTTAGATGGGAGGATGTGCTGCTTTAAACCTGTAATGTCTTTCAGCATTGATGATGTCTGTCCAGATGTACAAATTAGCGGTTCCACTTAAACTGATGTACTCTCATACCGTCAGAGATGCAGGCTTTTGAACTTAGCACTGATAGCAAGCCACGTGGTCCCTTTCCACTTTTGTCCAGAGAATGCAACATTCATGATTTCCAAAATAATTTCTTATTTTGAATTGTTTGAAAACTGCAAAAAGCTTTCAATCTAGCCTCAGTCCATTTTAAATGAGCTTCGACTCAGAGAAGAAAGCAGTGGTTCTTAACCATGGCTTGATCTTCACATACTACTTCTTTTTGGAAAAATAGAACTTTAACCTGCATTTGTAGACGGCACGGTGAACTGTGCTAACAGAAATAATTACTGGAAGTGTTCTTGGGCCGTCATTTCCATGACAGAATCATGCTGGTTTTTAATGCAGTGCCACCTCAGGGCCACATGATCTCAGGCATCCAGTATGGATTTTTGGTCATGTCCCAAGGACATAGGGATGTCTTCAGATTCTTGGAATGTTTTGATGATATTATGAACTGGAGATGATTGAGTATCAGAAGTCTGTAAATTTTCATTGAGAAAGATTATTCTAAAATCTCCCCACAATTTCGAGACTCTCTGCTCATCTTTTCATTTGGAAGACTCTGCCTCTCTTAGGTTCTCTTTGACTTGTTGCCATTTAACCTCAATAGCTGCAAGATGCTTCTCCATATATCTCTTTCAGAACCATTTACTTTTCCAGCCTTTTTTTGGCCCTGTCCCAACCTTTTTCAGCTGCATCGCTGCCATCAAATTCATAATGAGGTTGTTTTTTCATAAAAGAATATAAGGTCTGATTTTCACCCATAATAAGCTTTCTATGTTCTACACTTAAGCATGCACAAACTGCCGCAAACTGGCTGATTTCCTCTCTCTTACTTAGTTGGCTTTGTTGCATATGCTGCAAAATGGCACTAAGGAAAAGGCATAAACAAAAATCCTACTGGGAAACAGAGGAAGCATTGAGCACAAGGCACAACTGAAGCACCATTTCAGAAAAAAACCCTCAGAAATTGAGAAGATATCTATCATCAAGTGTAAAGACAAGTAAGTGCAGGCACAATTGAAAGAAGACTAAACATCGCAACACGAATGCCATTATCAAAATTAATTCAGACCATAAACCTAGAACTCCGCCTAACTATCTTCTTATCATACCTTCTATTTTTTCTTTGGTCTCCTCCTTCTTGGGTTCTGAAGGAGCAGCTGAAGGAGCAGCTGACAGCTTCAAAGCTGAGAAAAAATGTAAATTCAGTTTGTTGTAAAATATGTTTTACCTACTTAGCAACTTAAACCTAAATATAGCCTACCAGACTGAAAAAACACTGCACATAATGAAAATGCACATAAAACAGTTAGATACTTTAGAACAAGATAAATTGGTATTAGCCTGCCCGATAACATACAGCCCAAATTAGAAGTTTAAGGATGAGTATAAATACAATGCCCATGACTAACAATACCACCAATAAAAACCAAATACAGACAAGAGCAACAACATGCAAGCATGCTAAACTGAAAGGATGAATTATTTCAATTGCTTTAAAACAAAAAGCCCAAAATGTAAACAAAATCTTCCAAAAAACAGCTATGAAATACAAACGGTCACAACACAGAATTCGCTGCAGAAAAGCAATCCAAGGAAAGATTTAAAACCTGTGGCTCCACAACATTGTAAAGGAAGTGTCTCGTGAATTATGTCAGAGCCAACAAAAGAAACAATATTACAACAACAAAAATAATTTTCATAACAAAAACAGGTGCTATAAATCCATGTGCTACAGTCCAGAGAAAATTAGTATATAGAGTTTAAGTGTGATACATTTATTTCTCATTCAACATCCATTTTTAAAGTAACTATGAGTAAATACATAGCTTGGTCTTAGTGACAAATACTACTTTACAAATGAGAGACAAATCCCTACATTGCAAACTGAAATTAAACATTGAAAAAACCATTAACATACTGTAGGGATTTAAATCACAAACCCTCTTACCATTGATCTTAAGGCTTGCTGTGGTCTTCTGGTCTCCACACACGCAGCTGTAGTCTCCACTGTCTTCTGGTACAACCTTGTTGATAACAAGCTCATTCACAGAGGCCTTCTGCTTAATCTGGTACTTCTCTCCGGACTTCAGGACCTGTGTTCCCTTCTTCCACTCCACTGGGACTCCGGGTTTAGAAAGCTCACAGCTCAGAACAATGTTGGCTCCTTCTTCAGCATCCTGGCTCTCAAGCTTCTTTATGAAAGTCACTGGTTGGGCTGAACATATATTTGTTAGTTAGTAACCAGTAGCATGCAATGATTTAGACCACAGAAAAAGACTGCGCATGCAGAAAAATAAACACAATTGTAAAAACACAGAGAAAGGACCAGTGACAATGACATGTAGACTGTAAAACAAAATACAGTAAGTGACAAAAACAGAACAGTGCTCAATTTCACAAACACCACTGATGGAAAATCTTCTTCCTACCCTTAATATCTATAGTGGCTGTGGTCTTGAGATTCCCACACACACAGCTGTAGTCTCCACTGTCTTCTGGCACAACTTTGTTGATGACAATTTCATATACAGAGGCCTTTTGCTTCATCTGGTACTTCTCTCCAGACTTCAGGACCTGTGTTCCCTTCTTCCACTCCACTGGGACTCCGGGTTTAGAAAGCTCACAGCTCAGAACAATGTTGGCTCCTTCTTCAGCATTCTGGCTCTCCAGCTTCTGTTTGAAGGTCACTGGCTGGGCTGAGCATTTATTTGTTAGTTAGTAACCAGCTGCATGCAATGACATGAAACTTAAAAGAAAACAGCACACACAGCAAAGCAAACCAAAAATTAAAAATACTGAGAATGTGCCATTGACAATGACGTATAGACTTTGAAACAAAATATTTACGACGGACACTTTGTTCTGCAATTTTCTTAACACCACTGAGTGTAAAAATCTTTCTCATACCCTTAATATTCAGGCTGGCTGTGGTTTTGTGGTCTCCACACACGCAGCTATAGTCTCCACTGTCTTCTGGCACAACCTTGTTGATGACAAGCTCATTCACAGAGGCCTTCTGCTTCATCTGGTACTTCTCTCCGGACTTCAGGACCTGTGTTCCCTTCTTCCACTCCACTGGGACTCCGGGTTTAGAAAGCTCACAGCTCAGAACAATGTTGGCTCCTTCTTCAGCTTCCTGGCTCTCCAGCTTCTTCATGAAAGTCACTGGCTGGGCTGAGTATTTATTTATCAAGTAGTAGCCAATGGCATGCCATGACATAAAACAGGCAGACAGACAGGCAGACAGACAGACAGACAGGCAGACAGACAGGCAGACAGACCGACAGACAGACAGGCAGACAGACAGGCAGACAGACCGACAGACAGGCAGACAGGCAGACAGACAGGCAGGCAGACAGACAGGCAGACAGACAGGCAGACAGACAGGCAGACAGACAGGCAGGCAGACAGACAGACAGGCAGACAGACAGACAGACAGACAGACAGACAGACAGACAAGGAGAAAAAACAAAAAAGACATTGATGTTTTACATCTTGTGATGACAGCCTCACCCTATACAATTTTAGAAAAAAGTATATTAAACCAACTGTTGACATAAAAATATTTGCCTACCCTTGATCTTGAGGCTGGCTGTACTTGTCTGTGCTCCACACACACAGCTGTAGTCTCCACTATCTTCTGCTACAACTTTGTTGATAACAATCTCATTCAGAGAGGCCTTCTGCTTCATCTGGTACTTCTCTCCGGACTTCAGGACCTGTGTTCCCTTCTTCCACTCCACTGGGACTCCGGGTTTAGAAAGCTCACAAGTCAGAACAATGTTGGCTCCTTCTTCAGCCTCCTGGCTCTCCAGCTTCTTTTTGAAAGTTACTGGTTGGACTGAGTATTTATTTGTTAGTTAGTAACCAGTAGCATGCCACGACACAAAACATACAGAATTCATTGCACACAAAAAATTTAAAACAATATTACAAATGTTTAAAAAAAGTGCCATCTACAATGACAAATAGATTTTTGTTTTACAGTTAAAATATTGCCCAACATTTTTCAATCACCACTGACTCTGAAAATAGTTATCCTACCCTTAATATTCAAGCTTGCTGTGGTCTTCTGGTCTCCACACACACAGCTGTAGTCTCCACTATCTTCTGGTACAACCTTGTTGATGACAAGCTCATCAACAGAGGCCTTCTGCTTCATCTGGTACTTCTCTCCGGACTTCAGGACCTGTGTTCCCTTCTTCCACTCCACTGGGACTCCGGGTTTAGAAAGCTCACAGCTCAGAACAATGTTGGCTCCTTCTTCAGCCTCCTGGCTCTCCAGCTTCTTTATGAAAGTCACTGGTTGGACTGAGCATTTATTTGTAAGTTAGTAATCAGTAGCATGCAGCAACACAAAACAAAGACAATACAGACAGAAAGAAAGAAAAAATGACAGTTGCTGACAAAGTGCCATCTACAATGACATGTGGACCTAATTACAACAGAAACATTGCTCACCATTTTTCAACCACTAATGACTGAAAACATTCATCCTACCCTTAATGTTTAGGCTGCATGCTGTCTTCTGGTCTCCACACACGCAGCTGTAGTCTCCACTGTCTTCTGGCACAACCTTGTTGATAACAAGCTCATTCACAGAGGCCTTCTGCTTCATCTGGTACTTCTCTCCGGACTTCAGGACCTGTGTTCCCTTCTTCCACTCCACTGGGACTCCGGGTTTAGAAAGCTCACAGCTCAGAACAATGTTGGCTCCTTCTTCAGCCTCCTGGCTCTCCAGCTTCTTTACGAAAGTTACTGGTTGGGCTGAGCATTTATTAGCCAGTTAGTAACCAATAACAGGCCATGACCGAGTGTAGACAAATAATCATAAAATAAAATACAAAAAAGAAAAAGACACTGGCATTTCAGACCTTGTGATGACATGCAGACCAACAACAGGACTTACTAAATATGTATATTAACAGCATTTTTCTAGTCAATAAGCATAAATAAATAAACAAATAAAAAACAATGGAATAATAACTCAAACCAACTCTTTGGGAAACCTCTTCCTACCCTTAATATTCAGGCTGGCTGTAGTCTTCTGGTCTCCACACACACAGCTGTAGTCTCCACTATCTTCTGGTACAACTTTGTTGATGACAATTTCATATACAGAGGCCTTCTGCTTCATCTGGTACTTCTCTCCGGACTTCAGGACCTGTGTTCCCTTCTTCCACTCCACTGGGACTCCGGGTTTAGAAAGCTCACAGCTCAGAACAATATTGGCTCCTTCTTCAGCCTCCTGGCTCTCCAGCTTCTGTTTGAAGGTTGGTGGTAATGCTGTACGAGCAAGTTTTCATTACTTGTAAAAATCATGGGGAAGTTTCACCGAAGGGTTTTGACTTATCATGATCAAGGCAAAAGAAATAAAACACTTAAGAAATAAAATGTTATCATTTCCAAAACTTTGCTGAACAAAAATATTAATTCATACCATTGACTTTCAAGGAAGCAGATGTCTTCTCATCCCCACACACACAAGAATATTGTCCACTATCTTCAATCTTCAGGTTAATAATTTGAAGTATACAGGTGGTTTCCTTCTGCTTCATGTCATACTTCTCTCCAGGTTTGAGAATTTCCGAGCCTTTCTTCCACCGGATGTCAGTTGCAGGTCTTGATAACTCACAGCAAAGCGTAACAGTCTCACCTTCATTTTTCGCCTGATTTTTGAGCTTCTCACTGAAACTGGCTGGCAGGGCTAAAACAAAATAAACAATGACTGGTTTATATGAAACAGGGTGTTGGATGTTGTTTGTAAAGATGTGTAGAATTAGATGTAATAAAGACAGATGAACTGAGGTTATCCATGTGTCCAGTCTTTGAAACTCAAATACGATTCTAGCTTGAGTGACGTTCCTCTTGATGAAGGCTTCCCTACAACAATCTTTTTTTAAATTAAAAAAGAATAGAAAGACAATGCATATGGGTGCAGGCCACACACAAACAGTACAACATGCAAATGTATGTTGTTTACAGTTTGTTGCCGTACTAACACTTCCTTACTCACACATATCCCAAGACAAAGATAAAAGACAAGGCACAAAACAAAAAAACAAAGCATATATTTTTGCTTCACATATAATGCAAACAATACATAATAAATGGTGCCCACATTTCTAGAAAGACAAATTTTTAATGTTCAAACAGAGAACACCCTTTCCAGAGCGTAAAAAGGAGGCAGCTGGTGTGTCCTTATGACTACACGTAAGGCAGACGAGCAGGACTAACAAGGCAAACAAAGGTAGCAGGCTCCCTATAAGACAATGAACATCCAATGTTTTTCCACTACAACCATCCAGCCAACCAACACCATATTATAAGTATCACATAAACAATGTAAAAAGTGACATGAATTTTGAAAACATTCAATATAAATTAGAAAACCCATGCAACATGCATAAACAGTGGAATGAACAGATCGGTTTAACAAAATATTCAATTTCAGATGCTTATACGCAGGGTCTAATCCTTATTATTAGCGCGTGACCTTTGCTCTACTAACAGATTGTGCTACAGCTGTTGTGACTTACAAGAAAATGTACTCCGATGTTTTCTATAGAGTAAAAAGATGGAAGCAGATTTTAACTTTTTAGTCTTACCGTTACACATGCTTGCTGTAGATTCTTACCTTTAACGGTCACCTTTGCCATGCTCTTGGCAGTGCCCACGTCGCATGTGTAGATATCGGTATCTGTCTCCTCCAGTTGTTTAATTGTAAGAGTTAAGACCCTTTCCTTCTGAGACATCACAAATCGACCTCCAGTCTTCAGTTCTGTGTGACCTTTAAGCCATATCACGGTGGATGGGGTCTGTTCTGTCTCGCATTGCAAGGTCACAGAGCCCTTCTCATCTGCTTGGCTGTCCTCAAGCACTTTGGTGAATTTATGGATTGGGTCTGTATAAAGAAAAACAAAACAAGAAACACAGTTCCAGTCTTAGACCTTCTCCCAAAAGTCATTCTATATCTCGCAAGGATATCAGTCAGCTTATTAAGGCAACTTCATACAGTAGTTGCTCACATAGTTAAGTTTCTTAAACAGTGTGTGCTGTCATAGTTGTATGCTGTCAATAATTCAAAGTGTTCTTTGATTGAGGTAAATTTTTAGATGACATTCTTACCCTTTATTTCCAGCTTAGCTTTGGTAGTTGCACCTCCAACAACTTCACAACTGTACTCTCCTGAGTCTTTAGCCGACACGTTACGGATGGTTAGCTTCATCACTTTGTCTTGTTGGCTGATCTCATATCTCTGGCTTGTTTTGATGGCTTTACCTTCCTTGGCCCACTTTACAGTACAACTCGCCTGTGTCACCTCACAGATAAAAACAGCATCTTCATCTTGAACAGCAGATACATCCTGAAGTCCTTTCGATACCGATGAAGCTTTTCCTGTCACAAGGGATGACAATGTGTTTATTTTCAGACATTTATCTTTGGTCTCTGAGTTTCTTAAAACTGAATATTTAGCTTACCTTCAACTGTTAATGTTGTTTTGGAGCTTAAGTCTTTAATGCCGAATACGACCTCACCAGAATCAGCAGGGGTGACATCCTTAATAGTCAATATATATTTGCGTCCTTGACTGGAGATCTTAAAGCGGCCTCCATTTGTAACAGTTTGGCCGTTAATGGTCCACGAGCACTCGTCTGTGCTCTCACGAGACAGAATGCACTCAAAGCTACATGTGTCTCCCTCATTCACCTCAGCAGATTTCAGCCATTTTGTAATTCCTATACCAATTTCTAGGGTAGAAAGAATTAGGTAAATTTTTTACCTGTCAATCTAAATGTATACAACTGTAAAGATACCTACCTCTAACAGTGACCTTTGATTTAGAAACCTCAGTGCCTAGGTCACAGCTGTACTCTCCAGCATCTTCTTTGGTGACATCCTTGATGATTAGTCCCAAAGACTTGCCGGTGTGAAGGAGCTCATATTTTGGTCCAGCTTTTAAAACTTTGCCTTCTTTTCTCCATACTGGGGAAACTCTTGGCTTGGATGCCTCACATGCCAGAGTTATCATGCCCTTCTCTTCTCCAATGACATCATCCAGTGACTTGAGGAACACAGCACGTTTCTCTGCAGGGCATTTGAGAAAGGTAAGGGTGGTAGGGAGAGATATTTTTTATTCTCATCAATAAGGATAATGGATTGAAGTCCAGTTGACAGTATTTGTGTAAATAGGTAATTATATTTTAGGCTTTTAGCAACAAAGTAATTTCTGAAATGCAAAGTAACTTAATCAAATTAAGAGTGTGCTTTAAAGTGAATGGCAATCCTCACCTTTAACCTTTAGTGTAACGGACTCTTTTACTTTGCGGACTTGAAAGGAGATGGTCCCCCCATCCTGTGGTGCCAAGTTCTTCAGTGTGAGTTTGTGGGCTTTCCCCTCATGTGTGATGGTGTTGACTTCATTAGTGCAGAGCACCTTGTCATTCAAAAGCCACTGCACTTCTTCATCCTCATAGTTAATCTCACACATGAACACTGCATCGCTGTCTTCATCAACCTCTGTGTCAGGCAGGTGCTTGGTGATCTTAATTTCACGCACTAAAGAGAAGGAACAAGACACTAGTTGAATACATTTGCTGGATCTGATAAATTCGTTTTTGTTTTGTTTTGTTTTTTAGAGGGATGGATATTATTCAAACTTTTAAAGTGTGTTTCTTTTGCTTTAGGGGGTATCGTGGTTGAATAATC
>JAOXYM010000008.1:17663725-17691769 GCA_028567055.1 Leptatherina wallacei | reverse complement strand
GGATGGATGGAAGGAGGGATGGATGGAGGGAGGGGCATATAGTTTAGTTTTCATGGTTTTCTGTACCTTCAACGGTAAGTGTGCCTTTGGTTTCTGCAGGTCCTGACTGACAGCAATACTCTCCACTGTCCTCCTCAGCCAAGCCCTGAATGGTAAGTTGGGCCCTTGTAGCATCTTGCTTCATGTTGTACTTTGCTGATGCTGCCAGAGGTACCTCACCTTTGAACCAGCTAACTTCCTTGGGTGGGGCTGAGAATTTGCAGGTGAGTATAGCTGAGCTTTTCTCCTTTGCCTTCACATCTTTGATGGGCTCTGCAATCTCAAGTGGACGCTCTAAATATACAGAACAAAATGTGATTAGGTACAGCAGTATTAAAATAGATCATTGATCATTTACAGGAAATTGTTGATTATATCACAATATCCCAGTAAAAACATTATTATATCCAAATGCTGAGTAATCATGCAATTAAAAATGTTTACCTTTGACTGTAAGCTGAGCTAAGGATTTGCTTTTTCCGGCAGTAAACTGTACAGGTCCTGTCATTGATGCTTTAGTCTTTTTGAAAGTGAGATGGTGCATGGTTCCTTCTTTCTCCAACTCAACATCAGCCCCCTCCTGCACAGCAACTCCATTCAAAGTCCATAAAGGAGGTTTCACCAATTCCATACTTGTTTCAACTTCAAAAACAGCTGCAAAGGGCTCTGTCACCTCTACCGAACTGAGTTCCCGCACTATGCTGATTGACTGCTCTGCAGGGATCATGAAAACAGAATAATTTGTTAGAAGTCAGTAATAAAATGTAATAAAAAGTTTGGATGATCATATAAATGGTTTCTAGTTTTTGAACACACAAACCAAACTTCAAATGATGTGTAATAAAATCTTACTTAGTCAGAAACATAACTTGTTAGAGAAAAATAATCACAGAATGGGCACACCTGTTTAACAATTAATATAATAAAAATCTAAATATCTGCTAAAAGTTATTAATAGCCCTATGCTTATGATTTCTTTACAAGATTTTCCATATATCTATAAACATGCTTGCTGTTGGTGTCTTTAATATCTAATTAGCAATAGTATTTAAGATGCTGAGAATTCTATCAAGAAGTAAACTAAATAATTAGTCATACTATATAATCGGAAACAATAATCATATTCTTGTCTAAGTAAAATTCACTTAAAATTACACAACCTAAGCAAAAAAAATAAAAACGAAACCGCATTCAAGTTACCTAAATAAGTATAATAAGATTACTGTTCATGCAGTGCAGGCAATCCCCTGCTTGGATGACTTCTAAAGGCTTTCCAGAGCTGTGGTATACTTGCACAGGTGTTATCTGTAATGACCTGAAAACATTCCCACCAATACTAGCATAAGTTAATTCACCTGCAGTGACAATTACATTCTGTCACCTATGTACAGGGAAGAAGATAATTAGCTTCTTGTTAATTATTTTAGTAAGTCAGGTTTGTTACAAAATGTAATTTCCAACATATCCCATTAGTACATTATTTCATACAGCATTTACAGACAGATCTAAACCTCATTGAATGGAATTCTGATGGCTTGTTTTGAGAGAATGGATAATCTATTAATAACACCAAGTTTACAAATGATCTTCATCATTGTCCACTGTGTTACCTTCTACAAGCAGTGTACAGGACGTCTTGTCATCAGTAGCATCGCAGGTGTATGTATCTTCATCACCAGAGTCCACATCGTTGATGGTGAGCTTTCGATACACATCTTCACTTTTGATCTCGAACTTTTTGCTTGGTATGATCTCCTTCTTGTTTTTGAACCACTTCACCTTTGCACTGGCACGTGACACTTGGCATTCAAGATGTCCACGATGCTTGTACATCGCTATCTTATCCCTGAGTTTCCTCACAAACTGGACAGGTAGCTCTATACAGTAACAATAACACTGAGTGAATGAATACTATTATGTGTGAAGCATGAAAATGAAAAAATATTAATGCAAAGGCCTTGCCAAAGCGATTGTTTGAGCACACTATAAGCAGGCATTGTGCATTACTGAATTATGCCAAAGCCAAAGCAAATGGCTCAAAATATTGTGATGCATTATCATTTTTGTAGACTCTTGGCTTCCATCAATTTTTCACAAAAAAAAGCATATACCATGAAGGTCTAATGGTAGAACATTCAGTCATAAGTTTTTATTTGCCACCATTTTTTCACCAGTTTCTGTTTTATTGCACTAAGAAATTATTTAAGATGAAAAAATTTGGCAAAAATTAATGCCGATGCTAAATGTGGCAATTTACTCTATACACCACTATTACCTTAAAACGGAAAAATACACTCATATTTTTGAACACTTCCAATGATCAAATGACAACAGAAAAAGCAAGCTGTGTCAAAGCCCCTGCGAAAATGTCCTAAACCTCAGTATACAAAATACTAAGCTTTGCAGTTGCCAATTTGCTGTTGTTTTTATTATGCCATCAGGCCTCAATGAGGAATAACAATGTTAATGTAAGTTGCAACTGGATTTTTTTAACCTAATTTATTATTACTACCTTTTATCTACGAAAGAAAGAGTTTAAACTTGGAGGAAATCCATTTGTAAATGTCAGGGAACAGAGTAGGTTTAATTATTTGTAACTATCTAACAGATTTAGATTCAATGAAAAGGAGTAATCCATTTGCAACCACATCAAACATTGCCATATAATGGTTATGTCATTTCATGCAAAACCTCCTTATAGTTTATACAGAGGGATTTTCAGCACATAGCACAAAGATGTGCTTACCTTTCACTTTAAGTTTAGCCGCTGAAGTTGCCTTCTCAGCTGTAAATTTAATCTCACCCATATCTTCAGGGGTTACAGATTTAAACAGCAGTACAAAGGTTCTGCCTGGAATAAGAAATAATAAGCATGAAGAAAATATATATAATTAATATACATAATAATAATTTAAATAAAACCTATTATACAGGATGAAAACACATTTTTAAAAGTACACTGTTTTTTTCCTGATATCTAGAAACCTTACCCTCCTGTCTCATCTTGATGTTGTCACTGGCTTTTAGTTTGGTACTTCCTTTGTACCAACTGTACTCCACGTCATCATGTGAGATTTCACAAGTAAAAGTGGCACTCTCCTTCTCCATCACCTCCACATCCTTCAGCATTTTTACAATCTTGATATCTCTGGCTGCAGTGGCAATGCAGATAACCCATTTTAATCATTCACCCTCATAAGCAGACCCTGACTGACCTGGTTAGTTTTTTTATGTAATGAATAATTACCATTAACAGTGAGCTTGGCAGAGGTGTTATCATCAGGGGTGCGACAGATGTAAGTGCCTCCATCTTCGGGTGTGCATTTGTTGATGACCAAAGTGCGCTTTCGGCCCAACGAATGAATGCCAAAGTTTTTCCCTGGTTTCAGTTCAACATCATCCTGCAGATTTAGTGTTTTTCATAATGTTACATATTTAAAACATAGTTACAATTCACAAACAGTGATTCAGATCATTTCGTACCTTGAACCATTTTACATCTGCATTTGTTCTAGACACTTCACATTCAAAGGTAGCTTTCTCCTTCTCAGGAACACTGATATCCATCATAGGTTTGGAAATCATTGCAGGAGGTTCTGTGAATAAATTTTTTTCAAAATTATTGACTGGTCTAGAAGAGCCCAAGAGAACTTAGGGAAGGCAGAACTTACCTGTGACAATCAGTTTTCCTGAAGTATGAACTCCCTCTGCTTGGAAGGCAATAGTACCAGCGTCTTCCCTCTTAAGATTGGACAGTGTCAGGGCATGTTTCTTTCCCAGGGCTGTGATGCGGCAGTTTGTCCCTGACTTTAACTTGGCACCATCTCTGGTCCACAAGCCTTCAACATCAGCCTGACTGAGCTCTACCTCAAGTGTTACTGTCTCTGTTTCATGTGCTTTCGTTTCTGTTAGACCCTTTAATACCTGAATCTTCTTCACTGAAAAGGGAAGGAAAAATTTGAGTTTAAGCATGAGTAAATGGTTATGTGCTGTGACTTATTATTCAAGAAATCATCTATACACACATTAATAGAGAACAGCATGCTATTTTTATGCTATGTGTTGTCCCTACAGTATCCTGCATCTTATAAATATGAATAGTGATCAGTCTTACTCTCCACAGTGAGCTTGGCCTGGGTCTTGTCATCCAAAGTTTCACAAGAATAGATGCCACGGTCAGCATGAGTTACACTTTTGAGAGCCAGAGTTTGTTTAGCTCCATCAACCTTAATCTCTATATTTCCTGCAGGCTGCAGCACTACACTGTTCTTCATCCACTTTACTTCATCAGAAGCCTTACTGAGCTCCACTTCCAGTCTTGCTTCACTTTGTTCCTCCACAGTCAAGTTTTCCAGCTTTTTCTTAAATGTCACAGGTTCATCTGAAAGAAGTACAAGGAGTGTTGAAAATCTGGATACTGCAGTATTTGTTCATGAATACATTTATTTTAACACACTTCACATTCTTACGTTGCACTTGAAGTGTAGCTTTGCAACTTTTGCCTTCTGCATCAACACTAATCTCTCCAGCATCTTTCTGTGTGACAGAGGTGACGGTAAGGGAGTAACTCCCACCGCCATGCTCAATCTTGTACTTGGGCCCAGCAGTGACAGGTATACTGTTATGGAACCACTTAACAGTGACATCTGCTGGGGTGACAGCACACTTGAAAATGGCTTCTTTTCCTTCTGTGGCAGCGACGTTATTCAGTTTGGTGGTCAACCTCACTTGCCTTGGTGCTGAAAGGAAGTAAGCAGACTTAAGTTAAATAATAGTTTCTAACCTTAAACGGTGAATTTTTCCAATTACATTGGCTAATTACCTTTAGAAGTTACTTTAGCAGAGGTCTTATCATTTTTACATTCACAGCTGTATTCTCCTTCATCTTCCTTAGTCATGCCAGTCACAGTGATAACCCGCTTAGCGCCATCTGTTCTGACACCGTGTCTGCTTCCAGGTTTAATCTCACGGCCATTGTGATGCCAGACAACATTACCCGAGGGTTGATTTAGTTCACAAATTAAGCTTAGTGTGCCTCCCAGCTCCACTGTAGTAGGTTTCAAAGGGACAACAAACTTCAAAGCTGAATCTAAAATAAAAAAAATAAGAGTTTAACATAAAAGCAAAATCTATTATTTGTATTAATCTCTGCAGAAATAGTTGTCTTTCAAATTTTTATGATACTACCTTTGACCTGAACTTTGAATTCCACTTTGTCATCAGCTGTTTGACAGGAGTATGTTCCGCTGTCTTTGGTCTCTGTAGATTTCACTGTCAGAGTGCGAGAAAGGCCATCTGTTTTTATTACATACTTGCTACTCTCCTTGAGCTCGATACCGTCTCTAAACCACTTTACGCTGCCACTCTCTGTGGTCAGCTCTGTGGCTAAAACAATGCTTTCACTTGCTTCAACAACAATTGTGTCCTTGACAGGCTTTTTCTGGAACTTGATGGCTACATCTAGAAAGAAAAACAAAAGTATTGTGTGAAGAAAAACATCAAACCAGTGGCAAAAAGAATCAGATTTGTAGTATATATTACCTGTCAACTGCAGCTTAAACACCAGCTTCTCTGTTCCAGCTTCACAAGTGTATTCCCCAGCATCCTTTTTCTCCATTTTTTCTATTATCACCATACGACTTTTTCCCTTTGATTCCATATGGAGCAACTTGCTGGAAGTCAGCAGCTTGCCATCTTTGTACCATTTCACCTCTGTTTTGGAATCTGAAACCTCACAACTCAGAGTGGCTTTCTGGGAGAGAGAAGCTTTCACTTCCTTCTGGACTGACTCTTTATTAGAGAAGCCAGCTGGAGGTTCTGCAGAGAAGGTGAAAAATTGATGCCAACATATCAGTAAACTAAAGATGTTTGAAGAAAGGCAGAATCTTGTTTAACAATGGAGAAAATATGAAAATGAGGCTGCATAGCAAGATTTATTTAGTGTATTTGTATGATGCAGAAAATACGAACAACTAGCAATATTTCCTCTGTCCTACCTGCCACCTGGATTTTAAAAGCCAATTTCTCACTGCCAGCCTCACAGATATACTCTCCAGCATCTTTCGTCTCCACACTGTCTATCACCAGCTGGCGACTCTTGCCCTTTGACTCTGCATGAATTGTCTTGCTGGAAGTCAGCTGCTTGCCGTCCTTGTACCATTTCACCTCTGTCTTCACATCAGCTACCTCACAACTTAAGATAGCTTTTTGGGAGATAGTGGTTTTCACCTCCTTTTGGACAGACTCCTTGTTTGAAAAGGCAGATTTAGCTTGAATCTCTGCAGAGATAATAAAGAAAAATGTCATGGAAGTGCAACACCTTCATTTCAACACATGACAGCACAGAGACAATGTAGGTGTGGTGGAGGCTAAATATAGTCAGGGTACTATTCAACAGAAGTTAACATTCAAGTGCAATGGCCTGTATAAGACTATGATTAAAACCAAATTTCAACTGTACTGCTGGATGTTTGGTCTGCTACACCGGCAACATAAACACTTGGAAGTGTGTATGATGCATTAATAAGAAACAAGACCAACAAAGAATCTATTAATCTTAATTTGCTACTAATTAAACAAACTGTATTTTCCTTACCCTCAACCTGTATTTTAAAGGCCAACTTCTCAGCCCCAGCCTCACAGATGTACTCTCCAGCATCTTTCCTTTCCATGCTGTCAATCACAAGCTGGCGACTTTTACCTTTTGATTCAGTATGGATTGTCTTGCTGGATGTCAGCAGCTTGCCATCTTTGTACCACTTTACCTCTGTCTTGGTGTCAGCTACCTCACAGCTCAGGGTGGCTTTTTGGGAGAGAGTAGCTTTCACCTCCTTTTGGATGGACTCCTTTTTGTAGAAAGCTGACTGAATCTGTGTGTCTGTGGAGGCAATCAATGTAGATGAGTGTGCTTTTTTTCCTTATGGCTCGACAGGTACCTGAAGTATCTATCTAGTATCAACCAATAAAAAGGAAAAGAGGAAACAACCCAGTATAGTGATTTATCTTACCTGTCATTTGAAGTTTAAAAACAAGCTTTTCAGTGCCAGCTTCACAGATATACTCTCCAACATTGTTCTTCTCTAGGCAGGCTAACACCAGCTGGCGACTTTTGCCCTTGGACTCTACATATATAGTCTTATTGGAAGTGAGAAGCTTTCCATCTTTGTACCATTTCACCTCTGTTTTGGAATCAGAAACCTCACAGCTAAGAGTAGCTTTCTGGGACAAAGTGGCTTTCACCTCCTTCTGGACCGACTCCTTGTTGAAGAAGACCGATTGGGCCTCTGATTAGGAGTCATGAACAGAAAATATCAGACACTAATCATTCAGAGAATAGTAATATGCATCCAACACTTGTACCTGCTACATGGAGTTTAAAGGCCATCTTCTCAGACCCAGCTTCACAGATGTACTCTCCAACATCTTTCCTCTCCATGCTGTCAATCACCAGCTGGCGACTCTTTCCTTTTGATTCAGTATGGATTATCTTGCTGGAAGTTAGCATTTTCCCATCCTTGTACCATTTCACCTCTGTCTTTTCATCAGCTACCTCACAGCTCAGAGTGGCTTTTTGGGACATAGTGGCTTTCACTTCCTTTTGGACAGACGCATTATTGAAGAAGGCTGACTGAGCCTCTGAAATTAAGATCCATGACAAATACAGAATTGTTATGAGCACCAATTAAGACTACCAGTGACATACAAAACATACTTGCACACTAGAAATAATGAGATTATTTTTCAATAATAATGAATGATATTTACAACATCAGGCAAAACTAATAAAAAAAGGGTTTGTTATCAGTATACAGTTCTATATCCAGCATGAATAATAATGTAAGGGTGAATTAGTGCTACTCATGCACATGGTATGAGTAACTTGTCTATCCAGAAAAATATCATTATAGAATGATATAAACTGGTTTTGGAAAAATATGTACCTATCTTAATGGCATCTTTGGCTAAGGATGTTACCAATCACGATAATTTAATTTCACAATTAATCACGGTATTACACACCAAGATTAATTTATTGTAAAGATTCATCAATATTGTCACTTCCCATAAAAGATTATGTCTGAACCATAACAGCAGATCGGTGCAACTTACACACAGAACAAAAACAAAGTTACACAACATCTGCATGTTACAGTTTATGTTGTTTTGTTTCATTCCATTCCATGTAAGTTGCAGAAGAGATGAGCCTCAGTGGGACAGTATGGCAGCAGAGGTTATTCCCTCCAAACAAATGAATTGAGATCAGATTTGTTTTTGTTAAAATAAAAAAAAGAAGACCAAGGTATCATTGTGGAGGACAGCTCACCAGCCTGTAAAGCATGACATAAAAAGTTGCAGCAAAAGAAGGAAATACATTTTACGTTTCACCACCTGCAGGATAACCACTTGGCTCAATATGCTAAAATAAAGGTAAATGCTCCATTATTTGGTAAAATGGTGCTAATGTTTACCTAAGATACCACTGAAATTTAATCTTTTTGTCATTTGCAATAAATCTTACAATTATTTTTAAACTGTACATTTTGTAATTATGTATGACTCAGGCTGGACTTGCAGTGCAACATGATGAGTTACATTATACAAATGAGAAAAAAACAAAGTAAATCTTTTCTGACGGATAGTTTTGATGTTCAAACAGCATGATGTCAATGCCTCTTAGTCATGAGTGTGACGTGCTGTAGAAACACGGCATTTAAATATAGATAAATGGTCCTGTTTCTTTATTTTCTCTGTTACAGGATTATTTGCATTTCAAACAGCACCGATTCTGCTGAAGACCAGTAAGAAGTGAAAAGCTAGCTAAATCTTTTTTTTGTGTGTGTATGTGTTTCTAAATTCTCTAATCACTTTTAAAAGAAATGTCCAAATCATTTTTATTATGTATTTTAAAGAAAGAACCCTTCCAAGTCCAGGCAGAGGTCTTGTAGCCTTTTCCATCTGCTATTTTCTGAGAAAAATCCAGCATTAGCCTGTAGTATTTATTTATTGTTTACAGAGCAGGGGGATTTGTCAGGATGAGACTTCCTGGTTACTTTTCTTTGTTTCTAAAACCCAAATCCCAGAAATATTGGAAAGTTTTTTAAAAATTAACAATTGAAAACTAAAAGATCTTCAAATCACATGAGCCAATATTCTATTCACAACAGAAAATATATACCAGATGTCTAAACTGAGAAATTTGACAATTTCATGCATAAAATGAGCTCATATTAAATGTGTTGCTTGCTACAGGTCTCAAAATAGTTGGCAATAGTTGGCAAAAAAAAAAAGGCTGAATAAGCAAGAAAGTAAAAAAAAAAAAAAAAGATTCAGCTGGGAGAACATGTGGAAAGTGAATATGTTAATTGATCTCAGCTCTGTAACATGATCAGCTATAAAAGGGATGTCCTACAGAGGCAGAACCTCCCTAAAAGTAAGGAAGGGCAGAGGATCCCGAATCTGTGAAAGCTTGCATAAAAAGATTGTGGAGTACTTCATAAACAATGTTCCTCAATGTCACTGTGCACAAGGAACAAGGCCGAAGACCTTTATTGTACGGATAGTCTTTTAATACTTTTTTAAATAATAAAGGGTGCCGATTCTGGGATTAACAACATTGCTACATAAGCTAGAAAGAGCTCTGAGGAATTGTAAACGAGGTTTTTAAGGTTAATTGAGTCATTCAAAAATTGAAAACATGCGAAAGGGAATCTTTTGACAAGGAGTTGACATTTATTTTTGCTTACCTTGCAATCTTTAACATTTCTTTCTTACTTAACAGTAGCTTTGAAAGTAGTCAATACATTATAAGTCTTTTGAAATAAACATTTTTGGAAATTTTGGATTGATTTTGGATTGATTCAGAATCTTAATAAATAAAAATCTTGATTCTGATGTAAATTGATTTTTTTCTGCACCCCTACTTTATTGGATGCCCATGGTTTTGGGGCCATCAGACAACCATGCATCACTCATCAGAACGATTGTGGCAGCGACATTACTAAAAGGGCCCAGGAATACTTACACTGCGGGTTAACACAATCGTCCGTGCCATCTGCAGATGCCAACTAAAGCTCTATCATGCAAAAAGGAAGCCATATTTGAACATGGTCCAGAAGCGCTGTCGTGTCCAGTGGGCCAAGACTCATCTGACATGGTCTGTTTCAGAGTGGGGAAGTGTTCTACGTTCAGACGTGTCCAAATTTGATATTCTGTTAGTACTCATGGACGCCATGCTTCTGGGTTAAAGAGGAGGGAGACCTTCCACCGTGTTATCAGCGTTCAGTATAAAAGTCTGCATTTCTAATGATATGGGGTACATAAGTACATACGGTATGGGCAGCTTACAGTTTTTGAAACAAACTATAAATGCTGAAAAGTATATAAAGGTTTTAGAGGAACATCTGCTCCCATCCAGACAACGTCTATTTCAGGGAAGGCCTTCTGCAGGTCAATGCTAAACCACATACAGTTTTACAACCACTATTACAACAGCATGGCTTCACAAGAGAAGAGTCCAGGTGCTGAATTGGCTTGTCTGCAGTCCATAACTTTCATCTATAGAGAACAGCTGGTGCATAAATAATGGAAAAAAACACCAAAGATGACCATGAACTCTTCAGCAGCTGGAAACCCATATCAGGCAAGAATGGGACTGAATTCCAGCATCACAACTCCAAGAACTCACAACCTTGATGCCCAGACGTCTCCAAAGAGGAGAGCTACACCATAGTAAATGTGCCCTGTGCCAACTGAGACCTGTAGCAAGCATTGCATTTAACATGAGCTTATTTTGTGCAAGAAATTGTCAAATTTCTCAGTTTAGACATCTGTTATGTGATGTATGTTCTGTTTGTATTGTTTTAATGTACTTTTCTGAAATGTAAATCACCTTGAATTGTCCTATACATGAAATTTGCTATATAAATAAACTTGCCTTGCCTTGTGAATAAAATTATTGGCTCGTGTTATTTGAAGGTCTTACTAATTTAAATTTTGTTCAAATTCAAAAACACAGCCCAATATTCCTGGAATTCGGGTTGTATATTATTTTGTTATGTTAAGAAACATGCCATTATCCCAAAATGTCTCAATGTTTTGTTTAAATTCACAATGAAAATACATAAATATGCGGAAAAAAATACAAATAAAAAACACTTTCAGTTTTGATGTTTAATGTTATCGGTGGGGTTTTCATAATTTGCATGTCAATGCATTCTGCTTTTATTTGCATTTTACAATGTTGCATCTGTTTCTATGAACAGCTTTGGGAATGTAATGTCCAAACATGATTGAATGTTTTGCATGATATGTTTTCAAAACTCTCAATATCAAGCATATCCAACCAGTAAAAAAAAGACTTTCATGCATAAACCAATCAAACAAGCAGTCCTACCTGACACAAAAATCCTGAAGACCAGCTTATCTCCTCCAGCTTCGCAGGTATACTCTCCAGCATCACTTTTCTCCACCTTTTCAATCACCAGTAGGCGGGTGGAGCCTTTTGCCTCTGAGTACTTCGTCCCGCTGGATACCAACAACGTGCCATCTTTATACCATTTCACCTCTGTCTTGCTGTCAGACACTTCACAACTGAGAGTTGCTTTCTGAGAGAGAGTGGCTTTCACCTCCTTTTGGACTGACTCCTTGTTGGAGAAGGCAGCTAGGGCTTGAGTTTCAGACAGAAAACACAAGACTTACTAAGATTCCACAACAATATAACAAAGAAATTAATCTTATATCCTGCAAATGTATGATGCAGTCTTACCTTTTATCTTAACCTGGAATGTGACTTTGTCAGCTGCTGTCTCACAGGAGAAATGCCCTTCATCACTTTTCTTGGCATTCTTAATGATGAGCTTCCTTTGAGTCCCTTTGGAGATGAGGGTAGTTCTTTGGTCCTCAGTGATCTCTACTTGATCCTTTTTCCACACAACAATGGTGCTAGCAGGAGACACCTCACAGCTCAGCTCAAGATCTCCTTTAAGGGATGATGACAATCCCATGGGACCTCTGGCTTTATTTAAAAATTTAGCTGGTTCATCTTAGAGAAAATGAGATTGAATTGGAAATTATGCAGTTTATCAAAGCATTTGTTATACATTTCTATATTTGATTAATTACTTTGAAGAGCATTGTAAATTACAGTGTACAAAATTGTACCTTGTAGTTACAGTTTCAGTGAAAATACCTTTAAGAGTGAGTTGAATGGGCAACCTGTCTTCAGGTAAAACACACTCATAAATTGCCACATCTTCATCCGTAACATTGTGTATCATCAGGATCCTCTTGCGACCTTTTATGACGCATTCATACTTCTTGCCCATTTTTACCTCACGGCCATTCATCATCCACACCACCTGAGGGAACAAATACAAAACAGTTTGTCAAAGTAGACATGACAAAGTCATTGTTAGAAGTAAATGAGTACTTGGATATTCGTTATAAGTAACACCCCAGAGGAACAGTTTAGTAATATGGAATATCACTGTGATATTAATTTACAATAGGTGATAGTCCTTCTGCCAAGGCAAAATTCAAAGTACTGGTTTGTTAGTGCTGCCTTTTATTTGTTTCTTTGCAAGCTGTTGGGTGGCCGTCTGTGGGGCCGGGTCCCCCTGGGTGGCGGTGTGGGCCCTCTGCCTCTGGGGGTTGTTCTTCTTCTTCTTATTATTATTATTATTATTATTATTATTGATAATAATAATAATAATAATAATAATAATAATAATAATAATAATAATAATAATAATAATAATAATAATAATAATAATGACGATGGTGGTGGTGATGGTGATGGTGATGGTGATGGTAATAATAATATTATTGTTATTTTAAATTATTTATTTATTAATCTTTTGCCTCATTGCAAAAGCATGGGATGTTTTCGGCCGTGTGTGTGTATTTGCGTAGTGTGTTGTTTGTAGTCAAATTGGATTACTGGATGGATTGCATTGTTTTCTGTATGGTGTTTTTTGTTTTGTTTTTTTCTCTCCCCCCAACTTCTCTTATTTTTGCCAGACAATCATTCTGCTTGCTACAATGCTGGACAAGACAGGTGTTAAAAAAAAAAAAAAAGGAATCTTTTAGAACTATTATTTATCAAATTATAAAATCATTTTCAGAAGGACCACCAGTGCACTGATCTGAGGAAAAGAATGTAAGCAATGAGACCATAATGACTTGTAGGAAATATTAACTAACTTAGTATTTCATAAGAGAAGTCAAAACTTTTGGAAGAGTTTATTGGAGCCAGAAGTATTCTGGAGCCAGTGCCAAACGGCTGTCATATTGGTCTGTGAGTGCTGCCTTTTTGACTTCCACACTGGACTCATGTCTTACTGCAGATTATTTTTTCCATAGTCTATGTCACAAATATTCATTTTGGTGCCTGCATAGTCATAAGGTTAAGATGGGTTATTGAATGCCTCAAAGCAAACAGTATTCTGTCACAAACCTCTGCTTCATAATCTGACACCTCAGCAGTCAAATGAGCAGTATCTTCGACACTGCAGGTCACGATCTCTGGATGATCTGACTTGCCAGTGAACCTAATAGGAGGAACTAGAAATGCAGTTGAGGTTAAAAGTAAGTTAAGAAAAAACAAAGTTTTAGCACACAAAAAAGTACTTTGGGATATTAAAATAACTTTAAGCTTTTCAAGAGTGTACCCTTCACAGACAGGATGCAACTGCTCTCTGAGCCTCCACCCACAAACTTCACTTCAGTGCCATTCATATCCATGGTCATGACACGGATGAGCAGTGTGTGTACGTTCTTTGACCTGGTGATGAGGTAGTCAGCTCCACTGCGCAGCAGGCGCCCATTCAGAGACCAAAAGCCTGAGCAAACAGCAGACAGCTCTATAGAGATTGAGAATTCTTCACCAGAGACTGCAGTGCTGTTCATCAGGCCTTTCCTGATTTCTGCAGTGGGTTCTGAGGGAAAAGAAAAGAAAAAAACATTTAATATAAAGAATATATATATTTCTTTTTTAAAAAGAATAAAACACACAACAAATACATGAGAATATATTGTAACTATCTGAATCTCACCCATATAAAAGCTTCCTGGTACTTCCAAATAGGCACTCTGTCCAAAGTCATTCATAGCAGAGATGCGGAATTGGTAGCTAGATTCCTCAGTGAATCTGGAAATGGTGATCTCTGTTGAAAGAATGGTTTCTCCAGCATTGCACCTCTGCCATGTAGAAGTGCCAACCTTCCTTCTTTCCACAATGTAGCTTTTGATAGGCACTGGGCGATCACTGTCAGGAGGAGACCACTGAATGGTGATGGAAGAGTCTGTCTTGTTCTGCACCACAGCATCGACTGGGGGATCAGGTGGATGCTTCCGTGCAGCTTAAGTTGAAAAAGTTTTTTTTTTTAAAAAGGAGGGATACATTGGGTCACAGTTAATATCTTAACTTAGTTTTGTTTGACTGCACTTCTCAATTCTACTGCTATACTTCTGACTATATTTTGCTACTACTTTGCTACTCTGCATTTTTTCCACAAACTGTTACATTTTGAGATATTTTCATCAATCAAGATTATTTAAAAAAATCTATTTCTTTCAAACTATTTCTGATCAATATCATAAATAAAATTAAAGAAATAGACTTTAATCTATTTAGATGATAGATTTAACTTCCATAGCTGGCGAGCCTTATCATAATATTAAATCAATTCATTACTGGATACAATTAATCAAATAACAAAATAAATATAATAACAATCAAAGGTTTTAAAATGGAACTTGACTCACCAGTGACAGAGAATCGTGTAGAAGTCTTGCAGTCCCCAGCCACAAAAGCCACCTCTCCTGAGTCATCTGCTTGGCAGTCTCTAATTGTGAGTGTGTATTGTCTAAGCACACATGCAATGGAAATCCGAGAATCTTCTTTCAACTTCTCGCCATTGCGAGTCCAGTACGCATCTGGACAGGGATGCTCCAGCTCCACACAGAAGATGACAGTGTCACTGACAGGAACTATCGTCCTTCGAGGAAGCTTTTTAGTGATGTTACCTGAAATATAGGGGTAAAGATGCTTCATAAAACTATACTTTGAACTGTAAAAACAGAATTCATGACACTGAAGCAGAAGCAAATTATAGTAAACATCAACAGATCACACTCAGTCACATCAGTGGGAAATAATGATATTTAAATGTTTACAGTAATAATTATTACTTGATAAGTGCTCTGTGATACACACAAGCAGTTATATAGAAAAGGAGAAAAAAATATAAATACCCAGGACAGTGAGTTCAGCCACAGTGCGGCTTCCCTCTTGCATCTCACAGATATAAACACCATCATCATTGGTGGTGACGTTATGTATGGTGAGACGACGTAAGGTGCCTTCTTCCTCCATGCGATACTTAGTGCTTTCCTCTAGCCGCGTTTCCTCCATGAACCAATTGGCCTGTGTGGCAAGAACGGGCACCTCACACATGAGCAGGGCCGACGTTTTCTCTTGTACCTCCACATCCTTCAGCTTTCTCTTGAATGGCACCTTAGGCTCTGATACAGTAAAAAACAAAATAATTGTCAAGTTGTACTACAATATGGATTAAGCTGCTACACTTTAGTTTAATTTAGCATGATATCAATCAAATAAGAAGAAACCTGCTTGCAATATCATTGATCACAATGGTAATTAAACAGCACAGGTTTAGATGTTCTATAGAAGTTTAGCAACACCTGGTTACAACATTTCTAACTAAACATAATGTGATCTAAAACTTGCTTGGGTAGGCAGCAGTGAAATGTTAAATAGAAGGGTTGTTAAATTAATGTTAAAGGATTTGATAGTTAAACAACCTTTAGAAGTTTTCCCAATCAGAAGGTAGCAAATTAATCAAACAAAAGAGAAGCCGAATAAGTTCATAAGCTAAGGTATGCATAGTAGAACATGCTTAAAATTGCTGTAAATATTTCCACAGATTGTTGATTGATGATGTGGGTTGATGGGAACCCACATTTTCCTTGTGCATGTTGCTTGCACCCATTAAATTAAAGGAGGTTGCATTAGAAGCTATGAATCAAAGTATGTGATAGAATATATAGTCTGGCTGCTAAAATGAAGCTTCACAGAAATGTTCATCTAAAGCACTGTCAACATGCAGTATTTAGCCAAGACAATCGCTAACATTTACTTGCATGTTGGCCTTCAAATAATGTTAAATACCATAAGTTATTTCCTTATGAATGTAACCCCCTCCCAACATAATGATATTAAACTAAAGATTACACAGTCTACAAGTTTTCTGTCAATTTATATTGATACGTTTCTCTCCAGAACCCATTGTTCTTAAACATTGTTCTGGTACAACAGCATCAGAGGTGATGAAAAACTGAGCGGATGGATTGTGTACCTTATTTGTTGACATATAATCCATTCAGTCTTTACTTGCCCCGATGGAGGTACATTTTTCTAAATGTTTATTTATCTTTTGTCTGTCAGAAAGACTAATAAAAAAGCAGAAAAAACTCATTATCTTTTGGTGTGGATCCTGTTCTTTGAAACTCCATAACAAAGAAGTGACCTTACTGAGGAATGTAATCTTTTTACTTTTTTAGTTGAAGTTTGCATATTATTTGAAAACGGAGTTATCAAACCAATAAATCTTCAAATTGCACAACTTTCCATGAAAAAGTTTAATTTAAAATCCAGTTGCCAAAAAATCTCAAGGCCAACAGCAAAAGAATCAGATTTCCTGCATCTACAATGAACTGCTGAATAGTGCCTCTTCCCTCGTTATCATTCTGAATGAAGGTTAACAAGCAACACAAATCTAGAAGTCTACAGTTTCCTACTTTGAGCCAATTTTTTCTCAAGGGAAGTCACATTAGCACTGTGGCAACATGGTCCAGCAAGTGAGTGTTCTTCTTGGCCAACTGTGAACTACTCATCACCGGCAGAAAATAGATGCAACATAACACCTTCCTTCAGAGGGTAAGCCTGAATTTAACCTTGTCATGAATAGCCACATACATTTTGAGAAATTTTGAAAGATTTAAATTAAACTGAAATATATTAAACATAGATACTTTTACAGTACTGCTGTCACCAACTGCTATTAACATAACAATTATAAACTGTGCTGCAGTACTAGATAACGATCCATCAGTAAAATAAACATAATTACAGTAGATTATTGAGCAAATTATTCACCAAGACAGCATTATAAACTTTTGATTAAGGTAAATAAAATTATTAAGCCACTGGGAATGTTAATACTAAGTATGTATGTATGATTTTCATTATAAAATATCTATAGTAAGAATAGATTAGTTTGTGAGTGAGTGCCACGGAGAGACAGTACATTGATTTTGGACATTTTAAGGGATTTGATGCTATCAATACAAAAATAGAGTAAAGCCAGTTTCATCATTTAAATCCTATATATTACATGTTATATTACAAGTTGAGGATATGAGGTAGTCTAGTTTGTCAACCAGGAAGTATATCATTCATTTTTGTAGGATGCATTTAATATGTCCTGAAAAACCTCATATCAATGGTTGAAAAATGTACAAAGCATGTTAAAAAGCTTACCTTTGACAGTTACCAACACAGCACTGTAGGTCTGCCCAGCCATATTGGTTGCATTGCAGGTGTAGAGACCATTATCGCTCTGCTTGCAATACAGGATCTTAAGGATGAAATTCTCAGCTTGGTCCTCATAAATTACATGCCTGCGGCCCTCACTGATGTTCGTCCCATCCTTCCTCCAGATAATGTGTGGCTTGGGGTGACCAGTCACAAAGCAGCTGAGTTTTGCATGTTTGCCTTCAGTCACAGTGCAGGTACGGGTGAATACACCTTTTGGAAGCTTCGCTAGTGCAGAGGCCCTCAGCTCATGCTCCCGACTCAAGGAGCTGAAGGTATCTGTCATGTTGACCGTGGAGGAGGAAGAAACTGAGGAACTGCTTTCTTCAGTGCGATAGATGGAGATGTCTTTCTTCATTTCCTCTTTGCGCTTTTGCAGGTGAGAGAGGAGGGAGGTATTCTTGTCTTTATCCAGGTGGCGAGCATCTTGAGCATCGACAACGAGAGCCACTGCAGCATGGGCACGGCCTACAGAGTTCTGGGCCCTGCAGGTGTAGGTGCCACTGTCTAGGTTACGCACACTTTGGATCTTTAAGGTGCTGCTGTCGCTGTCAGAAACAATCTTGATGCGGTTAGTCTCCCCCAAGTAGCGCCCATCTTTCTCCCACTCAAAGTTGGCCTCAGGGTGAGCTGCAACCCGGCACTGGAAAATCACATCCCCTCCCAAGTCCACACGTGTAGAAGTAGGTTTCACCATGAAAACAGGGGCTCTCTGAGACATCTCTGTTGGCAGGGCCACTTTCAGGGTGACAGCGGCATAAGCTTCCCCGACACTGTTTTTGGCTCGGCACATGTACTGTCCACTGTCCTCCAGCGTTAAATCATAGATAGTCAGGCGGTACACGTCTCCATCCTCCACAGACTTGAAGCGGCCCCCAGATGTCAGCTTGAGCTTGTCTTTTTCCCAGGTGATCAGTGGGGTGGGACTGCCCACAATGGTGCAGCTGAGTGTAGCATCTTTGCCTACACACACTGAGAATGCTTTTGGGCGTGTGAGAAACCTGGGGGCTCCTCCAAAGAAATTTTGATCCATTGTTTGTTTCTGTGATCAAAGGAAGTGCAAATGAAAATAGCAATGATGCATTTTGATTATAAACACTATTCAATACACTCAAGTAAACCTTAAAAACAGACATGTAAAGTCATAATTTGAAATAAAAATCAATAGAAAACATGATCTGTGGACTGCACTCAAGAGTATGGATTAAACTATGGTAAGGAGGTCCCCATGGCAGGCAAAGAGTAAATGTTTTGGATGTCCTGTTGCAGAGTTCAAGAGGTGAGAAGCAGCATGGTGGAAACTTTAGATCCCGCCAACCCATGGTTATCAAGATGGCAGGAAGTAAAGTAGATGGGAAAAGAAGGATTTAAAAACATGGATGGCTGATGACAGAAACAAATAAATTAGATGGAATAAGAAGTAAATGTGAAAATCAATGATGTATTGGTTAGTGAATGAGGTATATGTGCCTTTAAAAAGGATCTGACAATGCCATGTGCAGCTCAATTCTGGATGATTTTATGTTTAAATCATGGTTTAAAATAGAGTTAATAATAAATACATGAGGTAATCAGGTGACATGTGACAATAGTGCTATTAGATGAAAGCAAGATTATTTATAGAGTACTTCAAAGGAATGTGTTTTGGGGTTTTTTGTTCAGGAATTTCCACATATATGTGGTGGGAAGAGTTATGATTTATGTTTAATCAACAATAGAATAAAACGGACATCTGATGATAAGATGTCTTAAGTCTTAAACATCTTCACAGCTGAAAAAAATAGTTTGATACAGTTCTTGTAGTAGCTGTAGTAAGAAAAAAAAATCTTTAACATAAATTGCCTTTTTCTCTGCAATACCCAGTAAATGTTCTGCACAAATCACTCAAGCAATAAATGAAACCTTCAAATGCACATATACAAATATAATATTTTGACATTGTGCAGTGTGTGTATTCTACAAATATCCTGTGGAATGAAAATAGGCTAAACAAACTGAGTACAGTTTGGCGTATTTATAACCAGCAGTAACAGCATCAGCATGGCACACCCCTGTCTTGGCTCTTCAAATGTCCATCAAGTCAACCACATAATGCCAAGCAGTCTGGTTCAACGGGACGGGAGTTTAATAACACAACAACAAATGAATTCCTCTGGAACAAGGTCATTTAGAGTAGATATGTCCCTTTCAAAGGATGACATTTGCCAGCTTTGTCACCTCTGTCGCTCGAACTGCCTGTCCCAAAAATAACCTCAGCTGTCAGACCCCGTCTCTGTCCATTGCCATTTGTAGAAGCAAAGGCCCGTTTGATAAAGCTCCCTCTTCGGAAACATACCTTATTTCTTGTACTTCCCTACTTACATATGAGAGGAAAACTCCTGGAAAATTATACTAACATTTCTATTAATAATTAGTCTTTGTTAAAACCGAGAGAAACTGAGTTAAACCTGTTTGTAATTATAGTTATATTACATGAACTTGGTCTAAACAAAACGGAATTTTATGGCTAGCTAACATTCAAATTAGCAATTGTAACAATTAATTGTCAGATATGTCAAAGTGAGGTAGGTAATTGCGAAGACAAATTTTCAGTCGAAGTGGATTAAGAACTACCAGCATGTGTTGCGTTTTTGTGGAGAAATAACCGTAAAGTTTGTAACTTTTGCCCCAGTTTTGCCTACTTCACTTTACTCACCTTGACTCTTCAGCCACTCAGGTAAGACGACCACTGAATCACGTGACAGTCCCTTGGCCGTTAAGATTTCCAGACGGTCAGATAGACAGTCCAGTGTCAGTGTATAGGAATCCAACCAAAAACGCCTTGTTTGTGCTCAAATATTGGTAAAATGACAGAAAATCCAGGATGATGGAACATCCCCCAGTCTCCTGTGGTAGGCGGCTGACTACACTTATTTTTCCTTTCTTCTCCGGTGGCCCATGATGCCAAATAGCTGACGTGCCTACTTTTGCGCAGCCTCCTTTCCAAAATAGACCTGTCATTTGCAGTGGAGATAGGAGATAGCCTGTTGGAGAGGCCGGCGGGTGAGAGTGTAGACAGGCCTGGCCTCTGCTGGGCTTCTCACTGCTGCAACTTACACACTGCACAGTTAAGTAGTAAACAAATCATGTCATACTATAACTACTGAATATTACCAGTGAGAGACGTTTAACACTTCTTTTAAGTGGAAGCTTTCAGTCACATAATCCCACATAATTAAGTTAAATTTAAGTAGTGTAATAAATCCCAAACCAATTAAATATCTGACCCCATTTAGGTTGAGTTTGTCCATCAGGAAATTTCCCAGCTACCAAAAACATGTTTAACTTATGCAAAGTTTCTTCCCACTGCAAAACACTCCCATTTAAAACACTTAAACCTGCAATTTAATATACTCTTAGCAAGCAACTAATAGTTACATTAACCAAAACAGTTACCAGAATATATTTCCAGATTTACAAATGCAGTTTCTCATATTCATTTTAATAACACTTTACTTATAGATAATCAAGGTTATGATCACTTATTATTGTATACTTGAGTCAAATGACTTGGACTGAAGTCAGTGTAGACCCGGTCAATCCTTCCAGAGGTAAACTTTTAATTCTAGTTTGGGAATATTGGTTGCTTAAGACAAAACAACAAAATAGTTCCAATCCTATTTTACCCTTGTCTTGAAAGGGCAAATTTCAGACCTGCAAATCAACCTCTTGCCACCTTTATTTGTATCTAATGATATTTTGTCTCAGCTTACCACAGCGTGTAGGGGTAACTGAAATTCAGAAGGTTAGATGTGAAGTTAATTTGCACCATGGACCTCTTGAACACAAAGGCCAAATGCAATTTTAACCATCACTTTGGATTTGTAATGGTTTTAATTCTGGACAAAATATGATCTGCACTTAAGCATTTTAGGCATTTCTTTGAAGTTTCCAGCTGCAATAGAAAAGGCTGATTTATTGCATGTGCTGAACACAGAAAGCTAATAAATCTTCATTCAGCTATCAATTAGACATGTCAACATTTGGCTGCTGTTTTTCTAACATCACATAAATTATTATTGGGCTGAAAGAATGACTGAAGCTGCACTGGAGGTAGTGGCATGCTATTTTGCAGCCACCATTGTGACAGCTGCTTTACTTCGTGCGTCAGTCCCATAATTAAGATATGACTTCATATGGTGCAAAGGCCTGAAATCCTGTAATACTTTAAATGTGTCCTCTGTGACATCTTCTCCATGATGGCTAAAGTTGATAAAGCATAATCTGACAAACTTAAGTTTGTTGAATACTTATGCACCTCTCTGTTATGCCTGTCTACATCACAGATTAAAAATCAACAACATTTTTCTGATTCCATTTGCTTGTAGCGATTAGGTGCAATCTTTGGATAGTTCAGCCTCCTTTCCTTCCTATTCTTCGGCTTGTATGGTATTTTCTTAGTCTTCCCGTGTGGGCTTTCCCCCAGTGCCAATGACTGACAGCAGCAGGTCGCCTGGACCCTGATTTAAACTCTCCGAAACTCTAGCAGACAGTAATCCACTGTTACTGCTTGTCTCTGCTTCTTCCTGTCCTGGCTACTGTCATTGGTTTCCATACCCCTGAAAGTACACAGAAAAATTGCAAGAACTGAGAAATAACTACCCAAAGCTTTACTGCACTTCTATGAAATATTTTGATGGGAAAAAAACATTTTATTTAAACTTGAATTCAACCTTTCCTTAAAATGTTTTTCTCATCATCATCATTTTTTCCTCTAGGCTACATTTCCTCGTTGCCCATATAGTTTCAAAAGGGTTGAATCACATTATTTCTTCATCTTTTTTCAAAAACTGGTTACTGCCAAAGACAGCTTTGGCAGTAACCAGTCTTGGTTACATGATACTTGGAGCACAACGCAACATTAAACATTTCTTTGTGATGAGACAGTTTTCACAAAATGGATGCAATGTATACCCTCCAATCTGAACTACGCTGCCTTCCACCTGACCTCCAAGCCATTTCAAGAGTAAGGTCATGGTTGTATCATGTTCACAGACCCAAACAGAAGGGTGTTACCTCAAGAACATTTACGTAGCAGATGACATGCAAGACAAATGTTAGAAAGACCAAAGGCAGAGTGCAAAGAATGAACAGCAGATGGCACTCGTGTCTTTAAAAAGAAGTACAGAGAATACAGAAGACCCCTGAGGACAAAAACAAATGAGACAAAATAGCAAATTGCTGTTTATTTACAATGTGTATAATTTACAGTACTATACAGCCATGTATAATACAGAAAAACAGGGCAAACATGTGGTAATTCGGTGCTGTCACAGAGAAACCAAAAGACCAGATGTGCTAATCAGCCTTAGTGTCCCTTTTTTTAGTCTGTGTTAACCAGGCTTGAAATACAAAGCAGTTAGAGGAATCAGCTCACCAGAGCTTATGATATTTGGTGAGAAAGTAAAGAGGCAAGTTTTTGCCGCAACAAAATACATTTTACATTGGCATGTGTCAAACCTTACTTTGTCAAGGCTCGTGTTTATAATAGTAGGGTTTAAATAACAGGCAAACTTGACACTTATCCATGTAATTAAACATTTCTTACACAGAGATGATGGGAAATTGTTGATTGTCAGTAGGAATTTCAATATTGAGAAGGGGCCCTAGATAAACGTTTGGCGCACAAAACCTAAAAGCAGATTTCAGTTCAGTGTAAACCTACATGACTGTAAAAAACTGTGGACTGTGAAATTTAGTTTTTTCCACTCCAGATTCTTTTAAATAATTTTTTTTCAGTCAATTGTAGATTGTAACAGTTTTAAACTTCCTTTGTTAGGTTTTACATATTGGGTAGGTAGTAGGGTAGAATAAACAGTCAAAAGCTGACCAAACAACTCAAATTTCATTTTTGGAGACAATAAATACCAGCAGCAAATCACATGTGACCAATGCAAGGTTATCAAGATTTTTGAGTCATGATGATGTACAGGCTGGAATTAAAATATACTAAATATTTATTGTCTTTAAATTTAAAAAATCCTTGTTTAAAGAGCAGCATTAACAAGAGAAAATGTGTCTTCTTTTTTTTTTTTTTTTTTTACAAGATGACACTGCTGATTAGCCACAGCAAATCAAAACACAGAAAATGAATAATTTCTTTTTATTTCAAATAAACATTACATACTCAACCACACAGAAAATGATTAAATACACTCAAAATAAGATTTATTTGTCTCTAGACTCACTTGCAGAAAAGAACATGTGTTGTAAAGCTGTGCCGAATACAAGTTCTTTTGGCATTTCTCATTTCTCAGCTACACAATAAACAAAACTTTGTAAGAAAAAAAAGAAAACATGTACACCATCTCAGGATGAAAACTTAGCACCTTGTTCCAGTCACTGTGATGCTTTGACTGGTTTGTTGTGGAAAAGAAACTAGGATGATGAGAGGTTTGGCCATGATGACACTGCCACAAGGCAAACTGCAGCTTCTTTAAGTTATAGATGACAATCCCAGACACCACAACAAGAAGTAATGTACTACCAGATACAAAAGACTGACAAGTTCTCAACATCAGTTAGCAACTCATCTTACAGGCCACATCCACTGCTTGACAATGTACTTGATGCTGTACACACAGTGACTCGCCCATCAGAAATACTGTACATCGTATATGTGCTGCTAAATCTACAACAGTAGATTTGATGGTTTACATGAGATGGCTTCTAGAAGAGAAAATACTAATCTTTAACACTAAGGCACTGCTTATAATCAAATGACTAACATTAAACACTACACTGGGATGTAAATGTGGAGACTGTCAAAACTCTGCACAAAGCTGAGCTCCAGTATCTCTAATAAAACAGAAAAACTCACTAGGTGTGTAATGTACAAGTGAAAGGTGACCACAAAACCCAAGTAAGCACATTCAGGTGTGTGACAGAAACACACATCATCTGTGCAGGGTTAAGTTTGACTGAGCGGTTTTTCTTGTGGTCCGATATGGACAATGGTACACGCTGATGCTTCTATACAAACAGTGAATACAACAATCAGGATGCAGACTGACACAGTACAACCTCTCTTTCCTAACTGATGCAAATTGTCTAAACACACGCACACATTTGAAAATAACGTCTTTTCTTTTTTTTAATCTGTCAGTGCAAAAAGAGTTTATGTTAGCATAGTCGCACCATCCACAGCATGCATGCTCTCAACAAAAAGTTGAATAGCTTCTAAACACAAGCAGGTGAAGATACATGCGCAGCCTCTGAGGTCTTGCAGTCATGGATGGGATTTCCACTTTAAACTGAGTGTTTGTAAAATGCAACGGAAATCGGGTTGAGTGATATTTTGCACACTGACGTCAACGAGCAGATTTAGTCCCGTTTTAAGTATGAATTGCCTTCAGTATCATGCAGCTAGGCTTGTGTTCTTTTCTTTTAGAATAAAAAATAAATAAATCTACAGTCAGTTGAGTAGGAGTTGGGGGCATGTGATTTATTCAACTGATTAGATAAGTTTGTTTAAAATCAAATAATTTGGTCCAAACATTTTTTTGTTTCTTTCAAATAAATAATGCATATATTCTTTTATCAGTTAAATACGTTGGGAAAGACAAGTAATAAATACCGCTAAAGCTAATAGGCTGTGGAAAGTCTTTCAATCTATAGGTGCACAAGCGCTAATTCACACTCTGAATTCAGCCCTTGTAATGAAATTACATATTATGAATGAATGGGGGGGGGGGGGGGTTATAAAAACAGGGATTTGTAAAAGCAATACCACTCCTCCTTTGTTTTCCAAAGATGAATAAAAATGACTCTACCATGTCAATGTTCAACTAAACTGCCAGGTAAGAAGAAAGGATAGATTTATACCTGCCTCTAAAGTCAAAATGCAGCTAAAAGATGTGTCTGTTTTTTGCAAAAATCATCCACGCACATAAACACTTACAATGCAGAGGTATTTCCTAGAGTATTAGTTTCTCTTCATCACTAATGAGGTAATATGTGGAACTGGGAATTAAATAGATTTTTATATACTTGTTTTTTTTTTATGGTGTTATGGCATAAAACTGCATTTGCATCCAGCTTAAATAGACTTAACTGGTATTTACTGTCTGCAATGGGATTTAGATGGTAATAGTACATGATGCTTATGTTAGTCCTGTCTGTTAGGGGAAAAAAAAGTCGGATTTCAGTTGTAGAAATGGTAACACTGAACAAAATCTATATTTAGGAGCACTACACAAAGATAGCAGCATCAGAGCATGTGTATGCCTGGTCAAAAGACATCTTAACATCCTATTATCATCACCCAATAGGGCTTTGTCCACATACACATGGTGTTGTAGTAGTACGGCTACTGTACACTCAGCTTTTCATCATATCAATACTTATCTTTTTCAAGGATTAGATCTGGTGGTGAAAAACTGACCTTTGAAAGGACAATAAGATGCAACAAGTGTATTTACATATCACAAGGGTCAAACAGCACGTGTTGAAATATTGTTTTTTTTTTTCTTTTCAGGTGATCAAATCTGTTCAGGCAGCTCAGACACAATCTGCAGTGTTTGTGTTGTAGCACAGATCAAGACAGCATTCAGTGGAAAACATACTGAACAACCCGGTGACGCACACAGAGGCACAGCAGCAGTTGTGAAGAGCTTTTCATATTATACAATAAAACTGCCCACACTCCCCATCACACAGCGATCTTATGAACACGCTACAATGTCCATCTGTCAATCGCGCTTTACATGCGGCTTTTACAAGTTAGTGACAAAACTGAGTGAAAATGGACGGAAGACTTATGGTTTCCCTGATGCCATAGTCTGCCTGATATGACAGGATGAGGCGTGGAGGTGCAGAGACAGTGGTTTTTCATCAATGAGCCACTCCTACAACAAACGCTGAATGGTGCTCTAAAGGTCCATCTTAAACTTTCCACGATGATCATCTAAGGCCACAATGTTCGCTGAAGAAAGGAAAATGTAAACACTATAAAAAAATTTTAAAAGAGGAGAAATAATCATGACAATGTGTCTTTGTTGAGTAAAAATAACTTTTCAGGTTCAACAAACAATGTCAGAGAGAGAATCCCAGTATGGATATAGTTCATATCACAAAGCTTTGATGGAAGCATATATACCTTATGAGAAAGGCACTTCATCTATTCCCAGTGCCCTGCGTAGTAGAAGTAGATCCACTGTTAATCTCTTGATCATCCACATCCTCCTCTTCTTCCTCTTTCCAGCCCCCAAGGTGGACAGGAGTGGGCATGGAAATGCTGGAACTATGGCCGCTATGAGCCTGCAAACCTGTGAAAATACATGTAAAAAAAAGTCTATTGGTGTCAAGTCTAGATAATGAAAGGGGAATGGCACAAAAACAGTCATCATAATGAATAAATAGGCAGCCTAGTCTGGAAGTCCTCCGTGTCCCTATTGTTGTAAACGAAATACTGACTCTGCAGCATACTTCTTATATCTTGTCCTGCCTTCTCTATGCTCTGCTGATGTGTGCTGAATGTATTATGAGCTCGTGCTGCATAGCACAAGTGGGAGAGCTCACATTCCAGAAATATTTGTGAGAAAAAGGCTAAATTCAGGCAAATATTAAGGCAAAACAAATTTGCTTCTAATACTTAACATCATAAAAACTATTTCATAATTTGACTCCGTGGTAAAGAGCAAACATATTGACCTTGTAAACAGTCATATACAGCTGAATACCAACAATTGCTTCTTTCTTGTTGCAGTAAAAATGCCGGATGTTCAAGATCAATATCTCTTATTTACCCGTGTGCAGATCCCTCATTGGCACAGGGTTCTGCCATTGCCCTGATGTCCTCTGTGGGTGGGAGCTCTGCTGGTGGAGCTGGAGAGACAAACAGTTGTCATTGTACTGTAGAGGGGAGCACTAGAATGGTGGATTATAACAGATGCTAAAAAGTGCTGCACTGACTGAAATCTCTCTTTCCGCTATTAGAAAATGTAAAAACAGTAATAAAAAAATAATTAAGATCATTTTCAAAATATACTGCAGCTGCTGCGCAACATGAGGGTCCACACTACTAACCTATTAAGCTTGTGCAGAACATTTATGAATGTATGAAATAATACAGCTGGTGGTCAGGCAGTTACCTCATGCATGTAGATGGCATGGAGACTCATCTCTGCTGAGGCAAACTCTGAATGCAGCGTATTTCTCCGGAGGCGAGAATCACTGTTAGACATGCTGAAAAACAAACGCAAAGCTGATTTGTGGGCATCTATTATATTATCATTATTACAATATAATAACATATCCTATTATATATTATATTATATTACATACATACATACATACATACATACATACATACATACATACATACATACATACATACATACATACATACATAC
>JAOXYM010000008.1:17644783-17658307 GCA_028567055.1 Leptatherina wallacei | reverse complement strand
ATCAATGCTGTGAATGATGATGCATCTCATTTAAAATCTGTGATTGGCTGGAAATTAAAGGGTGGTTGTCTTCATGTATTGAGTATATGTGTGTTTTAAAGCCGCTTCAAAAGTGAAATTAGAGATGGTGTATGAAGAGGACAGAGAGTCTCTGAACTGTGGGACAAGCTGTTCCCAAATTAGAATTCCATGCAGCCAGATGTCATTGACTTTGATATAAACAACTTTTGAGCCACAGAATGAAGATCAAATTGATGATGTTATGAGCCAAACTGGAGTAAACAAGAGGTTGTTTAGAAAAAAAGAAAAAGTGACAGTACAGGTTTGGATGGGGTGTGGAGGGTTGTCCCCTGCAGCAAGGAAGCGAGGTGTCATGTGGTAGTCAGCTTGTCAGTATCTTGGTTGGCCAGTTACACCAAACCAAAGCTATCAATTTCAATGCCCTGTTCTCTGAAGTCAGTCAGAGCAGCATACGCAAACATCTTCCTCTGAGGAACTAGTTGTAGCAATGTTGTAGCCCAACTTGCCAGTCTGATCGTGGAATAACAAAAACACTTGAAATGAAAAACTTTTCACAGAGAATATCATTCATACATTTCACCAATACACTGTACAACAACTTAACTCTGTAAGAGATACTGTACTTCATATCCATATGTTTATATAAATATGAAGATTCCTTTGCCATCTATTTCACTTCTTCCTGTTCATACTGTTCTCTTCTATTTTTGCACCACTCTTGTACACAACATTCTCTTTTTACACAACAGTCTGTATTTACCATTTCAATTTACTGCTTTTCATTGACTGAACTGATGACTGGTTTATAATGTATAACCATATTTTACTAAACTTTTTCAATTCTTGCACAACTTTTTGTTTTTATAAATCATATTTATCACTGATGTAAATCAATTCAAAATACTTGAAAACAAAATCTATCAAAATGAGTAAGCAGAAACTGAGTCTGGATGAATACGATGTTTCCGGATCTGAACCTTAACATCTGTTTTTATACTGTATTTATTATTTGAGACATTTGATCTATAACTTTACTTGAGACATATATTTTAGTGATGACTAACGCATGAAGGCTGCACCTCTTCGCTTACTCGGTCACATTTATACACAAAACAGAATGTTTTTCCAAACCTCAGGTTTTTAAATACTCTACAATGCTTTATGTTTTTATATGTACAATTGTGTTGCACCCCAAGAAGAATAGCTGCAGTAAAGGGGATCTAAATTAATAAACTATATTTCCTGCTCATCATTATTTCTATTCTTATACAATATTAAAATTGTACATAATATCCATCTTATCCACTGTTAATTTGGTGTGTTGAGTGATGCTGGGACAGAAGGCTTTCCCTCGTGTCTGTCGAATCAATGATCAATCTTACTAAACCTTAACCTGATCATATGGTAGCATTCCTTCAATTTTATACAGATGGTTCCTTTAATACTATCCAATGATCTGTTACTACCCCTGGCATTGAGAGAAAAAAAAGAAACAAAAAAGAAATGTACTTTACTGTGGTATATATATATATATATATATATATATATATATATATATATATATATATATATATATATAAAAATAAAGCATAACACTTTCCCACTCAAGTCAGTACTTTGTACTTTACTGTGGTGATAATTCATAAAAAAGGACATTAGGAGTCATCGTCTAGCATTATAAATGAAAAAGGGTTTAGCCAATTTTTATGGTAAATCAAGAAACCCACAGGGTTCAACTAAATAGACTACTGTTCAATATTTCCACCATGTGAATGCAATTGTATCTGGCAGTCTGAAGCCACATCAAATACAATCACAAGAGAAACTAAGTTCCATGGTATAATTGCAGCTGCATTAGGTCAGGCAACTATATTAAGTCAGACAAATGAAATCTCTCTGATGGCCGGCTTCTAATCCTAGACTCGGCTTGAGAACAAAGTATCAGACTTGCTGAAATGAGAAGACAGATACATCAGACATCACTCTCTGTGACAATACAACCCTTCCAACCCTTTCAACTCATTCTGTCCACATAAGAAGAAAATGGAACTCCAGCTGAGTTGTCTGTAGCTTTGTGCTGAACATCATTACCTCTGAGTGCACTGTTGGCTTGGTAGGATGGCATCTGGCAGAGTGACTTTGTTTCTGTCCAAAGGATTCTGGCCTTGCCCGGTGTGGTTGACTGCTCGATTGGCAAACAGCACATCATACTCCACACAGTTGACAAGGAACGTAGTGAATGTGACGACAAACAAAAACTGACTGTAAGGATGAGATTTTTAAATAAGGGGAAAAAGAGGTGTTATACTTTACAAATTGGCAAGTAATGTATGATACTGTGGTAAAGAAAAAGAGTTGCATCATATTAATAAGTGTATTGTCACCATATTTAAATACATGACCAGAATCTAATCACAACGGTTGCCTGTTGGTACAGCATCAACAATATGCCCTACCAACAAAGTGGTGGAGTGAGGAGATTAAAGGTACCAGAGTAAGTTATACCCCAGCAAAAGCTAAATTGCAAAACAGTTAGCGCTTAAAGACAGAACTGCTTCCCTTGAGATTCATGCATAGCTGCTTTTCATATTATACAGACCAGTTTGCCCCAGCTAAAGCCTAAGGCACACTTAACTGTCACAACATGATAAATTACAACAACCATAAATGAGGCCTTCAGTTTTACTGAAAACAAGCATCCTCTCTTCATAACAAGTGTGTTATATCTCATAGTGCATGCTGCAGGTATGTAGACAACTTCATACTTACACAAGTTCAAAAAGCTCTGACACCATCATACAGGCAAAGCCATTCTTCTGATGAAAATGGTAGATGTGGACAGTGTGGTTAAGAAAAATCTCATTTCCGTTACAGGATGAAAACATTAAGCATGACTATATAATAGGATGCTCAGTGTGTGCATTGATTACAATATTCAGTTTAACAAGTGATATGACAAGACTCTATTATAGATACTGTAAAGTTATGTTGTAGATCAATAGTTTAAAAATACAGCAATCAAGATTGTGGAAAAACCATGAAATATTAAATCACAAAGACTTGAAAAAATTATATAAAAAAACGTCAATATGGTGCAGAGAGATACAACCAATTTGTGTCATTTTTGTCACTTTCATTCAGTGAATCTTAGTTCTTTTAGTAAAGTGGGCAGACTTGAACACATCTATGCCCTGAGGCCGGTTATTTCGTAATCTGTCCATGGTAAACACTGGGAAATTCAATACTTTGAATGTGACCACTGACTTGCACAAGTTTGTGTCAGCAAGACATGATCTGAAAGGATATCCTTGTGAAGAAGTTATCCAAGTTCTTGATATGATGCCATGAGTCTGTAAGAAAAATTAAAACATCAGATATCTAAAAGACCTGAACAGCTATAATCCAGCTACATCAAATGCTGTCAGATTCCCAATGTATTTACTGGGTGGTTAACTGCCATGCTGAAAATCTGTTACTATTTTCCTACTCAATTCATGACATAATACATTTATTTACCCTTTAGGCCTTCGGGCACATGCACCAGTAAATCTTCCTCTCCTGGTGGTGAGTCTTCCTCAAAGTCCTCAATTCTCTGATACTCCTGGTAGGCTTCGAAGTTAGCCATTGTGCTTCACATTCTTCAGTCACTCAAAAATGACGAGCTACTTGATGTAAACACTATATTATACGATTGCGGACTTAAAACCTCAGCTACATTCTGTATCTAAATAGCAGCTAAAGAGGTTCACAGAGGGGTAGCTACAGCTAACATTAGCTTGCTAACTTGCTAGTCTCACGAATAGCGCTTGTGTAAGCTAGACGAGCATGATGACAAGTGAAATACTACAATGGAATTAAAAATTCTGTAAACGGTGCTTCCGTAAATGTACCAATGATATCGGCTGCAGTTTAAAAAAAATTAAGATAAAAAACCGAACGCCTGGTAGCCGACTAGCCTTGAATGATTCAGCCACTACTGTAGTCAGGGTGACACGGTTTGTTTTGTTCCCGACTTGGTCCGTCCATCTGCTGATCTTGATCTCTTTTTGGGTTCGCTTTGAGTCCAGTATTCACTAGGGTTCTTTAAACATACGCGTGCGTGTCTTAGAGACGACACGGTGTTCTTCAGTCTTTCCCGGGATCTGCTCGTTGATTTCCAAAAATATAAACCATCCCATATGCTTGCCCACTGTTTTTGTCTTTCAGAAACAAATGTCAACAAAACACTACTAACGTCATCTCCGCTGAGATTTCGTCATTTCCGGATGGATATTGTAGTTGTATTAAGATTTTCAGGAAAAAAAACTATTTTTTGTGTTTGTCTTTTCAAAAGAGTCACACAGATAACTGGAACATGTCAAATATTTGACTCTTGTGCAGTTAAACAGCACACACTCCCTACCACAAACCAACGCTTAAAGAAAGGCCACTGCTCTCTGTAGTCCCACAAGTGCACTATGGGTCCGTGTCAATATGGCAGCCTGCAGGGTGCCGATGGATTACTGTGGAGCTTAGCGATTATTTTAACCTAATGAGATATATCAATTACTGGTGTAGGCACAAACATGTTTCAGTTGCTTTGTTGTAGAGCCAATATCACCGCTCCGTCACGGTCACTGTCATTTCATTTGCGTTGTAATAAAACAGGAGACAAATGGAAGCTCTCACGGTAGGTTAATGTGACCGGTTGCTACTTCGGCTAATGACAGCAGATTTGTATCTGTTGTATAAGATACATGTTGGGTAATAACACTGATATACTTGGCCTGCTTTGTCTTTACGAAGTAGCATTTTTTACACAAGGTTTGAACAGGTGTTTTCAAATGTGTAAACAAACTAGAGAGGAAAAGAGCCACAGTTTGTAAGTCTTTCGACTGAAAAATGATCGATTATTGGTCACCCTTTCCATTCACAGTAGCTGTAAAAGATTGTTTTTTAATGGGGGTGAGCAAATGATAGATATTAACCACTTCTATTTATATATTAATATATGAGGCATTCTGGCCTATATATTAATATGTAAACCAACCCAAAAAGTAACAAGGTTGTAATGTGCACATAGCGAGCCCCCCACCCCCCGCTTTGTTTTCACAGAATAGGCCTATCAATGATCACTTTTTTTAAAATGATCAATATTAATATTATTCATTTATTTGTGAGGTCAATGTAACAGATTTGTAAAAAGTCATGTTTCTGTGAGGACATGCACAGAGATAAGACTTTCTGGTAAATCCATGATAAGTTTTTTTTTTCCCAAATTAGATAGAAGCATTGCTTTGACTACACCAGCTTTCATTAGCAAGTGTATTGAAGATCTAATTTTGGTTTATATCCAGGTGGTATACATCTCCAGGGTCTCATGCAAACAGCTCCACAACAGAGTCTGGCAGTGCTGTCAGTCGCATTTGGAGCCTGACTCAGAGAGCCATCCGCCAGTCCTCTGCAAGGACATCCAAACCCCCAGGTTTGAAATTCATCCTGGGACCAGCAGTCTTTTCTGTCTCAGCACGCCTGTTTTGCCATGTAGCCCACTGCGAGGCTGATGTGAACAATAACACTTCAGTGGAAGTTGTAGCCAAAGACCCGGTGCCTGAGTTCAAATGGCATATCCTTTGGGAATTTATCAAACCTCAGATGTTTGCTCTCATCAGTGCTGTTGTGGTAAGCCTTAAGACGTTTATTTAAAGGCAACCTCGACAATGCAAAATATGGTATGTAATGCAAATTGATCACATGAATGATTTCTCTTTTCAGCTTGCTTTTGGTGCAGCTATCTTGAACATTCAAATCCCACTGATGCTTGGGGATCTGGTGAATGTTGTGGCACGCTACCTCAGAGAACAAACAGGGAATTATGTTGGTGAGATAAGAGGTCCTGCTCTAAAATTACTGGGACTGTATGGCATTCAAGTAAGTAAACAAGAACTCTGTCAATGGGTGAAATAGTAAAAAAAAAAGACCATCCTAATACTAAGCAAAAAGGAAATAGGAGAAGTATGGGATGGGGAGTATGCACACAAACAGCATATTAAAGTGATGTACAGTATGCTCCTACAATTATGATTGCCATGACATTTCTTTTAGTCTCAGTCTTGTTTATTTTGCTAAGCACCATGTATTTAGTTATTTTGAAAATTTCAATTTAACACACACACACATATATATATATATATACTGTGGCAGTATTATATATAATACTATCTTCTCATAGATCGTATTAAAAGAAGTGAATGCTTTTTCACTTATTGTCACTCACGCAAAATATGAACGCAAACTTAAAAAAGGCATAGCTTTAAAATTAAAAATGTTGTATCACTCACTTTATGAATCACTTCCTCTGTGCAGGGCATTCTAACAAGTGGTTACATCGTCCTGCTTTCAAGGGTGGGGGAGAGAGTGGCAGCAGACATGAGGAAGACGCTGTTTGCGACACTACTGAGGTATCTGTACTCCACAATGTTGACTAACAACACCATATTTATGTATGAAATAAGGCAGGCTCAGTGTTGCCCGTTATATACCTCCATTCCAGTTGTTCACGCTTTCTTTTTTCACAGGCAAGATGTGGCTTTTTTTGATGCCAATAAAACCGGGCAGCTGGTAAATCGTTTGACTACTGACATTCAGGAGTTCAAGTCATCCTTTAAATTGGTTATTTCTCAGGTATTAACCCAACTATGCCTCAGCAATCTGGTATCGAAGCGTTGTGTTTGTGTTGCAGAGGAATTAGCCTCCTAACTCCTTTTTTTTTTTGCTTTTGCACTTTTTTGCATATTTTTAGGGTCTGCGGAGTATCACACAGACAGTTGGGTGTTTTGTGTCTCTCTATGTCATCTCCCCAAAACTTACTGGTTTGACTGTGATCGTCCTTCCATGTCTCGTGGGAGCAGGAGCTTTCATTGGCTCATTTCTGCGCAAGCTATCCCGTTTGGCTCAAGAACAGGTGACACCATAGTGTTGTTTAATTATGTGGAATTTTTTTTTAAAGACTTATGATAATGCTGAATTGTGAAATATTCCACTGGTACTAAAATCAGCTGTGACAGTCAGTAGAATTGCTACTTTTTTTCTTCTTCCAAAATGTTTTTGATTTACAGTCTGACTGTGCGTTAACATTGTCAAAATCAAGGTGGCAAAAGCAACAGGAGTGGCAGATGAGGCGCTGGGTAATGTACGGACGGTGAAAGCTTTTGCCATGGAGGAACGAGAGCTCCAGTAAGTTAAAGTTCATTCAGAAAAAGAGGCAGAGAGTCATTATAAGTAAGAAAAATAATTAGTTTTAATCTGCTTTCATATTCCATAGATTATATGCATATGAAGTTGAAAAATCATGTGAAATGAATGAAAGTCTTGGAACTGGGATAGCTATTTTCCAAGGACTGTCTAACATGGCCCTGAACTGTGAGTGTTATATATTTTTAATGCTTGTTAGAAACCATGCGAAGCAGACTGCTGCTGTATCTCAAACCCTCTGAAATGCTAATATTGTTGTGCTGTGGGACATTAACACAGGTATTGTCCTTGGAACTATTTTTGCTGGAGGGACTTTAATTTCAAGCAATGAAATGTCTCCTGGAGACCTCATGTCTTTCTTGGTTGCATCTCAGACTGTTCAGAGGTATAACACTCAACTCACTCCACAATGATTTATCTGCACTGTTCACAATTAAATGCATTTACTAAAGAGAAGCTGATATCAGCAATGGATGGTTTATCTTTATGTCCAGGTCCTTGGCTAGTATCTCCATCCTTTTTGGACAGGTGAGTAAAAGCTTCAAACATAGTGAATGCTATCTAAATTGTTGCATTATATTCTGTTTGCCTATGTAAATGTTTGAAATATGAATGTATTAGAGATCAACCTGTCACTCTCTTAACACTTATTGCAGATGGTGAGAGGTATAAGCTCTGGGGCCCGGGTCTTTGAATACCTTTCTTTGCAGCCTACCATCCCCCTCTCTGGGGGAGGACGCATACCCTTCCATTCTCTCATGGGAAGAGTGGACTTCATGAACATTTCTTTCAGGTTGAAATCATCTTAATTAAAATCTTAATTAAAATTATTCAAATCACCAGCCAGTTGTAGTCCTTAGATGAATAAAAACACATCAGAGGACATTAATTATTTAATTCTTTTTTTTTTTTTTTTTTTGTGTCCAAGAGTTTACAAAACAGTGGCAAACAGTTCAAATACATTTTTAGGACATTTTCTGAACTTTTCAAACATAACCCCCACCCACCCAACCTTCTATATCTCCTTGTTCAACTAAATATAGCAGGCGTTACAACAATGTGTCCAACAGGTGTTATTCTGGGCGATATATTGTAATGAAGAAGATGAGCCAGAGACAATATACAATGCATGTAGCCTTAGGGTGTGTTAGATGATGCATTGTAAGCCAGGCATATCAAAAACATAGGAGCAGCAGTGATCAGGATTAATTATTTAATTCTTTATTGTGTATTTACTGTATAGTTATCCAACAAGACCTGGCAATGAAATTTTGAAGAAGTTCAACCTGACGCTGCCACCTTCTAAAACTGTCGCCATTGTTGGTGAATCTGGAGGAGGTAATTTGTGAGATAATGATTCTGATTTGAATTTTTGGGATTATATAAACAGTGTGTTGATGAGCTCACAAATGTTACAACCTGTAGGAAAATCCACAGTGGCATCCCTGCTGGAGCGCTTCTATGACCCGACCAGTGGTGTAATTATGTTGGACGGGCTCGATATTCGAACCCTTGATCTGACCTGGCTCAGGGGGCATGTTATTGGATTCATTAATCAGGTAAGGACAATTATTTATACATATAGCTTTGTATGAAAACGATTGCTAACTCGGTTTGATAAAGTTCAATTTTCACCTTAGTGTCTTTTTTTTTTTTCCACTGCATTTTCCATCACGTATTTTAGGAGCCGGTTTTGTTTGGATCATCCATCATGGAGAACATCCGCTTCGGGAAGCCCGATGCTACAGATACTGAAATCATTAATGCAGCAAAGCAAGCCAATGCTCACCGCTTCATTACAAGTTTCCCAGATGGCTATAACACCATGGTTGGTATGTAGACTCAGCTAACCTCTTCATTTTTTTCAGAAATAATGCTGCATGCAAATACTAAGCTATAAGTTTCTTTCCTCAGGGGAAAGAGGTGTGACGTTATCCGGTGGCCAGAAGCAGCGCATTGCCATTGCCCGCGCCTTGATTAAGAATCCCAGCATCCTGGTGCTGGATGAAGCCACCAGCGCCCTGGATGCAGAATCAGAGCGAGTGGTGCAGGAGGCTCTGGACAGGGCCACAAGGGGTCGCACTGTGCTCATCATTGCCCACAGACTGAGCACCATTCAAGGGGCTGACCTGATCTGTGTGATGAGCAATGGCCGTGTTGTGGAGGTGAGGAGGCTGACTATTCAGTGAAATGCTCTTATGTCTGGTTCAAGTTCCAAGAATCTCTTTCAAAAAATGATTTGATTCAGTGTTGAGTAATTCACGTTGGTAAATTGATCATTTCTATCTAATTGTAATGGCTGTGTAGCATCACTTTTCTTTATATCGAAGAGCTTTTTCTTTATTTTCCAGGCTGGGACACACTTGGAACTGCTGAGTAAAGGAGGACTTTATTCTGATCTGATCCGCAGGCAAAGAGCTGAGGGGCAGAAATGAACAAACTCTCAAACTTGTTTCTTGTAGATTAACAATAAACAATAGAGTTTTATCAGATGAAATATTTCAAATGTGTTTTAAATTTATAAGTCTTTTGCTTAGGCATCTCAAAAAGTTGAACATTTATATACAGTGTGTGTATGTAAAAAAGGACCAACTATATCAACCTGCAATTATACAAACTACACTACTGTACAGAATTTAATTTAAATGGGAATTTAATAATACAGGTTTCTTTCACCCTTTATACAGTAATATATATTCTAATTTCTTTTCTTTTTTTTTTTAGCAAAATTAAAAACATTTGTGATGAGAATATTAATGTTTTCTTTTTCTGGATCAAAATACACAAAACTTTGATTCTTTTAGTTTACTTTTTAGATCTGATACCCATGTAGGAATTGCTGTTGAGGCACCACCATCATCTTCCAAATTAAAGTGAAAACTTTTAAGCAGTTTTCAGACTGCCTTCTCCCTCTGTGTACATGATTTTAGATATACTTTGACTCTATGACCTTTAGGAAGTATCATATGGCTCAAGAACTTTGATTGTAGAACCTCTTATGTTGATGCATTCTTACGTAATGCTTGTCTTTTTCATACATTAGTATATATTCACTATCAATACTAGTTAAATGGATTATGGGCTTTTTTGCTAAATGGAGGAAATGAAGGGTGAAGATTTATTAGATTTAAAATGAGGTTTACACAATCAAAGAGATAAATTTGGCCATGTGGGAAATATACTTAGCAAATCAACATGTAGCCCAGATAACATTTGAGGATCCATTTGCAGATTGAGATTTGATTTGAAGTGATAATCTTGCATGAGAGAAATGCACCTAATACTTTGCTCAGATATCACACTCTGCATTAAAGCACACCTAAAGATGTTAGCATTAGGAATGTGTCAGTTAAGAATCTGAAACAGAGTGGTGAAAAATGAGTAATTACTTATAATTTTGAAGTACTTGAATCATTATTTCCTGCTACTTCACACTGTCACATCACCAGATTTTACAGGCAAACATTCACGTTTTTCCTCCACTTAATTTATATGACAGTCTAGTTATAAGTTACTTCCAGGATGAAGATTTTACACAATGAATGATTTAATAAGTCTTTAACATACAACTGTTTGTTAAAGATTAAACCAGCGGTTTCCAACTATTTAGCCTGAACCATCTCAAAACTGTGTGTAAATCAGGTTACACTTTTGATGTCAATGTGTTGTTAAAGTTCCTACAAACAGAATATGAATCATTCTTCCATCTTCTCTGATTGATGTAACAATTTATCATGTTATCTAACATTTTTAATTAGTTCATAATTACTTCACCATCCAGCTCTGTACACCCAACGTTGTGGGTTAAGGATTATATTTTCATTATACACCTAGTCTTCAGGATTTATGTCAGACAGACATACAGTACTTAAACTTAATTCTTCATCTGTAATTGCTGTTTTTATTTATCTACTTTTGTTTGAGAAGATTTTGTTCCTGATAGACTGGTTTTGTTTTAATTATTTTTGTTTTACATTTCCTTAATAGTAAGTTACAGTTTATATACTCACACCACTGGAATTGAGGAGCCTGTTGAAACTAAAGGTGGTGAATTAGTTTACCTCCTCTATACATATTTATCTTTCTTTTTATAACCTATTTTTTTCTTCAATAATATGTCTTCAAATGACATGTGGCGTTGCTGTTGCAGTTATTCTGTCAGCCTCTAGATGACCATCGAGACAACTTGACTGCTGCAAACCATCTAGCAGCAGTAAGTGCAGACAGATTTAAGCTAACTCTGTAGCTACCCTACTATTCTATCCACCCCAGTTAGGGGTTTTATCGGTCATTGTTTTGCTAGCTTGGGTTAGGCTGGCTTTACTGGCCAAACATGCAGAAATATGAGAAGCTTGAAAAAATTGGAGAGGGTAAGATAAATATTTTCATTTTTTTTAAAACACATTTTTTATAAGTTAACAGTAGCTAGCCTAAGCTAATGCTAATATAGCATTCATTTGGATGCGGCATTTGCTAACGCAAGCTAAACTGTTAGCTTTGTGCTTGCGTTATCTAATTCCCTTGCTAGTCATGTGCATAGCAGTTTTTACAGCTGCTAATGACATGAATTTTTGACAATCTGTCAGACGATTTTTGTCTGAATTGTATGATCTTAACGCCGGCTAGCGATGGATAAGTCGCTAGCTTGCGTTGCTATACCATTCATCAATACTTTAACTGATTAAACATTGAACCGCATCTACTCTGTAGGTACATATGGGACCGTTTTCAAGGCTAAAAACAGAGAAACCCACGAAATTGTGGCTTTGAAAAGGGTCAGACTGGACGACGACGACGAGGTTTGTTTACAATAGTAGCAGTTGCGGTTTCATATTAGCAACCTGTTAGCAGGCTAGGGCTAAATCTGAATGAACTATGTTTGTTTCAGGGGGTGCCGAGCTCTGCCTTGCGAGAAATATGTCTTCTAAAGGAATTAAAGCATAAAAACATTGTCAGGTCAGTCTGCTGTCCATTATGACTGAAATGTATTCTAATGTATATGACAGACTCTGTGTTTGTATTAGCTAAATTAGTTAAATACCTGACAGTGGTGGAACATCAGGCATGACTGTTCTGTTCTCTCCAGACTACACGATGTGCTGCACAGTGACAAGAAATTAACCCTGGTTTTTGAATATTGTGATCAGGTGAGATACTCATTACACTAACACAATATGTAAGTGAAAATGTCTAAAGGCTAAAGTGTGTCTCATATGCCTTGCAGGATTTGAAGAAGTATTTTGACAGCTGCAATGGGGATCTAGATCCTGAAACTGTGAAGGTGAGAGTAGATTACAACACACCTGTCTAACAGCACACTGCATTTCTAAATGTATTGTCTAACAGTGTAGTATTTGACACATTTCCATGTTATCCCGATCTTTTGGAATTCAAATTGAACAGTTTAAACATTCTCTGGTTTCCTCCACAGTCTTTTATGTACCAGCTGTTGAAAGGCCTTGCTTTCTGTCACAGTCGAAACGTGCTTCACAGAGATTTGAAGCCACAGAATCTCCTCATTAACAGAGTGAGTGTTTAAGTGCATCTGGACTTTGACTTGATATCTGGTAAACATTTGCTCATGTGTGAGCAAACCATGTTGCTCTGTCTGTGTTCTGTTTTCATTGTGTTGAAGTTTGGATTAATCCAAATTGACTTTTCGATTTAGACTTTTATAGCTGGATCTGTGACTTCTAATGCATCAGTGATCCATTGCGGAATATGATTCTCAGTATAGAACTGAAGCCTAGTACTGTGTGTTTAGATAGTCTGACAACAAGCTTATGACTTGTTTTTCCACCTATAGAATGGGGAATTGAAGCTTGCTGACTTTGGGCTGGCTCGTGCTTTTGGCATTCCTGTGAGGTGTTACTCGGCAGAGGTAGGTTGTATATAATTATCATGGCATGCACTATTAGCTGGCTGTTTACCTTGTGTATATATTTTTATATATATATATATATATATATATATATATATATATATATATAAAAAACATGCATTCATGATAGGTTAATTGGTCACTCTATATTCTCTCAAGGTGTGTGTGTGCGTGAATGGTAGTTTGTCTCTCTGTGTTGGCCCTGCAATGGCGACCTGTTCAGGGTGTACCCTACCTTTCGTCTTCTAATTGCTGGTATAGGCTCCAGCCTCCCTCAACCCTGAATTGGATTAAATGGTACAGAATGAATGAATATACCGTGTGTATATATATATATATATATATATGTATATATATATATATATATATATATATATATATATACATAG
>JAOXYM010000008.1:17617410-17636504 GCA_028567055.1 Leptatherina wallacei | reverse complement strand
TCTCAGGCTTTTGATTTCTCTTTTTTTTTCTGAGCACTTTGTCACTCATAGTTTTACTTTAAATTGTTTAGTGATCAATATAAGAAGGGTTGAACGTTGACAGGATTACAGCCAGTTATCAATAAATGGGCCAATATTTACACAATATATGCATTTATACATGTTCCTGATTAGTGGACCATTTGTGACATGTTACTGGGCTTTTGTTTTTTTTTGGCATTTTTCATTGTGATACTTTTTATTTTTTTAAGTGCTTTTGTAATTGCTAGAAATGTAAAAAAAAAATAATAATAATTTCACTGATAATCTGTATTTTCATATAACTGTTTTACACCATTAGTTTCCATTTTGTAACTTGTTACATTAACATGGTTTAACGCTTGCAGTGTTATTTTACTCCACATTATCACAGTGATACTTAGACCATAAAACCTGAGTGGCATCAGAAGCAGCTCTCTTAGTAGGGAAAGTTATTAGTTTCATTTTACTGATGTAAAGCAAGATTATGGATGCATGTATTTATTAAGGATGGAATGACTGCTCTTTAAATGTAGCATAACTATATGGTACAGAAGCCAATTCTCAGTAAATACTCAGAACTGTTGCATATAACTTGCCCTTTGTAGAATTTAAAATGTTTGAAGGATGTATGTGTGTGGATTAAGTTATAATGAAAAAACAAAAGCTTTTGCTCTAGGGATTTCATTGTCATGGCAGCAGTGATGACAGTGCATTTTTTATTTTCTAAAGCTTGTAAATCTTAATTTGAATGAAGGGTGGGTTTTGCACTTGGGCTTGTGTCTGCTTTTTGCTGGTAGAACTTGGGACAAATGTGACTATGTACATTTCAGCCAGTAAGACTTCGTTCTCAGTAAAAACAACATAAATACATGTTTGCTTTCCTTTGAGAAATAATTTGCAGCTTGTTTATTCAGTCTTTTCACTCTAGTCATTGAATGAGCAGGTTTGGGTAAGGAGATATGGACAGCTTAGTTGTGCAAGTTTTTTGAGTTTGTACTACAGTTATTAAGGTTTTAAGCAACTTCAAACATAAACTTCTCTACATTTCTGAGCAACATTTGTAAGGATGTTTTACTGTAAAATGGCATTTAAAATAAGTTGTTCACTTCTGCTAAGTGCTCTACATTAACACTCGGAAGTGGTTCTGCCTCATCCATAACACTCTGCTGGTGTTTGCAGAAAGATTCAAATACAGGACTTTCTGACAATAAACCTTTCATAGTTCATTCTGCTTTTTACATAAAGACAAACTTCCTCATGCACATAAAAAGTTGTGTTTTTCAATGTTGGATGTGTACTTGTGGTCTAATTAACATGATTACTGCAGTCCTAGCTTTGAAATGATCAAATCTTTTCAATTTGATCAAATTTAAAAGACTCCACAGATGTTTGAAAACATTTCGAATCATTTCATGATTCAGTGAAGACAGTTTGAAGAAATCCAACCATATTGCAACAGTTAAATGGCATTGACATTCATTGCATGATGAGGTTTCATTTCATGTTACTCCCTCACTGCTGGCTGCAGCGAAGCATGCAGTGTTTTAACTTTGCAATTAAGACAATACTGACAAAATCAAAATACACTAATACAAAAAAAAATTGCCCCAGGACAATGCAATAAAAAAAGCCATTAAATGGACCCAGTGGTTTAGCTTCATTTGTCAAGGCTTGTTTCTCAGTCCTTTCACCACATGGCGTATCTGTTGCTTTATGATCAGTGGTGAAATGAGACATCTTCAAACCAGCGCACATCCATTCAAGTATCCAAAAGTACAATTTACGATTGACTACGTAGTTAAGTTTGTAGTAACTATTTAATGTACAGTTCAAAATTAAAATCGCATATCTACAATAGACTGCACATAAGAGCGTATAGAGCCAGATGAAGCAACTCCAGTTCTCCAGAATAGTGTTTGTGTTGAGGGAAATCCTGGTTTTCTATAAAAAAACAGCCTTGAAGGCAATTTTAAATTTTGTATAAGATGCTTTAAGCAAGCCATGCTAAAGAAGATCATTTGTGTGTATCGGATAGATCTGGGACGTTGTACCGTGTTACAATTTCTTGGATATATCTGACGCATACATTGGAGATCATTCATTTGATTCATCTGACTCCAAAAATACACTTTGGACAATACAAAGATAATAGCATAAACCAGAGATATTAGGAATACATAATGATCATGCAAGGAGCAAAAGAAGTGACGAATTAACTTTTCAAAATAAAATGTTTTCAGATCCAGGTACCAAAGATGTATACTTTCTTCTACTTGGCTAAAGCTTTGTGGTAAATATGAGCTGAAGACTACGCAGATAACATGAGTAATTCAGTAATTACACTCTGCTGTTTCTTTGACTGGTAGTAAGGCGGGGGTGGGAAGAGAGGTCTACATCCAGTATCTTCACAGTTTGCAGTCATGTTGGGCCATTTTCTAATGTTTTTAACCCGACATGACCACACTCAAGTCATCACTGTAATGCAGCATCATTAGTGTGACATGAATTAGCATCAGTGTCTCATATTTGAATGGTGGTTGTAATACATTAGTCATATTCCGCATCAAAATTCTGCAGTTGGAAACTGTTCAGTCTAGACCCAATACAGAAGTTTGATATGCCATTAATTGAAAATTAGAAATCCAAAATCATCAGACATCAGTCCGATTACAGGGGTAGCTGACTCGTTGCATTTATTGCTCGTGACACCGCTGATTTACCCTTTTTGTTTCCTGAAAGGTAAAATTTCCAGAAGTCTGTCTTTGAGATGAGCTCTGGCTCTGCTCTTACTCCCGAATATGCTGGACCTGTGGGCACGTCATGTGTAACAGTGTGCGTAGTTAGAACTGGATCCACAAAAGGCAGTCACAACCACAGACATTTGGTCATGGGCTTTCAAGGGATGGCTGATCTCCAAGGGTTTGTGCTTTACATCAACAGTCATCTAATATACAGAAAACACAGTAATAAAGCTATAGTCTTTTGCACAACTTACTTTGACTGTGATATACTTGAACATTTTACATTAAAAAAAATTGTTCTCTGGCACTCCAGCAAGTAGTACCTACAAGTCCATTACTGTAGTATGAAGGGCTTAGACAACACAGTGTTAAATTTAACAAGAGAGGAAGTAGACTGACACGAAGATTAGAAGAAATTTTATGTACGTAAGTATGATGGGTAAATATAGTTTATTATACTTGATCATTTATACATCACAAACTGTTATTTGTGACCTATTACATATTCTGGAATAATAATAATAATAATGATAATTTGATACAGTGGTAAAATTGTACAATGCATTTCTTTTTATAAATCAAAGTGAATGGGGCTGAGGTGCATGGTTCTGATGTTTTGAGAGAAAAAGTCTTTATTCTAATAATCTGTTGTTTTCTGTCGTGTTTAAATCCCCAGAAAGATTCTCATGGTCCACCAAGATAGAAAGTCATTTGTAGGAACAAATGAAGAGACAGATTTTCCATCTATCACTATATATCTATATTTATACATATCTGACAAATGTTTCTCATGAACAATGGAATTTCTTTATGGGATTTGATTGCATGTATTTACACATTTCTGCTAAGTTTAGGAATGTCACCAGCAAGATTTTTAAAATTCTATTAAGAGAATAAACTACTATCACTAATTGTGCTGATGAATACCTTTAAGACACTGTGATGAAAAAACAGACTCTTAGAAAGACAAAGGCTATTCCACTTGTTTATGTGCAAACAAATTCAATGGAAATAAGATAAATTTCTTAAATGCTTTCTAGTTAAATGATATCAACCCATTGAATGGAGGTTATCTGTTCTATCCATGAGGCCAGGAGACACCATTTTCCATCTCCTGGGAGGCTCAGTAGTTCTCTATTATCTAGACCTTTAAATGTTTCACCTTAAGCCACATGCTTGGGGTCATTGTCTTGCTGGAAGGTGAAACGTTCCCAGTCTTAAATCTCTGAAATTTAAGAAATCCCATGTGTTTAGTACTAATACATCATTCCGCCAATTGTGACCCATTTCCCAGTCCCTGGCAATGAAAAACATCGCCACAGGGTTTGTGCCAGACTGAATTTTTCCTTGTTGGCCATAAAGTGAAATTTTAGCTTCTTCCATATGTTGGAGACTCCCACATCCCTTTAAACAATGTTTTCTTTTAGCAATGTCTTTTTTCCCCTGGCCACTCTTCTGTAAAGCCCAGTTCTGTGGGGACTACAGCTTATAGCGGTCCTATTGACACATATACCAGTCTGCTGTGAAGCTTTCCAGCTTATTCAGGGTTACCATTAGTCTCTCTGTTGCCTCTCTGATTAATGATATCCTTGCAGACTTTGTGAGTTTTGCTGGACAGCCCTTATTAGACACATTTGTTATGGTGCCATTTCTTTCCATTGTGTGATGATGAATTTAATGGTGCTGCTTGTGATTTTTCAAAGTTTAGGATATTATCTGTTAACCCCAATTTTTTCTTTTCCACGAATTTGTCTCTGACTCATTTGGACTCCTTGGTCTTTGTGGTGCTGCTTGCTTTGTGTTTTATCTTAATTAGTGGCATTGTGGACTCTGAGGCCTTTCAAAATGTGTGTATGTAGACTGAGATCAAGTGACAGACGGCACACAGGTAAAGTCTGAGTCTATTATATAATTATCATATTATATGACTTCTGAAGGTAATTGTGAGCATATTATTTAGGGCAGTGGTTCTCAAACATTTTCTACCATGTCCCTCTTTTGAGGAATAAGAATTTAAACAATGACAAAATTAAGTATTTTACTTGCACTTAATCACATAAGACAATGGGGTCATCCTTGTGATCATATAGTATGAGCATTATTATCATTGCATTTATCAGTAATTAGCATGAATGATGACACTTGATTGAGCATCCTCAGAGGTGGAGAACAGCATGTCCTGGCTATATCATCTTACTTTATATCAGGGAACAATGCCCATTAAATGGGCAGATAAATTTGAGGTGTCCCAAAAATGGGAAATGTTAATGTAAAAACTGAAATGTCAGCTATATAAAGATACAATCAACTGCCTTTTTTGCTTCCTGGTCTTCTTTTCTGACTGCACGGTGTGTAAAAAATGACTAAAGTCATCAAAAATATCCACTGCCAGTCTGAGTCATCCAAGGATCCATGTGAAACAAAATGCAATACTTGCATATGTACAAATGACAAAGGTTACTCCTCTGTTTTTAAATCGAATAAGCACAGTCGTCTAATTGTTGAGACAATTCACAGCCTCACTGTGGCAAAAGGCAATATTAACCACAAGTCTAGTGTTTTGATTCAGGTCTGAGTAGTTCTTTTTTACCTACAATCAGCTCTTAAGGTGGAGCAGATATAAAACCAGTGCCGGGTGTTATATAAGGTCACTCAGCACAGTATTAGTTAGATGCTGGAAGCATACCACTTGTAATCAACACTGCTACACATACCAATTCACATCTTTTTTTCTTTTTTTTGTTTGATTGATGAACAGGGATACTAGCACAGCGGTACCATGAAACGCAACACAGTTCTGAACCCCATTTTTGGACATATTTACCATTATTGATTGTATACTGTGAAGTGACTAGATAATAAAAAAACAACCAAAAAATAAAATTAACACAGATGCCCTTGTCATGGCAGTTAAACCTGAGTTCTGTTTTGGAAGTGGTCTCTTTTTTCTTTTTTTTCTGATGATACTACTCTATTTCTATTCAAGCACTGTTAAACTGTACTATTTTTGAGCATACACTCATCTGTTCCTGTTAAATACACAAATTATTTCACAGTTTGCTGTCAAGTCTCCAGATGTGCTCCACCCTCTACTTTATGCTGTCAACAAGCAAACTCCTCGAAGTTGCCTAAAGTCGGGTGACGAGGTAACATGTTCGGCGTGAATCCGAGACTGTCCGAGTGACTCCGGAGGGTGTCACAGGTGCTCTGAAAAACACAGGGGAGGGAAGGAGGGGAGACGAGTTCAACCGGGTTAAGGGAGGAGCGATGTGGGGAGTGATGGAGGAAAGCAATGAGCCACAGATAAAATGACAGCCATTGTGAGGGAGCGTGTGGGAAATAAAATAAATTGTAAAAAATCATAGGAGATGAGGAGAAATGGAGCAAAAAACAGAAAAAAATGTGAGGATCATTAATGTCACAGACAGGACAGGATATTCAAGTGGGGATGACAAATGACAGAAACATATGTGTGCAAGGATGAAGCAATGAATAGAGGTGGGGGTTCAGAGATTGGAGGCATTGCATATGTTTCACAGAGGAGAGATATCAGGGGATGGTGGGATTATATGAATAAAAGGAGGGAGAAGAGAAAGAAAACAGTATACTTTTAGTCCTGTTTTCCCACTAGCATGTGAAATCATTAAACTTATGGAATGTGAAACATCCATATACTTTATGTCTGTATACAAAGGCCCCCTTTTGATAAGATAACTGTAGATATGTGGGCGACAAACGCTGATAGTTTCAATGGCAAAAATGGCTATTCCAGCAGACAAAGACCCGTTTGTATTTTGTGCAAACTCACTGCATGCAGACCTGTGATAACATCACAAAGTAATGCACAGTGATGTTATCTAGCTTGAGCCTCAACTGCATAGCCTCTTTATTGACCCTCTGGGCTGCAGGGAGACAAAGATCTCACGTGGTTCAGTGCTTTGTACACTTCAGTAAATATACCATCTTTTTTAACAGGAGCACTGCGCTTTAACCTATAGAGGGAAAAAGGTGTCATTATTCAGTGAAAGAATCAACTTTTGTATAGTGCAGAGAGAAAAATCTTTCTGCACTTGGAGAATCCAACCAACTCTTGTCTTCACCTGAGCTGATAAATACAGACACACATCATGACTGACCTGTCCTGACATGGCGCTGGATAATAAAATGCTCATTAGAGCTCATCAATCACCCCTGTTTTGTTGACTGCCAACAAAATCGTTTGTAACCATTGAGGAAATTATATATGAGATGGTCTCTGGTATGAATGAAAGAGAGGGACAGCATGGGAGGGAGCATCTATTATCAATGGGGTGTGCTACCTGGGGACATGATTAGGCGTGACACCAGGGCTGGTTGGGTTCTCTGGAAACTCCTGGAATAGACATGATGAAAAGAAAGATGGGTGAGGGTGACTGAAATGAAATTAAAACACAATGTAAATGCTATAAGTTAAACTTCTAAAAGGGAATACTGTGGGAAGTGGTTTCCACCTCAATTTCAAAATAAATGTGAGTTTCTCTAAATGCGGAGGGATGGCAACGCTTAAATACACACATGTTAATGATCACTGAGGAAAAAGAAAAGAAAAATCAACCTTAACCACAGACTATGGTCAAATTACAGTTGACATACTTCTTTGTCAGGTAGTGTGAGTGAAGATGTGACAGTGGAACAGCTAAAAATTGCTTACAGCAGCATGCAAACATTTGGGCACACCTTGCCGAAATTTATGTCATTGTCATTGTTTATTGAGTAGAAGAGGAACTGATCGACAAGTGACATAAAGTGAAAGATGAAAAACCATTTTCAACTTATCAAAAGAAAGTTTTTGTGCATTGTTGTTTAAGCACCCAGTGAGATTGGACCTCTTAGAAAACTTATAAAGATCTTAATTAGGATTTGAACTTCTCAGAGGATTGCTAAAAATACATTAACTTAAAAATGGTCTAACTATCACTGAAAGCTGTGGTTAGATAACAAAAGACAAATACATGCAAGATGGGCCCAGAACTTGCCTCTTGCCTTTTTGAAGAAGTACTGCTAAAGATCATCCAAAGACGAACTGTAACTCTCAATATGCTGCTAAGAGTTTATAAACTGGGACACTCGTTAAAAAGGTTTTAATCAATACTGACAAAACAGGAAGTTCAGACTTTCTAGTTGGGTCTTTTTTATTGTGTCTTGATTAAATTGGATTTGTGCTGTCAGTCGATTAAAATCTTTAATCACGATTAATAGCATAAGTGTCCTAAATTAACTTGCGATTAATTACATTTTAATCGCAGAATTTTTAAAATCTTTTTATTTTTTATTTTATCTATTTCATTTTAAGATATTTTTTAAACAGGATATTTATATTCTAACAATTATATAACAATTATATATTGTTATAATACTTAGGTAAGCTTTTAAGAAGCCCATCTACACACATAAACACACAATTAATCCTGGTTTGTTTATTTCTTGATATTGTAGTTGTCATTGTGTGAGATAGATTGTTTGAGTTCTGAGCTGCATTGAATGCATAACAAGTCTGTGCCACACCGTGAGTTTAAGTTTCATTTTCTATTCCTCGACCGGTGGCCGGTTAAGCTAAACTGTCCGGGTAAAAGATCCATTCTGTGTCCGTTTCAGCTTAAAAAAACACAACCTGCTTTCTGCATCCCTCTCTGAAATTATGCAGACAGTGCTGCTTTAATCGCGCGTTAAATTTTTTTTCCCCCTTTGGCTGTTGACAGTAAAATAAATTTTGACCAGGCAGGCCAAAGTTTTGCATGCCATCATATTGAACATTACAAAAACAAAGTACATGGAATGATTTCTTGTAAGAAGGTGAAGATATGACATGAATGCAGCAGAATACCCTGAATATTATACTGTGAGAAAAAAAAAAAAAAAAAACATACAAGCAAGGGCTGTAACCCAATCAAATCCTTTCTCTCTCATTGTCCCACCCAGTAAGAATCCTAATTATACAGAATGGAAATAGCCTCCTTTATAACAGTGCTTTAATAAATCTACTGTGTACACAGTATCTCCATTCTGCAAAGGAGAATATACATCTTCTTATAGTCTTTTCCTTCCTTCTACAGTCACTGAATCCTGGACCTGAGGCAACAGAGCATGCAAGAAGCACTGTGCTCATGCAAACACAAATCCATAATTTCTAACCAATTTGAAGAATAACTGAAGACAACAAATTTTGCATGCCTTTTTTTTCTTTTTGCTTCCTCATGTATGATACACATAACAAGTACCTGCAAGTCCACCATTTTGCCAATAAAGTTGGATGCAAACTTGATACAATAAACTCAAGGAAAAAAGGGAACCGTCTGCATGTAACAAAAATCAACTTAAATGCTTTTCATTATAACAGCACCAGATTAGGGGAAATAAAATGTTATAACTTTCCAGCCATTCAGTTAGCTGCACAATATCTAAAAGAAATGGTACAAAATAATCAACAAACATAAAAAATAACAAGTAAATGTTAGGTTAAATACATGTTTGCAGCTAGAAAATAAACGTTCTAATTTTTTGGTATGGGTTTAATCTGCAGTATGTGCTGAACAGCTGCTGACAGCAAACATTAAGAAGGCGCACTTCTGCCGGAAATCATTCCTTAACTGCCTTGTAGAAATCTTACAGAAATGTCAGGGGGAGTGTAGTTGCCTCTGGATGCAGTGTGTTAAACCACTGGGCTCCACAAAATGCTGATAAGGGGAAAACGCCTCGTTTTTTCTTTCATGAGGAAGCTAAACTAGTTTTTTTTTGCTCTTGTGGTTTTGAAAACAAGTTGACCATAAAATGCTAATAAAATCTTCAAATCCTTAATCTGTTTTCTTCTCATCCTTCTAATCTCAAATGGATCCGTTTTGAATTCCATAATAATTCATGCTATGGGAAAAACCAGAGTGCAAGAACGACTTTTTAAGCTCAAAGCGAACTACAGAATGTGGTCAAGAAGCTACTGTATATTGTGGTAATACTGCGAAGTGTGTTGGTGTGTGGAATAAACTGAGATATGGGTTATAACCTCTGATAATGAGGGCAATTTAGATGTCATGAGGAAAAGTGAAGGAAGATTTTTATGCTGCTACTCAAGATGTAAATAAAGAGTACTGAATGTATGTAATACATTTAACACATTTACACTGTCCAGTGAAAACAATGTGTGTGCATGACAACTCGTCATCACACAATGTGGTGTTGCTTTGCTTTTTCTCTGGTGCTGTTTAATTAAAGCATTAGTGTGAGCAGACATTTAGTTGATTTTATTTTTCCTGAGTTCATCTAATAATATATCACATTCGTTCATTCAATTAAACGCATTGTGAGAGACTGAGAATTACCAGATTGTCACTCTGACAACGCTGTGGTCGTTTCTTGCGCATGAAGTAACCCAGAACCTTATCCTTGAACACCTAAATGCAAAAAACATCAGATAAACAGGATTCACAAATAAAATACATCACAGTCATTGACATTCAATTATTTGGAAAACCATTATTTGCTTATTAGCTGGTTTGATAAGATGTAAGCTGTTTATTTCTCTCAACCAAATCCAGCAGTCACTGCTTCTAAATCTCACTGATTAGAATGTTACATCTTGTTTCGTCTCCTTTGTGCTATTCTAACTGTACAAAAATGAAGGTACGATTGGTTTTTTGATCTGAAATTTTTCTCATGTGACCCTGATAATGTATGACCTTGTAATTTGACAAGGTGTAGAAACATAGCTACAAGGTAATAGGGATGGCCAACTAATTTAGTAAGCAGCCAAAGCTTGATGTAAACAAACTTCAAGATAACAGCTTTGAATAGGTACTGAAAGGAAAGGGAGGGTTGCAGAGTTCATATACTAAGTTTAGCATCTGTGAAACATAAAGAAAAAGTACATAGGTCTTGAGAATTCCATTTTATCCAATAGAAAAGATGACAGTGGCTCTATTTTGAGAATATGATTCAAAGTTGCACAAATTAAAGGTAGGGTAGGAGATGTTTTCCAGGAGCATTTTTTTTACTATATTGCTTAAAATTCCCTTCAGACCCTGATTGCAGCCAATTAATTAAATGCTCTAACACAAAAATAAAAATTTGTACTCAGCAGATAGGACAGTAAAAACACCATCCAATCATTTTAACTGGCCCATTCTAAAAGATTGGATGGTGATATGTCTATCAAACTCAACTGCCATTTATCCCTCCCCCTATCCGCGTGTTCCTGTGCTCTAGAGGCGAGGCTTTGGGAGAGAAGTCTGAAGAAAGGGGTTTGGACTTTTTAAATGATGTATTTTCAAAATGTAGCTTACTCAAACCATTTTTCCAGGATGTCCCACTCTACCTTTACATTTCAACCCAATGATCAGCATTCAGGATGCAGTCATGAAACTTTAGTCACTTTTACACAAGAATAGCAGCCTTGAAAAACAGTTATGTCCTGGGAATATCCAAAGTGTTTGGCATTGATATCAAACAAAATTAGTAATTTGCCTCATCAACTATTTTTGAGATGCTGTAAATAAAAAAAAGGGATACCTTTTGCATCATGTGCTACATGCTTTACACTCTAACCACATTCCACTCTGTGGTATTTCATGTAAAATACCCCTTCTGGGAGGTGTATGTGTGAAGAGCAGCTACAGAGGAAGTTTTGACCTAATTGTCCACATGTTCTCTATAAAGTCTCTGGTGTTCATATTCGAAAATGGCATTGGCCAAAAATATGAAATCTGTTGTTGCCTGAATTAAAAGCTTTTTACCATATTGTTATAATGGCATAGACTCAGCAGAAGAATGAGCAGAACAGATGAAGGGGGTGTATAATTAAGGGAAAAACTGTGGTTCCCGTGCAGTCTTAACTGTTTTGGCCCCCATTAATGCTTAAACACTGTAGAATATATTTTGTTTATTAAAAAGATTAAACTTTACCTCATACAGGTAGTCAAATATTTCAAGTATTGTTAGAACACTGGCTCCAATAAATAGTCCCATTTGACCTCCAATGTCACCTAGAGAAAGAGAGATGAACAGATATGGGCAGGTACAGGAATTGAACAATGGTGCGTGAAACCATTCCCACTGCTGTCACATCTAATTCTCTATATCTCTGAGTAATCTGAGCGGAATTGTTAAACTTTCCATGCAGGCCCAACTGTTCATCAGACCCAACCCTGCTGCCCTTGCAAGAGCATCAGATTATGAAATTGTGTTCTGCATGTTTCGTAAGTTCAAAGAGGAACCCTCAAAGCACCAGGCGTGAACACAATGTGAGATGTGTGCCAGGGGCCTGCTAAGCGCTGATAATAAAGTCACCCACTTTTTTTTTTCATACAACTGCAAGAATCTTACCGAGAAGCCCTGCAATTTCATAGGCCTTCTTCTGCTCAATTTTTTCATAATTCAGAGCTTCAAAGAAGATGTCCAACACCAGTATATTCTCTCTGAAGAGGGAACAGACAAGAGCACAGTCTGTGATATTGCATTACATCAACTGATAGCTCAAATTTCCTATGTAACTTTCTTTCATTATTGTTACATTGAAGGTGAACGATGGAGACTCATTTCATGCCTTTCCACAAAATCATCCATCCATTAACATAAAAAAAATAAGAGGCCATTACACTAAATAACTGACTGATACCAAATAATACTTACCCAATATATTGTTCAGTTTTGTTGAATTTCTTAGCCAGATATTTAGCAGATGCCTTACTGGGGATCTTAACCATGGACAGCTCCTTGCCATAACGAGTCATGTTGCAGGGTGTCTGACAGACACAGTAATCGTTGTCTTTCTCTACCAAAAAGTCTGTGGATGATCAAAGTCATTTGAAAATATTGCGATCTCTAGAGAAAATCAAACAAACCTGCATAGTGTCTGTGCTAAAAATATCTCTGCACACATCAGAAATACACTCGCTGCCATCGTTCACTTTCCATGAAAGCAAATAATGACTGAAGCCATAATACTGTAGAAAAGAGGAAGGAGAAAAAAGAAGGTAGTGGGATTTATTTGAAATCAGCAGGGCACAGGCACATCACAAATCTTCATAATAGAATTTTTAAACAATTTCATTATTTAGCTTCAGCACTATCCAAGATTAAAATCATTAAAGTTGAAGCTATATAAGTATTATTTAAAGCCAGGAACGGGCTCGTGGCATTACTGCTGGACTTCTGTTTTAAGAAAAAAAAACACATTCATTGTATTCTGGTTACAAAGCATCAGGGCTCACCTAAAGCTGGGTCAGCACAGTCTTTGTACTGCTCAGGTGTGCAAACTGTTGATGTTCCTGTTTGAAATAGTATAAAAGTGAAAATCATGATCTCTGTAAGTACTGCAGGATGTATTTTTTACAAGCTAAGTCAGCCTGAAATCATACCCGGCATGTGAACCATCCTGCAGTTGCAGTTATCCAACAGGTACCGGGTTTCACAGTCAATGCGGCATGCAGTGATGCTGTATGTGGAGAAGAATTCAGAGTCCATTGGAGTGGACTTGCAATCTCCCCAGGGCGGTGGGAGGTACTGAAGCTGAAAAAGCAAAGAGAACATGTTTTTTCTCAATGTACCAGCTCGCAGGATTACAGAGAATAACATAATGCAAGCCCAGTGTAGCCGAAGTACAAAAGAGAACAACAAGCTGACACAAATGTCTCAAACATTGAAAATTAAACGAAAAACAAAAAAGAAACAATGAAAATGTGCACTGACACAAAAGTAGCATAACATGTCCGGTCAGAACAACAGATTGCCCATGTATAGCAGCAAGCAGACACCATGCAGATGCAGGTCTTATCCCTGGTAGGAAGCAGAGTACCATGGGAATAGATGGGTTTAGGAACAGGAACCTTAGAAGTATGTAGTTTCAGACAGGACACCACAATCAATGGACACATTTTACAACCCTGACAACAGAATTCAGAACAATTAACAGTTTAAACCTTTAAAATGCACAATAACATAAATTCAGCAGACTTTATACAAAACTTTACCTGTTGTTTTATGGTCATTAGTTATATAAATTCAAAATTCAAGATAAATCCTGATTAATAATCTACTCATTAGAAGCTTCCTACAGAGGTTTGTCTAGGTGATTAATTAGATACATTTCCCAATCTTATCCCATGAGTTTGCTTCAAAAACCACCCTGCAGAGCCTTAGGAATTGAACAATGAAGAGTCAGTTCCTCGTCTCATTCGAGATAGAACTCATTAAAAGGAGGAGAACAATCCTTATATTTATGAGGAACCCAGGGACTTCTTAAGTAGTACCTAATTAAAGCATATTTAACAGCCCAATTTTAAGGATTTGCTTGTCAGACCTTTGAATCGAGCAATTTGTGAGTGTGAGTGTGTGAGTGTAATCTGTTCAGAGCTTTCTTTCTTGTAAATGCACCAAATTGACCTCTATCCGCTGACAGTATCTTAATTTCTCTTTAAATGTTTTATTTGCAGCTATTTACGGGAATGAATGCCTAGTGAGGCTTGCTTGACTGTTTGGGCACTTATAGTGGCATACTAATTGCAACGGGAGGTGGCCAACAATCAATGTCAAAGGCTTCTTCCTGGCAAACTTCATTGAGGCATTGTGTTGCTTTTGTCACATTAAGACTCACTGTAAGTCCCTATGATCTCCACTAGCTCTAACAGGCCAACTCCAACAATCAAATGGTTATTTAGTCGATAGAGAGTGACATAGATTGAGAGCAATTCATTGAGGGAGAGGATTTAAACTGGCAAACATGATTAAGCTCTTATTGAACTCTCTTTCTAGCCCACAGACTCTCATATCTGGACATACACTGGAGATATAAGCCTGGTATAATATATACAGTACTAGACTATAGTCTGAGGCCACAGTCCTCATGGGTGATAAACCCTAATGAATCACCCTGTCTGGTCCTTCCAGATAATATTATGCAGGAGCCAAACAGATCACCCTACTGAGAAATAAAAGCAAAAAGCAAAAAAAAAATCGTTGCAGAACTGTACATGAAAGTGATGGGGTAAAACTAAATAACAGCTTTGATGAATATACAGACTCGGATGAAATGCTTAAAGGAATGGAACACATTAGTTGCTTGTTACTGATATGTACTAAACAGAGAAGACAATGAAAACAAAGACACACTGCAGATGCTGTTTCATGTTGTTGCTTCAGCCACACAGAGGGGGAGGATAGATCTATTCCTTGGAGGGTGGGGTAGGAGGACCAGTAGATGAAAGTGTGAAATCTAATGGTTGTGTAGCAAACTGACAATACAGTGTTTTGCAGCATGCAGCAAGCCCAGTCAGTCATACGCTACCCTCTGCTCTTGGGTGGAAACAAATGTTTGGAAGCCGGGGGCGACCCCGAAGCCCAGCTCGTGGAGGAAAGGAGGCTCTGACTGAGTGTGAAGCTGTACCTTTATGCCGGCCTCATAGGACGTCTCATCTAAGGTGAGGGGAGGGGGGTGAAGGAACACAGCCCACATCATTATCAAAATACAAGGGTATGAATAAGGAAGTGGTTGACTCCTCCAAATAAATATCTTCTTGTGACGTCTAGCAGTAAAGCTGCTGAAGCTCCCAGCGGTGCATGAAAACTGTCTCTGGAACGGTGGGTTATCTGTTAGCCTCCAGCTCAAGTGAAGATACAGTTCACTTTCAACCATTACTCAGTTCTAGTCATTAACAAAGTTGTGTAGTTAATGTGTCTGTCTGGGCTCACAAGTCAAGGCCTCATATTTAAATCTGAACTTGTATGATGAAAAGAATCTTAATTGCAATGCCTGAAATCATCCTTTATCATACTGAGGGCAGCATTGGTCTCTTTTGGGACACTGACTGATGGGAGTACTGGCCAGACTCTAATGACAGTCTAATTAATTCAGAACATCTTTTAGTTCATAAACATGTCTTTTACAGTCACTGTTCTTGGCACAATTATTAATGACTAATACTCGTACTTCTGCTTTTAGGAGGAAACTTTGTGATGATTAATAGACCCGATTCCTTTCTTAATGATGGCTGAATGAGGATCCACTTGAAGCATTGACAACATTTGTAAAGGGAAAAAGAGAACGAAAGTGACATTTTTTTCAAAGCAGCTTCCCAAAAGTAAAATTTGTCATCGTTGTGGTGTCCATACGTCTGTTTCATGAGACTAGAAATATGCCTCAATCATCCCATGGTGTTCTGCTAAAACAAGACATATTTCACATGATAGTTTAATTCATGCTGGCCAAGCAACCAAGCTCATTTATTTTAGGAGCAAAATCATTTAAATCAGGCCTCATTAGTTGCTTGAGAAATGAATTAAATTTACAGCCAATGTATCCACTACTTCACAGAAAAAATGATTATGTGGTAGAAATTTTGATGAGCCTGCAGCACAATACAAAAACACATTTGATCTCAAAGGTAATCACTGAAAACCCAAAAACCTTTTGCAGCACAGCTGCCTTTTTCTTTTGAAGGTTCATTTAATCTGTTTTTGACCCTGATCTATCTGAAAATTCAGAGATTGTTGTTCATCTTGTGGGCTATTGTAAGTTGGACAAAGGAGACACAATAGGAATTTGTTCTCTTGGCAACATCATAAAAGTGCAAAACAGTTCCATTAGATTTAGATAGGAAATCCACGTTAGCTTAATATTATGACTTTCCATGCAGGATTTCCAATCAATTCGAGCTCAACTAAAGTAATACCTTTAGTTGAGCCCGATTGCATTGTTGAAGCCAAGTAGTGGTGCACATTTTCTACAGTCAACTAATTTGCCAAAGTCTGCTTGTTTTCATATTCTGTGTGTGCTTTTCTCAAACTGCGTCCTTGAATCTTGCGTCCTTTGATAATATGTACCAACTTCTTTTATTTACTTTTATTTATAGTGATGGGATGACAGGTGCACCAAGCTTTGATTTTATGTTTTTCTCTTAAGAAACGAAGGTCTGTTTTCTATAGTGAACTTTTTAAGTGAAGTAGATTTTGGCTAAATACAGCTGCTAAGAGTTGATTTTATCATTTATCATTTTTTCTTTAAAAAAAAAGTCAAATTGAGTTTTTTTTTCTTGAATTAATCAAAGTTGATGTGTTAATGATTGAATCCTGCTGATCATCAGAGGTTCATTCTCTTTGAATGAACCACTTCAGACAATTTTCACAGCAGTCAAAAAGCCATATTCAGATTTTTTTCTGACACTAAAAGTAGTGAGAACTCAATATGAGCGGTCATGTATTTTCCCGTGCAGTCCAAAGTGCTTCTGGCTCTTAAAGCCACAGTATGCTCATTGTTTGCATCCAATCATTACTTTGCTCTGCTCTGCTAGAATTCCTTGTCTCAGCTCCTCAGTTTAATTTACAGTACCCAGTGAATGTCAGATTCACGCAACGCTTAACCAACACATTAACTCCACTTTCCCACACAATGTAAATCGGTGATCTGATTTTGCTCCACTCTCCGTGACAAAGAGATAACGGATGCTGGCTGGCAGGGATTTTGAGACAAACACTGAATGAAATGGCGCAAAAGAGATCGAAGTCGGAGGTTGATCGTTAGGTACCAGTTGCTGCTGACATGACACAAAAGTTTGAAAACCAGGGGCCACACCAAATCCCAGCTGGTCAATGAAGGGCGGCTCGTCCTGGCTGTGGATTTGAACCTTGATGCCTGCTTCGTAGGAGGTCTCATCTGTGGATACAGCACGCCAGACAATATAACAACATGTGCGTGAACCCGCTCTTTGGGCTGTTAACTGTTCCACTTGATATTCAGCTGTTTATCATCTGGGACTTTCTAAGCATCATATGAAAGCTTATATAAGGGAATGTTAGTGTGCTGGTCTGTAGTAAACAGATTTACAACCAAAGATTTATCGGGTGCTGTGGTCCAGTTGCATTGTTTCCCTTCATACATGGAAAACAATAAGTAGATAAGTGCCGTTTATTACATCAGATGTCAGCTGAAGACCTGGAAAAACATACAATGTTCAACCTGGAGAAGCATTGCCTATATAGGAATATGTCCATATGTCCATGTCATAGAGATAATAACAGACTGTTGGCATCAACAACAAAAAGAAAAAAATTCTATAAAAGGTTTCTGCAAGTTAACAGTAAATATAACACCAGGTGTAAAGCTGGACTGACCTGTCTCTCCCCAGACAGGCAGGTATTCGTCCTGCTGGATATCCAGCATGATCTCTAAACCATTTCCTGTGCCACCTTTTAACGTGGTCAACAAAGGGTTGCCGTCCAATCCCGAGTTGAAAGTGTAGCATTTCCCATAGCGTGTGTAAATCTGAAAAAAAAACAACAACACAGAGACAAAAAGAATGTGAATGAAATCAACTCCCCTGTTGACAGGCAAGCTTTGTACTGGTACAAGACATATTCATGTCGGCATATAATCGAGCAGAATAGGTAATTGTTGCAGATGTTTTGTGATTAACAGAGAAAGCAGCATGGGCTTTGAACAAGCACCTGGCTCTGATTTAAAGAATTAATGAGTGCTCCTTAGTAGCAGTAGCAGCTATCAATCTTTTCCCAATTTCACCACAAATTTCCCCTGAGAAGTTAAGAATGAGTGTTTTATTTTGCCATCATTAAATACAGTTAGGGACATCTGAGGGTAAACCCTCTGAACACACAAACAAAAGCTGTAAATTGTGACTGAACCATTGATAGTAATGCTCAGCAGCCAGTACAGTCGGTTGTCTTATCTGAAAATAACTTCCTGAGGTTTTGCTCCAGTGGTCACAGCTTCTTTTCTTTTCTTTTCTTTTTTTTCCAGTTTAATGGGTTTTTCATGGGATTTGGCACACTATCTAGCAAACAAGAAAAATGTTTTAATCATAAGTGATATTCACAAATTGAACTTGTGAAGCTTGAAATTCCAAACAAACAACGAGTTGTAGAAATACAAGATTATCAGTTTCAGATAAGATCAGAGAGAATAACTCACTGGATTTCCAACACAATATAAGACTGCAGTGTGAAGCATCAATGGTAATAGCTGCCATATTACTTATTCATGATTTCATATGAACATTCTACCATTTCGTTCACAGCAAACAATCCCAAATTAAAATTAGATGAATGTAAATGTGCCATGACAATTGAAGACAATCACATACAAATGTGGACACAAAGAAAGGCCAAAAAGGGATTAATAGGGAAATGTGAAGCTGAGAAATTGTGAAAATTAACTAGAAAGCACATTGAAAGTTTATAATTAATGTAGTAAAATTGTTGTGGTCTGTGGCTCCTTGCTTGTACGTGTGTGTGTGTGTGTGTGTGTGTGTGTGTGTGTGTGTGTGTGTGTGTGTGTGTGTGTGTGTGTGTGTGTGT
>JAOXYM010000008.1:17573065-17603265 GCA_028567055.1 Leptatherina wallacei | reverse complement strand
AGGCCGTTCCAGTTGAAACTTCCTACTCGGAAGTCGGAAATTCCGAGTTCCGAGTTCAAATAGAACGCAGCATCAGTGCCATTGATCTCACTGCCAATGCTGCACTTACAGTAACAGTGACTCCCGAACTGGCCTTTACTGACACTGAGTAATGGAACAAACACATAAGCTATTTGCTATCTGACCTGTCATCTACACTCACTGCCTTGGATTTGTTTATTTCATTGTTTACACTGTGGAACTTTATTTTATCTCCTCATCTCCCTTTTCATGCTCTAGGCAGCACTGTAATTTTGAGCTCTTTCACACCTCTCCCCTTCATCGGCTGTAATGCTTCCAGTTGTGCATCATGGCTCTGGCTCAGCTCCAAAGCTGACTGAATCACAATGATGGTCCAGAGCTCAGTTCCAGTCCCCACCTCAATCCAAGCACAGACCAGCCTCCACTTCTGTTTTCTCTTCCCATCTCGCTTTTGCTTAAGTTTTTATTCCTAATGCTTCCCTTTACCTCTAGGTCATCTTGTATCTCCTGACATTTTTCCTGTCTCCTAAAAAACCTATTTTCTGCCTTTCTCTGCAGACAGGCCCATTGTTTCTAAGTATGTCTGACACTCAATTCTGGTTTCTGCTTCCTCTATTCACCTTCTGCTTTTTTTCCCTTTGACCTCTAAAGCCGACTTCAGCTTCCAAACTATACTGCAGTAAATCAAGTACAGCAGTACATCCTGGATCTTGTTTGGAAAACCATGAAATTTGCAAAGACCACAGACAACAAGCCCGAAAGAAACATCAAAAAAGCGTTTAAACCAAAGCTCTTTGGTTTCGACACAATCGAATACACTGACAGGAAGTTCAGTCACAACACAGAAGATCAACAGTAATAGGATAAAGGTGTAAGAGTGTCTTTGCAGTGGCGCAAGCCAACTAAAGTGCTGAGCTGCTGATCGATTGAAATGATATTACAGTGACCATCCTACAAATACAGACTGATAGATGATTTATTTAGTGAGAGCCAGTCTTGCAGGTTTAATCCACAGCTATGGTTTGGGGTGTGTTTGGGTGCTTACACTTCACAGGATTAATGAGGTAATCAATCACACTTCAGTTCACAGACGGCATGTAAGGCTCCAAGATGGATGCATGAGATTAATTTGATAACAAAATAAAGCCTCCTCCAAGAAAGCCATTTAGTGGTACTGAAATATAAAAATATCTCTTTTATAAGGTTAGGTCATGAATTAAAATGGACATGAATTCTTGCAGAAGTAAAAAAGAAAAAGCATGTTATCTAAACAAACCTTGTTAGCACAGACTCATACACATTTAAAGCTGTTACAACATATACTTTGATGAAAGACTGTAAAGCCGTCTCCTAAACTGTGTGTATGCACAATGGGTGAAAAGTGCAGATTTATACAGTTGTGTGTGTGTGTGTTCAGTTTCCCTTTATACATCTCCCATTTATAAATCAGTAATCAGGATGCTCTACCTATCCACAATCCTATATTCACAACAGATGCAATATACTCTGTAAGTTGAGAACAAAGAATCCTGTACAGGTGAAAGCTGAATTGTTGTACAAGAAATAAGCCCAAAGGCTCATTAGCGCATTCATGCATGCCGAGCGACTTAAGTCTTTCTCAAGCTTTGACATTAAAATAGCATACATGCACAAACAATAATGCTGCCAAACGAAGGTGTACAAATAGTTGTAAAGGCAGTTAAGATAACAGGGGTTTAAATTGGGAAAGGGAAAGACTGTTAATTTGAATGCTCTGTTGTTTTCATGCCACACCCAAATACATATTGCCAACAAGATAATCTTTTATTAGCAAAGCAATTTCTGTGATTTGATACATCAATTTCCTCATGAAGAAAAGGTAATTTACAGATATTTTCTAGACCTTGTGTGAGTCACATTGCTGTGATGTTGCTGAATTATATGATGAGTATAATCTCTGTTTTGTCCTGCCTCCCACAGTCAGATCAGCAGGCCAGGGGGAGTCGAGGAGGGGGAATTCAGGCTGCTCCATGAATCTTTAATCAGTCCCCTCTATACTTAGGCCCTCAGTGCATCTCCAGTTTCTGACATTTATCAGAAATTTGCCCTTTGAATGTGTGGATGTGTAAAAGTCAAGGTCACCTGACTAACCACAACATAATCTGCTGTTTTTATGTGGGAAAGATAACTTGGATCCAGACAGCTTCTTAATGTTGATGTCATGTTTGGTGTCAGTTTCAAAGTCAAAACTCATCACACAGTTTTTAACCACTGTTTCACACCAATAACAGTACGACCATTTAGAACCATAAATCATTTTCCTCTGTTTCAAAACTAGTCCTCAAAGAAACTGTGCTGCATGACAAACCCATCCTGGTGCCAGGCTTTCATCACTTAAATCAATGACCCATTTCATCGAAATACAATCCTTGCCCTGTCTATGCAGCAAGACTATTAAGTTCCATTCAGATTCTGCTGACATGATTTTATAATTTTGGTAAAGGCTTGAAAACAGACAGGCTTCCAAAAAAAAAAGAAAAAAAGAAAAGAAAATTGCTCTATGATAACTACAATGATGCTACCTTTTTTTTTGTCTATATTGATTTTGTCTGATAAGACCAGTCATTTGCACAATTGGTGCCACAGCAACTGCAAAGATTAAAGTTCTTCTGGGGTATTTACGAAGAAAAACAATGCCATGTTGAATACTCTGTTGGTCTTGAAAACAGCATATGTTTGCTTCATAATGCATGATGTCAGCAGAGATTTGTTGAACCATATGGCACCTCAACAATTTACATGTTTCTGAGGACTTTTTTAAAGAGGTACCGTAACATTCAAGAAAAAATGAAAAATCTTACAAGTAAAAAATTGAAGAATTGGACTGAATATAAAACCTGGCATCAGCATAAAGGCACAGAAAATATCTTGCTGCCTCTGGCACAAGCTCTTGTAAACAGAGATAAAACGCTATGTTATTAGTATTCCTCAAAAACTTTCCCTGTCTTACACCTCCATACCCATTGTTTCCCCTGAAGCTACTTATTCTTTCCACAAACATGTCATTAATCATTTTAGAAAGGGTGGATTATATGTATTAAAAAAAACTATTTAGAAAGTGGCAACATCATTTAAACTAAAGTGATGTCTCTTCCCCTGATAATTGATGTAAGTATTCACTATGACAATGCTCATTTTTTTTCTCAGAGAATCCGACTTCTTACAGATATCTGCTGTAATGTCTCCTGGTATTCGTAAACATAAACTAACTAATTTTTTCCTTTTACTGTGGGCAGACTGAAACATTCACACTGTAGTCGTATGATGACTATTAAACAGCTGAGTTGTTGGTTCTCTTGCCCCAGGCTTCTGCTTATGTACAAATCTTGCTTTAAAGCTTGTTATTGAACATGTAATTCCTTTGCTAATTTGAGCTTTGCAACACACAATCTAAGACTTTTAATACATATTTGTCTAAATAACTGATAAATCAGCATTTATCCTGCTGATGGATGCTGAACTATTCAAAAGCTCTCACAGCTCACTAAATTAAGATCTGTGTTTTTCGTAACAATTCTTATTCGGCTTTTACAGATTTTCCTCAAAACTATACCCACATATGGATCCAAACTTACTGTGGTGAAGTTCTCGGCGCCGCAGTCCCTTCCTCTATATTTGCAGTCAAGCAACATTTCCTCTATGTTGTGGCTCGTCCTCTGCACAAACTCCAGCATGTTGAAGGTTTTGCTAGGGAAAAACTTGCTGTTGTCTGTGGGTTGCCCTAAAGCGGCCATGAAATCATCAAAGTCGCCCTGTTCCACTCCCAGCATCCCAGCCATCCAGAAGATGTCATTCCTTGAGATCTGGGACTTTCGAAAGCTGTTGTAGTTGCAAAGAGTGATCGCTGGGAAATACATGACGGGACTGTCCATTTCATCCAGGATGGTGACATGGGGGTACCGGTAATACTCAATCACACGGTCGGCAACTTGAAGGAGGAAGATGGAAAGTGAGGAGCAGAATGCTGCAGCCCAAAGCAAGCGGCGGAAAGTCACTCCACCAGGCAAGAAGATGTGGCTCAGGCCATGAAGCGTACAGTTGGCCCCAAAAACGGTGATGTCTGATGGCGGACGTGGTGATTCGTCCTCTGGAGCTCCCATTTTCTCAAAAATGGTTCTTTAGCTAAGTTGTGAATCTGCTAGTTGTATGTTTTGCTGCAGTGGTGACTTGCTAACAACTGGGGGCAATGCACAAAAGAGGCAGGGCAAGACTGGGTCTGGTTTTCCCTTTTCACCCAAGGGAGGCGGATGGGTTGGCTCTCTGGAGCCGGGAGGTAGCAATGGATTGCGGTATCAACCAATCCTCGTTGAGATGTTAGAGGGCACTTTGAATTCAAGAGATCTGGTTTCATTTGGGATGTAAGACTTGATCCAGCAGCCAGCAGTGGTGGATAGATCCCAGAGGGATAGAGGAGTGAGGCAACTATGAAAAGTGATGCATATCCAGTCTTCAGCTGACCTCTGGTACCCAAATTCTTATTTCTTTTGAGACATTTTTACACAAGAGGTTACTGGACACACATCAGTCAGTATGTGATTACTGCCCTACATCCTCAAGATGAAGGACTCTTGTTTAAATCAGTATAAAGAGGATAAACACTGTGATTTAAACAAACAAACCCTTTGGAGACTATGGAAGTGAAGTTAAAAATAACGGTGCTTCTTTCTTATTACATGAAAAATTGACATTTTGTATAGGCTAAATGTCAGCAATCCATAATTTGCATTACGTTTAGTTACAACAGACAACTTCAGCAACCATGTACAACTACAATTGTCTGTTTTTAGCCACTGGAAAACTTTACATTGGAGTAACGCAGCAGTGTTTTTTTAAATAGATGCTGTAAAGGATGGTAAAAGGCAAAAGAATTACCCATTGACCCTGCCCATTACACTTACTACAGCTGCTGACAAGATACAAACATCTAAAGTCACTAACACAACAGTTTATTTGGCTGCTGTCATTACTCTGACAGTTATCATTTCTGTTAGTGACCTCACATACTGAGATAATTTAAGTCACACTAGAGAGTCAAACACAGATATTCAATAGCCTCACTATCTAAAGGTCCAATAGACAAAAACACATTAATCTCCAGTTCATACTGACTCCTCAAGTTTGCAGCTATCGTCATCCTCTAGCTTGCTGCAGCAGCCTCCCTATCATGTGTTTTGTAACAGCATCAATTATTAACGTCCTCTCCTGCATACATTTCAACTCATGGACAGAGGTGTATATTCGCAGAGTACAGGCCTGAGGCTATTTCAGTTCATCCTGCTAAGAATCTGTCTGGACTGAAATTGATTAGCTGAAAAATGTATTCACTAAAACAGAGTTAATAAGTTAACTGATGTTGGGACCTCAATACCCCTGGCCTGTCAAGTGTGACTTATAACATAGCTGGTTAACCCATCCACCCTGATTACTCCAGCTTTCTTCGCCCCCACACCAATATCTCTTCATAATTTGTTCCTTCTCCTTCCTCATATATATCCTTTTCTTTTCATCATCTCACTTTATTGTTATTCTCTTTCACTCAGATCTGTGGCGCTCCCTGATTTTATGTCTAAAGCTAAAAAAAATTTGGCCCATGAAATTCTTTTTTTATTACCTGTGTGTGATATTTGCTCCCAGCCTACTAGAAATGACAGCTAATTTGCAAACTAAGACCTGAAACAACATCAGTCTAATCAATGTTTGGTCATGTTTCTATACAGCAGAATTTAAGACTTAAATTTGTTCTCTTTTAGCTCTATTATGGTCTCTACCAACTCCAAAGGGAACTATCTGACTCTAGCTGTGATCTACTTCACAATATTTACCAGATATCTTGAGTTTGTCACTATGCTAGTGTAACCCTTCTCTCGGTTAACAAGCTTTGACTAAGGGTAGAACACACCAAACTATTTACTGTTAAAGTAAACTATGAGATAGGACAAAAAATCAAAAGGTCTAGGTACAGCAGGGTCTGGAGGATGTGTAACTATAATAAAATGCACACACACAATCTTATAAAAATACTACGTATTAAATGTTTCAACAACAATGACCACAGGGCCCAAATGTAAAGTCTTTGAGGAAAATAAAATCAAATCAACCTGTGCTCACTTGTAATAAGGTAAAAAAAAAATCAAAGCAGAACAGGTTCTTTCAATAAACGTATCTCCAACGCAACCAGTGATTTACTCTTGAGTTTGGTGGATGTTTGTGAAACACATCGTCCAATGTTCTGAGTGTCAGAACGCAGCACTAAGTTAACCATAACCATTAATGATCACAGAATAAAGTACAGACGTAATAGGTCTCATTTTCAAATTTGTTGTACAAGTTGTTTAACATTCACTATTCAGATCTATCATCAAGCATCATGAAACTAAATTAATTCGTCTCAGAGGGCTAACAAATACAAACTATAGGCTACACATTTAAGGCAGAAAAATGTATTACATTTGCAGCTTTCCACTCATTAACATAGCAAAACCACAAAGTTATTCGATGCAGAACAATATCAAAGTGCAAAGACATTTTAGTGTGAACAAGAATCCCCACTGCTGTTTTTTCTAGCTTATGTCGTCACTGTATGGATCTAAAACTACGTGACTGTTGGCACCTAGAAATGTTGGCAGTAGAGGATCAAGGGGAAGCCGCTCATCTCAGATTCGGTCATCTTTATCTTCAGCATGTATTAAAGCAGAAGCAGTCATGGCTGCATTAATGGCACGACAGAAACTGTTGAAACAAAAGCATGCTTTAGAAGACTGAAATAGCAGCATCAATGGCTAAAGAAAAGGTGTTACAGCAGAGCAGGGATGTTTGTTCTCAAGCAACAGGTGCTCCAACAAAGTCGGCTAGGTTTCAACAGAGTCTGTCTGGCCCAACAGTTTCCTCTTCAGAAGCGATTTCATTAGATCCAGATAATCCAGGTGTAATGTTTCCAAGGAACGATGTCTCTGGGAGTCTGTTGTTGATGGAATTATCGCGGCAAAAACGGTATCTTATGAGGGCCGCTGTGAGCTAAAATCGGGGTCTTCTGTCAGACGCACGTTCCAGACAAAACTCCAAAGCATTTCTGTGTCAGCAGTGATACATTTATTCTTTCAGTGCACCCAGTTTCCAAAATCCATACACTCCAGGTAAATGGTAAATGGACTGTACTTGTATAGCGCTTTTCTAGTCAAGTGACCACTCCAAGCGCTTTGACACTACATATCTCATTCACCCATTAACACACGTATTCATACAGCACTTACATTTACTGAGTTCTACTATCTACACATTCATACCCTCAATAGACACATCGAGAGGCAGGTGGAGTTCAGTGTCTTGCCTAAGGACACTTTGACATATAAGTCAGGGGGCTGGGAATCAAACCACCAACTTTCTGGTTAGCAGACGACCGCTCTTCCTTCTACCGCTTTAAAGAATAAAGCAGTATTCTATCTGTAACATATAATACGCGATGTGCGTTCAACAGAATATGTGACCACCACCAGGCTCACCCCACTTCCTCATCCTTTCATTCCAAAAACTAGTAGTGAGTCCGTAATGCACCTTTCAAACTTTGTGATACACGGCCACCACCCAGATGCTGATGCTGCGCGACACCTGCCACCTTGTGAATATTCAAACACCAGTAGCTATGGCCCCTTCACTTGTTCTCCTACCACAAGGTTAACTGCATTTCTCTCTCATCAGAACGCGGTAGCTACAGTAGCCTACATCTGACCAATTACCATCGCAACCAGACAGGAAGTAAAGGGCGGAACATAAAACCTTACTGGCTAAGGTGAAATGATGCCACATCAACCATTGGCTGTGATTTCAAGACACAAAATACAGTTTTTAACTTTGATATTTTTAACTAATTATTAATTTTGCAAGCTTAAACAATGAACTGCTGTGGTTTTATCACACAAATCTACACTTTATTATTTATTTATCTAAGCAATTTTTCTTCTGTGGGTTCCTTTGGTACTTGACGAGAGCTGAGATTGAATAGCCAACAGCAGATCGCTGATGAGTGTAGTGACTTTAAACCAAACGGTAAAGTTGTGCATCACACACTCAAAGTAAAGCTGTAAAACAGTGTTGATGCCTAAAACAAATTGCAGAGAATCTTTGTGGCTTTATTATAAGTAACAACCCTTTTAACATAAAGTAATTTCATCCATTATTGATGTCAAAATATTGATTAGTGTACCATGAACAGCTGTCTCCTAACCAACGAGTTTGTCACTCAGTGTTTGCAATAAACAGTGATGTAACTCACTCCATCATCTAAATTGTTACTTATGTCTGGCACCCATCTCGGGGGATTGACAGGCAACTTCCAGACTTCTCAGATATTTACTTTCATTTCTGTCTGATAGAAGATGTGTCTGAGTTTCATGATGTCTGCCAACCAGAAACGCACTGCACAAAAATGATTAAATATCCCTAAACATTCCAAAAATGCAATGTTCCACAATGTTAAATATATCCCTAGATCCTGTATCCAGAGGGAATATAATAATTTGCTTACTAGTGGGAATCCTATTGTACTTTCCCCACAGATGTTATTAAGATCTCTCATGATTTAGGAAAACCCAATAAAGTCACAGATAAGCACAAAGTGAGATATGGAACAGAAAATGTACACCACATTAACCTCACTGTCAGCGGTAATAACTTCATGAACACATTCAGAAAACATTATCTCAAAGTTGCAACATACATTAGATAAGTGTCACGTTTACCCATAAAGAAAAATCCAAGTAGAATTCAGTAGAGCAGACCCAGCAGGGATCTCTCCATCTGCCAGTGTGCCAAATTCAAATCAGTTCAACAAGGCGACTAAAAAAAAAGAAAACTTTAAACTCTGGATTCATTTTGCTGAGGCATTAAGTATAAGTGAATCAATTTAAAAACATTCTTCATTATGATTTTTCGCACTGATGTTATGAGCACCATCATGTTTTGTCACCTGTAGCAAAAATATTATCCTCCCCAGCTATAACAAATGGCTGCATTTCTGTGATTAATTGGTGTACTCTATCTTAAGTGTAATCCACAAAACAATCAATACTCTGTGGAGGTTTTCCAGATGCTTTAAGTTAGATGCTTTGGTTAATGTACTGCCAAGTAGAAAAATCAGAAGCTCTGTACATCAGACATCTGTGGACTAAGAAACACATTTAAACATGTTAGGATTACTGATACTGAAGACACAGTACTCCTTCTCTCAGCCACTTTGTATCCTCACAGTGTGAAAAATGACAGGGTGGCTATACAAATATAAATTTCATTACATCAACAGTAATCTCCAGTAATAACTGATTGTGGATAAAAAAGCGTCTGATCTCTCCTTCTACTTCTCAAATTCTAATAATCTCAAGCTCTTTTTAGTGAAGTTTACAAGGAGGTGAAAGGGTTTTTGGCTGTTGTGTGCTGGTTCTATTACAAAAGAATCTTGGCTCCCTTCAGAGAAAGATCAGAGGTCACAAATAGAGAAGTGTCTGTGCAGGTAAGAAAAGCCCAGTGTCACAGTGCAAGGACATTTCAAGTCACTGAAAGTCTATCCAAACGTCTTCGTCACATGGAGAGGCGCATTCAAGCGTTTCCAAAATCAAAAATAGACAGCAGGAGCCGAGTTTGAAAGTGCTGAATTGACATATTAATTCAACAACTCTTTTCCCACCAATATGTTTGACTGAGATAATGATGAACAAGAATGCAAATAACCTAATTAAAATATGAGGACAGAACAAAATGCTGGCATTCATTCAAAATGTTTTAAACCTCAAATCTCTAAACTCATGATGTTAAACTCATAGACGATATAAAATATTGATTCAGCCAAACTGACATTGGTTTTTAGACTTCTAAATGAGATGGTGTAACTTAGTCATGGTTAGGAAAATGCATCCATCCTTTTCTGTTTTACTAATTTATAATTTTCATTGCATTCATGTTAACCTCACTCACTGGTCCCTTTATTAGGTATACCCTTTCAATTGCTTGTTAACACAAATAATTAACCAATCACATGGCAGAAATTCAATGCAAACGGGAAAGAAAGGGGACTTAAAGCAACTTTGAACGTGGCATGATTATTGGCGCCCGACAGGCTGGTCTGAGTATTTCAAAAACTGCTGATCTACTGGGATTTTCACACACTAGAGAATGGTCCAAAAAAGAGAAAATATCAGCTGGGCAGCAGTTGTCTTGACCAAAATGCCTTGTTGATGTCAGAAGACAGAGGAGAATGGGCAGACTAGAAAAGCAGCAGTAACTCAAGTAAGCACTGGTTACAACCAAAGCATGCAGACTACCATCTCAGAACACACAAGTTGAACTTTAAAGCAGATGGGCTACTGCAGCAGAGGACCACCAGGTGCCTCTCCTGTGCACTAAAACAAAAAAACTCTCTAAAATTGAACAATAGAGGATTGGGGAAATATGGCCTGGTCTGATGAGTTTTCATTTTACTTGTTATATTTAGATGGTAGGGTAAGAATTTAGTGGAAACAACATGAAGGTATGGATCCATCCTGCCTTTCATTAATGGTTCAGGCTAGGGGAGGTGGGTAATGGTGTAGGAGATATTTTCTTTGTACAAATTAAGCATTGTTTAAACACTAGAGCCTGCCTGAGTATTGTTGTTAACCATGTCCAAACCTTTATGAACCCAGTGTACCTATCTGCTGTTGGCTTTTTCCAGGAGGACAATGCACCATCCATGTCACAAAGCTCAAATCATCTCCAAATCGTCTCCAATAATAGACACTTTAAAAACGGAGACATTGCTGTTTCTGTGGGTACATCTAAACATTGAATGAGCCATTTTTATGTAATCAAAATTATACTGACACTAAAAAAATTAACTGAATGACTGCAAACAAAAGTCAAAGCGCTTAGAAAGGGACATAGCAACATCTCCAAACACAGAGAGCGAACCAAGGACATAAACATCGGTTGCAATTACAATTACAAAAAAGTGCTGCCCCCAGCTGTCCAATAGACGAAATATAAGTTTAAGGACCATTCACATTAGATCCCCACTGCAGAGCTGGAAGCTAATTAAGGGTTCACCTATAAGTTTTATCCTTGAAAAAAAATAGAATAACTAGGTAAATTATTTAAGCAAACAGATAGGAGAGACATAATGACTCAATATGATCTACATGCGCAGAACAAAAATGTCAAACTTCTGCTATTCATGTATTGCACCATTTTAACTTCAAAACCCAGGTTTTTAAATTCTAGTAATCAGAGTGTGGATCTTTTCTAAATGTAGGCTGCAGACACTTTCTCTTATAGCCAGGAGGAAATGGGCATGGACTAATGAGGAAATTAAGTGTTGCAGTATTGACCCTATCACATGACAATCCTCAGTAAAAGGGCCATTATAACAGGAAAGGGGAGATTAAATAGCTGGTGTTTGCACAACAGTGGTGCATATTTTTGGTTTGCTTTACCATAAGCATGGCTACATGGGAAACAGTAATGTTTGTGCTTCATTGTCATGACAAAATCCCTCCCCAGTTTGATTTAATACCTAATTCCATGCTGACACTTATTCATCAGGCACAAGCAAAGGACTTCATACAGCTGCCAAAGTAATTGCACTGAGCATAAAAGGCAGGAAAGCTTCACTGTGAGTACTTCAAAGACCTTTCAAAAATTAATTTTTGTCCCTCTAAGACAGCAATTAGCTGTAAGTACAGTTAGAGGGTATAAAAGGTGACTTTTTTCCCCATCCATTTAAAATGGGTGTTTGCAATCAACACTCAGGAGGACAAAATCTGAAAATGACACATAACCCTAGCCTCTTCAAAGAGGGAACTTTTCAGAAACAGCTGAAACTGATTTCACAGTTTTGTGTAAAGGTACCAGGAGGGTTATTGAAGCATCTGTTCTGCAAATGATCAATTATTTCTGTTCTGCATTACAGTCCAGCTTTGTGAGTCTTACAGAGAAATTTGGTTCTGCTTGTAATATGGGATGTCAATTATCAGACAAATAATTAATGAATGGTAAACTATTCTTCCTTGAAAGTGTAAGAATAACCCAAATAATTTTCAAGGCAATCATTCAATTTTGGGTAATGAACTTGAACATATCCTCTAGATAATACTGATTATTTGCAGAATTTGGGTGATGTCTAAAGTTTGTGTTGTGTGTGTTGTTGTTTTTTTCTCCCAAACCAGTTCTGCTGCCACATAGTTCCCTGAACCATAGCTCATGTCCACAGGAAATTACAGTGTCACTGGCCAGTGTCAGTACAGTCACTGTGTCCACAAGTTCTCTGACTCACTGAACACAGGAGGAATTTTCTGTAAGCCCTGCTTGATCAAATCAGAGAAAAGTGTCTCTGTGTTGTCTCAAAATCTGAAAAATGGTTCCAAATATAGCACATTAATCTTGGCTAAGTTGTCCAAGGTTACACAGCCAATTTGAGGACAGTCCTGGCGGTAATATAAAACTGAGTCCATGTGCAAGATTTCTTGTAAGTAATATAGAAGAATAAACATTGGAAAATGACATCACAGACTGAATCATGGCTCTTCCAGTCATTACAGGTCAGGCTACTTTGATTTACAAGAATAGAAAAAGCATAACACAGAAAAACAGCTCATTGTAAGTTTATAGAATAAAATAAAATAAAAAAAGTTAAATAAAATAGAATAAAATTTAGAAAAAAACACCCATAACTGAACATCATACTGCAAACTGTGCGGACCACAGTCTTGATTTCTATCCAGGCTTATAAGTGACCGCCTTATTTCACATGACAAGATAAAGACGTATTGATGTCAATACTTGCACAATTTTGAAAATTGTTTTATTTCTTGAAAAAAAAGCGTTTTATAGCGGATATTTCCAAATATTTCAAATGAAAGCATAATTTCCTAGGAAGTAAGCTAAAATATTTTTGATGGACTGTATACCAAGTGATACAGGCAAGAAAAATAACTCACACTGAGAGCATCAGACTGATTATTCAATTAAATTGTAATATTTTCTTTCTTGTCAAAAAACTTAAACACGAGAAAATGTGAGCCTTTGATAAGACTAAAGACTTGATGCAGACAAACATGGGCCTAGTAAAAGTCCAGACTGGGGTGGGGGTGAACCACGAGGTACTGATAAAAACCAGTAATACTGTACAAAAGGCTGTTGGACTCAGCTTCTGTTAAGTGCAATGACATGCTAGACCAAATCTATAAGTCATGGCAAATTTATAAAGTGTTTGATGTGATGTTTGTTGATGGAATCCTTTACATATTTGATCACTAATCATTATCTGAGTACTTTGATCTATTTAGTCAATATGACATGCTAAGAGGGATGTTGATATCTGAACATAGAGTGGAGTATTTACAGTGTAATGGCCTCTCTGCCTGACTTTTCTTTAGAGTATAAAATCACTAACTAGATTAGCAATGACAGTCATATGAAAAAGCTGAATAATTCTTGTGCATAAAAAATTCCTTCTTTGAATTTATGCATCAGAGTAAAGTTTGCACGACGGACGCACACTTGCTGGAGACTCCTACAGCCATTATTAACTATAAATGATCTCAGACCAGTTAATACAATACTGGATAAAACTTGACTGTTTTGATAGCTGTCTGGAAAATATCTGGAGAATGAAACTGAGAAGGAAGACAGAAACTGTGAAGTGCAATGCTTCCTTGTTCTGTCTGCTGTCTTCTCCCTGAGGGAGACTGGCAGGATGTCCATCAAAAAGAGGTCAGACACCTGCGCTGGCTGGATCCTAAGCTTTATAAGCTGATGGAGACAGTCAGTCACTCATTTCCTCCCCTGGTATTTGGCTTGTTGTTCTGGGCAGGTTTGGACATGCATTTATTTCTCCTGTACATTGCAAGACATTTCCCATGGGGCCCTGACTAAACTAAAAAAGGGGACAGTACTCAATTTGATTCCGTTAAATAAAGATAAAGAAAATCCAAATCCTTTTGATCTCAAACGAATTAAACTACAAGATATTTTACACTGATCCCTGTACATGCTTTGATTAATAGCATGTGCAGGTAGCATAAACCCATTTAATTCTAGCAGATTATATATGAAAGAGTAATTTGACCCCAAACTGCATCATGTGGTTGTGTTAGCTTAGTTTCGAGAACTTTAATTTTGCACAGTTTTGGTCAGACTAATATGGATTTTTAGTCTGGTTCTGGTCTGAGTAACCCAATGTCAAGAAAGCCTGTTGATCAGCCTCATATTCAAAACTCTTCAGTATGAGCTCAGGTAAATTTATAGTTTGATTTTTCAAATTATTTTTGTCTATGTATATACATACAATTTACTTACATATACATATAAAAATACTTTTTCCAGTGTTAATTTCCTTTTTAAATTAGTATGCATTATATAAAATACTTACAAGTCTTAACCCTAACCCCCCATGCATTGCATTTAAAGTAATTTATTAATATATTTGAAATGATCATTGTGTTTTAAATCCTCAAAAACAGACATGTGGTCTCCTATTATGATCTGTGCTGTCATAGGGACAGGGTATATGAACAACAAACTGAAACCAATTACCCTCTTTCTGTACATCTGACAGGCAATTTTAAGCTGAGACAAAACAAATGAGGACGTAAATCGGCTTGGGAATCAGGGGCATTAGAGTGTGTATTTCTACTGATTGCAAGAATCTTTCTCTGTTACATCCGATCGTTTGGTTTGAAGGAGAACTGTCGACAAGCTTGAGTTAACTAATCAGACAATCTTCGACTTGTAATGGTTGTGTAAAAAGCATTGGGGAATTCAATTAAATTGGACAAGTAAACATTCGCTCAGCTACAACTTGTGTGATAATAATCCATAGGAAGACTGCACCGAGTCCTTCCTTCCTGTTCCTCTGGGAGTAGGGAAGAAGAGCTTTCTGATGGTTAACCAAGCAGGACAGAAGCAAGGCTTATAAAGATGAAATATACTTCAATCAGTAAACAGCATTTTTTTCTAAATTATGCAACAACTGTCAACTGTTTCTGATAAATAAACTTGAGCATGTGACTCCTGCTGTACTTTTGACTCAATTTAGTAATGTCGAAGCATTTCCTGTCAGAATATGCCAATGTACACAACCAAAGTTCAGTGAGGTGCATGTCCACCCTCAAAACAATTTCTATTTCTTTTCTTTTCTCTTTTATTGTGAGACACAAAGTGAGAATCTTCCATTATCCCTCTCAGCTGTCTCCTTAACGAGCTCTCCTGTGAGCCTGAGAGCAATCTGCGTTGCATCTCCACTGTTCATCTGCCAAGAGCTCACTATCGACACAGTCGCCACAAACTGTCTTCACCCCCTGGGTAGTAGGCTACAGTCTTCAAGGCCTCCTTCCTCCTTCTTTAGCTGAGAGACTTTTTACATCCAAACAGCTGCACTGCCTGAGTTTATTTGCAAAATACAGCTAAATGTTTCCTGTCATATCTGAAGATGCAGGTCCTTTTACATTTGAGTGTTCTTTTACCTTTTAGCTTAGTGATTAGTTTGATTATGACAGAAAAACTAAATGTCAGCCGGTGTACTGACAGAGTTGAATATAAATAAATAAAGACATATCTTTCTGTGCCCTGTTTCACTTATTTAAGACTGGCAGCAGGTGGCAATGTTTATTTACCTAGGGACACAGCGTAGTAATTGAGCTGTGTGAAACATGATTGTGAGTGGAAAAGATTCTTGAACAACTACTTATATAAAAGAATGTACTCAGGGGGATATAATCAGGTGCAAGTGTGAGAAAGCCACCATATACAACCCTGTTATAATTCTTGTTATTTTGTCTTCTTATTCATTGCAGTCTGTATGGATTCAAGATATTCAATGTTTGCCTTGTCAGTTTTTTTTTAATTTCTTAATGTACATCTAATATCATTTATCAGACCTCCAACACCTTTAAGTTTTGGACGGCATCATTTTGTTTTAGAGTTCTTTATACATTCCCTGTTAGGGATAAGGAAAGGTCAGTCCAGCACCTTTACTCGTTTCTTCCTCAGCTTTGTGTTTGTAATGTGTAGGGAATATGGATTTGTAATGTCTTGTTAAAAGATGCATGGTGTCTCTGGAAAGATGTGTTGAAGGCAGAATATGTTGCTCTAAAATCTCAATGTACTTTCCTGCATTAATGCTGCCAACACAGATGTGCAAATTACTTTTGATATAACCCCACACAGTCTGGATTTTGGACTTGTTAAAGATAACACTCTGGTTGGTCTATTTAATCTTTAGTCCAGACCACACAGTATCCATTTCTTTCATAAAGATAGTGATTAATCTGACCACAATAAACATTTCCACAGTGTGATGGTCCATTCCAGATGTCTCCAAAACCAAAGAAGTCTGAATGTGGTTATATACAGGATGGTTCCTGAAGAAGTGCCATCTGATGTTTAGGCCTGCTAAAACAAAATAAGAAAAAAAAGGTTTAGGCTTACTTTCTTGTCCTTAATGCTCCAGAGTGCCTGAATGGTTTAGTTATGTTATTCTCTATAGAGAAAAAATATGCAAATCCCCAAAATCTTTTGTGAGGAGCATTGTTTTTAAATAGTTTTAAATAGGTTTTCACAGTTGTTGATTTTCTGCCCATCTTTGCTTCTTAAAGTTTTAGCCTTTCGTGGTTGCTGCTTTAGTACCAAGTCATGTTTGCAATTACTATTTTAAATCACCTAACTAGCCCTAAACTCTCCCTATTACAATGAATTTGGAATGTGTTGCAAGTCAGAAATGAAAAAAAAACAACAACCTTAAAATAAGCTCATTGAAAAGAGATAAAAGTCAAAGTAAATATAACAATCACTGCATATTTTTTTTTTTTATATTCATTTTTCAGACTATCCCAGTTTAGTCTTATTTAAAGAGATTATAGGTCGCAATGGAAGCTGTGTTACTCTGCAAAGTAACACAGCTTCTCACAAGCCCATTAGTAAATACAAAGGCTACATTTTAATATAAAACAGTCCAGACCTTTTGGATGTACCGTATATTGTTCACACATTTTCACTTAAAACAACAGAAAATAATGTTAATTATGGATACCACTAGCATATCAACTGGTTTTTATTGAGGACAGAATATTACACACCAAGTGTATTAAATGCTAAAGCTTATGAGTCAGCTTAAGGCTGGGAGATAAATGATGTGATCTTACCAGGAAAACCTAATAAGAACATTTGAACACTGAGGCACACACACATAAACACACCTACACGCACACAAACACACTTACACACAGAAACAGTGTGTACTCCATCTTGGAGAAACCACTGAGCCACAAATCATTCAGTTAATGTAGACAAACAATCGATTCATCATTCCATCCAGATCTGCTCCTGTCAGCAGCAGCGAACAGCCAGATTAGGTCTCTATGAAGACATGTGAAGTCTGTGTTCCACAAAATTTCATTTATTTTGTTTTTGAATATCTCATTCTAATGAATGTCACATTCACTCGTTTTTATCTAGGAATGACTCATGCCATCAAAAGACATCCATATGACAGCTGAGCTGAACACAAAGAAACGATGACTGTCATTTATTTATCTTCAAGGTTTGTTGAGTCCGTGAAAGAGGATTTATCACTGTGTAAGATAGGTGTGCATGTTTGCGAAAATCAGTGTCTATAAGTAGTAGGGTGAGCAGTTACTAAGAGGTTTCTGACACATCCGAATTTCAATTTAATTTAAGTTCACTTGTGTGAGAGATTACAGTAGGTCTGAGTGCTGCTGAGAGGTGCTGGAACATGGCAATGGAAGAGGACTTGGCTTTCCACCCATAACTGTCAAGCTGCCATGACCAAACGTGCAAAGGAGCCAAACAGATCTGTCCATCCATGATAAATGGATTTACCTTTCGGGTAAATCTCCCCGGGGGACAGACAACCAGGCAAAGCCATTAGTACTTAAAAAGTTTATATCATTTGAGAAAGATCATTTTCTCTAAATCGCAAAATGTGAATTGAGAGAGAAAGGAAAAGAGAGGAGGATGATCTGTTGTCACATTACTTCAAATCTGGACTCATGCAGTGGTGTAACCTGCACACAAGCATTCTAGCAGTCCATTGGATGTTTGGATATCTGTTGTCACACCCCAGTAATGCCATTTGTTCACCTCACAGGACTGGGTCTGTTTCAGTACATACAAGTCCCAATGATGGACGTGTTCTGATAAATAAGAGGGGATGGCTTTGGTTTCAGAGCTGCAGCTTTTTAATTTGTGAAGGATCATTAGCTGTAACAGGCTCTGCCTTAGCTCCCAACTCTGGGGGATGGGGAATCAAATAGACGCAGTACCAAAAGACACCTCTTTATCTGTCTAGTTGCTGTTTCACTTCTCACAGCTGGCAGGGAGAGGACATTTTCTATGCATTAAGATGCAACATGAAATTCAGCTGTAGACCATAAGCTGTACATGGTGGGTCTAAGCATGAACACTACCATTCTGTGTGAATTATGTGGTTTTTGAAATACATAGGAATACCAAGGGAGCTTGTGTGAAGCACTATACATCCTGGACTTGTCATCCTATCCCACTCCTACACACAAGCAATGTGTGTGGGCATGGAGTGTCAGGCTGGGGCCCCACTTACTGTTGCAGTCACTATATGAAGTAGATTCTCATATGCAAATAGCGTACACAACCGATTCTGATTAAACAAAAATACTGTGTGGAAATTTTGCTTCACTTTCAGTTTAATGAAAACTACCTTATATTTTTGCAACAAAAATGTACCTGACCATTTGTACACTGAAGTTTCAGATATATTCAGGATATAGATGCAGCTGAATATTTAAAAAAGAATGTTTCCACTCCTGAACCTGCCTTAAAGAGAAAATAAAGCATAAAAAAACTCTAAATCAACCAAAACAAAACAAACACACACTTGATTGCACAAACACACTAATTTACATGTAGTTATTATCTCATAATGTTTACATAGCGGTAAATATGCATTTTCCTTATACCTCCAGCATTCTGGACAATAAATGCTGTGCAGCAGCCCACTCGTATGGTACCTTTTGTTTTGCCCCCAAAATCAATAGCAAGGGAAATGTACAATCAAATGCCAAAGGCAAAGCATTCTTCCTACTGAAATCATGCTTGTGTAGTGATTGCTCCAGGCGGCTGAATGTAATCAAAGCATACCAAATATTTTCCCTTTTTTCTTTTCCTATATGGCATTTTCTGTTATTTTAAAGAGATTTTAACCAGGACAACAAAATGTCAATGATGAAAATATTGCTAGTAATTACACATCTTCCAGTTTTTTAACTAATGAAATTTCTAATAATCTATGGTTGTTACTTATGTGCCACATTTGGTTGTATTAAGAATACAATATTTCAATATATATATTTTATTGCATGTTTTTATTACATAGTACTTTGTTTGTTTTTATGCTGCTGCGGAGTTGATACAATTTCCCTTAGAGGATCAATAAAAGTATTTATCTATCTAATACAACATCTACAAACAATAAGAAATGAGCATGTTTCTGTGAAACAAATATTTTTCTCTTGTGTGTTTTTCCATGAATCTGGTTTTATTGATATCAGTGCATGGAGGCGCTCATATATTGTGTTCCTCCCTTCAAAGAATAAAGGGTAGTAAGGCAGTTCTTATTATTAAATATGAGAGATATATCGTGTCACATAGTGTCACATAGTTTTGCCTTTCTGCCATCAGTGTAAAGCCTCTGTTATGAAACCCAGCAGGATATTTATAGAAACATGTCCATGAGCAGGTTGAGGATTTGAAGCAGTATGGTGAAAATTTACCACAATTGTTTCTACATAACATACAAAGCGGAAATAAAAGATTTTGCTGTCAGTCAAATTAGATGCAAATTAAAATTTGGACCGCTGGAAGGAAGAAGGGGTTGTTAAAAAAAGATGCAGATAAATGGTAACCTGTGATGGTTTTGGCCCTGATGAGCATGAGGAGGGTACATGCGATGAGAGATAATGAAGCTTTTAACAGAGGGTGCCTGAGCATGAAAACATTGTTTCCTAATGAGACAGAAAGTGCAGGATTTGATACATCTGTAGCTGGGGGCACAGTCCAGCTAGGTTTGAAGATCTTTGTCATATTATTCTAAATATTTTCACACCTTCAAGACTGGGAAAAACTGAGATGTTTTGCAGATACAAACGAAAATATTTCACACTGTGAGTTGTCCAGCTAAGTCCATTAACCTGCCATGTTTTGAGCAATTATGTGCCTGTTTCTATCTCGGTACCTGATGATATCTGCCTCTGTAAAAGGCTCCATCAGAGACCTCACTGAGGTAGCTGATTCAGGAACGTTCAAATATCCCCCCCCCCTCCCCCCTCCCTCCCTCCTTCCCCCTATTACTGTATGCTCTTCACAGTGATGTTTATGCATTTTTGAAGGTCTGTAATATTGCCACTATATAACACAAACTTCTGAAGAATATTGCATTTTGCTTCACACTGATTCAGTAAAGTACCTCTATGTCATTTACTTGCTTTTATTCTATCTGGCTTTATCAGTCTGTGTGTTTCTCAGAGGCTCAGACATATTTCTCAACACAGTCAATTCTGTCTAAAGCAAAAAAGGTTAATAGGCTGAAATAGCCAAGGAAGACAGGAATTTCACACTAAATCCGTGGAAGATGTAAAGTTAAGATACCATCTTGGAGATTGTGGTTTATGCAAATCCCAGGAATGAGTTGATAATCTATTAAATCCTCTCTAGCTGCCAATTGTACATTTCTTTTGTTACTCATAGGATGTAAGAGTAAGACAGATTTTTCTTTAATGCAAACTAACAACTGAGGAAGAAGAAGTTTTTACGTCGGGCATTGTTGGGGCTGTAATAAATATGTCTATTTCAAGATCAGCTGAATCAGTCCCATTTTCATTCAATAATGAGCTCCAGAGGAGTTACTTTAACATACAGTTTTTTCCCAGCACAACTGCAATAATTCAGCCTTTGCATGTTGCTAATAAATACATATCAATTAATAGCATACTAATCAGTATAGACCTATACATATATTAATGAAAATTCTATGGAAGCCACTGCTGTTATTTAAAACCTTTTGCAGTCATTAATTCAGCAGCAGCATTGAAATTGTTTTTGACCCTCTCCTAATTATGAGGCTGGTCTCATCGTGTCCTGTCGACTCACTCAGCATTCATCATTGAAGGTTCAGCAAAGAATGGAGGCACATTTTCTGATACACCTCATATTGTGTATCTATTAGTTTAGTTGTTTTCTGTGCAAAGCAGTGGTTAAATTTGGCAGTTTCATTTGGTCTACCATAATCAAATAATGAAATTTTCCTTTTTTTTGTAAAGGAAAAAAAAATGACAAGACAAGTTTAATTTTGAGGAGTGTCTGCAGAAACAAGAAGAATTCGCAGGCTTCAACTCAAAAACTAAACCTTTATGAGGAATACAGAGCTTTGATATGTTATATTTCACGCCAAAACATAGTTTCTAAACTGTAACCGAGGAGCTTTGATGCCTAAAATCAACCAAGCAGTGGATGAAAATACACAAGCAACTCAGCACCAAAAAAAAACAGCCAAACATAGGAGTAATAGGAGAAACTATCAAAGCATAATTACATGATAATAATAATAATAATAATGTTAGTCAAAACCACAAAGCAGTATGTTATATAAAAGCAGCTTTGTACTGGTTCAAAAGCATTAATTTTAGAGATTAGCCAACAGAACGTGCATGAAAAGACAGAGCTCACCTGTGTATACCTTTTTTTGAAATAAGTTCTTGGACTGTTACCAAGAGCAAAGGACCATGAGAAATCAACACTGATGTGGTGCAACCGTGCATAATGATTTCTTAATTGCCAGCTGTTCTGAGGTATATGTGTGGTTATGAGTTGCAGGACTCATAAGTTTCGTACAATACTGTTGGTGTCTGAATGATTTATGCATCTGACAATTAAAACGAGCACACAAAAAGGAAACAATTCAGTCACTGAAGACAGCAATCGCATAATGGAGCTTTAGTTTCCGCCACAGATGATAATCAGCCTATGTCATACACATGTGCTGCAATCAGCTCTGGAAAGAAGATTTACAGCCAGCCAAGATGGGGGAAAAAACTCCCTTGTTAAAGCACAGCAGCATGTGACTAACCAGCTCTTTCAAGAGACACCCCACAGAGAGCAGATCCACTCATTTTCTGGGCTGATGAGTGCTGAATCATATGCTGTTTACAAGGTAGTCTCTAAAGCTGTCGACCAGAAGTCTCATGATAAGGTGTTTGACTTAGATTATGCTGAGGGGGAAAATTATCAGTGTGGAGGAGGATGAGTCAATGCACCTTTCAGGGTAATGAAGCTGCTGCCTAAATACGGGTCTTGACATGCAAATGAAGATGATCATAAACATTCAATACAATTATAAACTGGTATTTTTCACTGTTCTCCACCTATTCAGAAGCAAAGAAAACATCTTTCATACTAGTCAGACATCCCTGCCTCAAGCTCCACTTTCATTCCCACCCTTTACTGTGACAAAATCAGGATGGGCAGGATTAGTAGAAATAATGTTCTTTTGCCATGACATTCTATTTACCTGATGTCAGGCAGCTTAGGTTGAGAGGGACAATAAACATAATGTCCTCATCTGCAGTGCTCTTAAAATTTTTTTCTTTTTAATTGTACCAGTATCTGTCTAAGACAAAGCGTTGAAATCACCATTCAAAATGTCCAAATTGGTCAAAAATAAAACTGATTTGACTTTATTTCTGACAACTCCTGATTAAACAGACGTTTTATAATGGGTATTTGTTATCTCTGTCTGGAAACAAAGACTTTTCTTTCACTCATGGTTAGAGTGGTTGAGTGAAGCCTTTTATTGTCAAACAACTGTTTGCTTTTTTTTTTTTTTTTAGATCATAATAACAACAGAAATGATCCAAATGACCCTGATCAAAGTTAACACGTCCCAGTTCTTAATACCGCGTATTGCCCCTTTAACATCAATGACGGCTTGAAGTCTTTCCTGGCAGTTGTGGCTGACGTTTTTGTTGGACTGGTTTGTTTTCAACAGAATCCCTCATTTTCCACTTCTTAATTAGAGTTTGAACACTATAAGTGGCTTTCTCATTTCCTTGGATATCTTTTTATATTCCTTTTCTGTTTTATACAGTTGAATCACCTTTTCCTGCAGATCCTTTGATAATTCTTTAGCTTTCTTTCTCCATGACTCAGAATTCAGAAACATTGGTGCAGCACGGGATGTAAGATGCAAGGGTCTGTCAGGACTCAGGAGCCCAGAAACTCACTGACCTTTTATACACAAACGCTGATTACAAGCAAACAGATCGCAAGTGAGGATGGTTACCTTTAATAGCCACTCAAACCTTTGAAAAATGGTACCCCCCCCCCAAAAAAAATCACAAATTCTGCCAGGGTTTGTAAACTTATCATCCTGCACCACTTGCATGAAAATGCAGAAAAAGCATGTGTAACATCAACCCTATAATATAAATAATAAATACATGTTACAAACTCTGAGTACAGATTATGCCTCTTTATATCTAAACTGAGCTGTAATATTGCTCTCAGCCATATGACTGATGTGTTTCCATTTGTTACATCAAGATGAACTGGCGAACAGAAAAAGGATTTTGCAATGTCATCCTGATGTGCAGCAGAGTAAACAGATAGAGAAGGTGGTCTAACAGCACGTGGGATGATTTCCTGTGTTCTGTGTACATTTTCTGGTTAGGGCTGATAGCCATTGTGTGGCATAAAGCTAATTTGGCAAAGCTTGCATGCAAGCGCAAACAAACATGAGCTTTCAAGTCAGGGTATGCTATGTCAAAGCAGCAGTTCCACTTTGCATAAAAGATTATAGTCTTGTACTTCTGGTGTTCACTGTCACAATACTGGCTAAACTGCTGTAGTATGGTTTGGCAGGGACTTATTAAAAGTAAATGAGCTACCGAGGGTGAATTTTTCAACCATTAAATGACCACTGAATAAACTATTCATTGTGAAATGACCTTCGTCTGATGTGCTTTTCAAGTTGGATCCTTCCTTTTCCAGGAAAGTTGGCAGCAAAACACATTTTATGAGAAGATGCTACAAAAAGGTAAAAGTGGTAACCCTCATACACAAACTCCTCAGTAAACGTTTATCTTTAACACACTAGCTTTAAAGCTGTATTTCTTCAGGAGATGGCCTTCCCGTACAGGATTCACTGTCTATGTACTGATACACCGGTTCAGGTAGAGTCAGGTCGGGGTGACGGCTTTTTCTACTTAAAGTGAGTGGATGCGGCTGCCGAGAAACATCAGTAAGGCATGAAATGAGCCATCCCTATGGAGGTGTCTGCACAGCAGGTAGCTGTACCTCTCACTGCACAACACCAGTTTGCTATAGTGGCACAGAGAGACGGCTGGGCTGCACGAACCTGCACATCGAGACACAGCTGCTCTGATGATCATTACTGTCAAACAACTACCATGCTCTCAGAGTTGGGGATCAATGCAACTTAATAGAATTTGAATCCACTTGGAAATATGCTCATGTACTACATTTAAAATTTAACTTTGTTTTATGAGCGCTGGAACATGGATGGATGGATGGAATTTTGTTTTAGGAAACTCAGATTATAAATAACCAAAACACAGAAATAAATGTATTCAGTTTGTTAGAAATAAAACTGACAGATCTGTCTGTTAATAAAAAGAAATAGAAAAATGTTACAGAGTATATCCATGTTTTAAGTTACTAAATATTGAGACAGACATGTCAGACAAAATGTGAAATGTATACAGTCATGCCCAAACAGATTATTTGTATTTATTAACATGTTCACAAAAATCTAGGATTTTGAATTTGATAAAAAAAACAAAAAAAAAACAACAGAATGTATTTCTAAAGAGATAGTAGGGCTGAAGTTCAAGAGGCGCTGGCTTATTTATTTATTGCTTACAATAAGAATCATTTCCCTTTCTTGGAAAAAGATAAGAGTGAATGAATTCAAATTAATTAAACGGCTCTCTTTTCTTCATTCTAACTTTGCCATTAGAAAAAATTATCTATGCTCTTTGGAGAAAAGAAATACTGAGATCAATTGTGCTCCTTCCTTACAATATGTAGTGTGGTTTCAAGCAATATTATGCAGATTATATATGATTTTTTATTCTTATTCTACCCTTTAATAACACCAATTGGTGTTATATTAGAAATCATTGGAAAGCCTGACTAGTCACCTTTCAAACAAGGTATAAGTTGTAAGGACTGCATTTGTAGAATTACCAATACTTAACATGTGGGTTATGCCCCCCAAAAATGTGCCAAAATCATCTTAAATATTCTCCTGTTGGTATTCACTCATGTTTTGAGATTCAAGTGCTGCCAGGTGTGTGCCAGTCACAGGTGTATATCTGGCACCTGACTGGCACCCAACTGATAGACAAACATATCTGAATGACATTCTGACTTACTCCATTCTCCAAGATGACAACACTCTCCCTCACAGGTCCAGGATCATCACATAGTACATCCAGTGCAGACCTCAGGTCAACTGAACACACTACTGAGTGTGAAATGAATAAAGTGTAAAGATAGCCAATACGTGATGTGTTTTTTCCTAATGACGGTACCGGGCTCCTTTGTTTTGGTGACATTGAGGTGGAGGTGATTGCTGTCACACCACTGGGTGACATGTATTATGGTGTTGTTATAGTCTACAACAGAGTGGTTGTCTGTGCATTGTCAGAGCATTTTTGTGGTCCTGGGACATGGACTGATGCAGTTGTTGGCATAGAGTGTGTATAAGAAAGGACTCAACACACAGCCTAGAGCCCCAGTATTTGTGTGGGTACTGGTAGCTTGTAGTTTTTTGCTGAGAAAGTTATGGATAAGATCAATTGGGGGGTTTAATTTCTGGATCATCAGGTGTCTTTGGATTGTGTTAAAAGTAGAACTGAAATCCATGAAAATGATTCGCACTGGCCTGGGTAGTCCAAATGCTGAAGAAGGATGTGCAGCAGAAAGGCTTCAGCATCCTCTGTGCCCTGTAGACAAATTGGTGGCGGTCCTGTTGTGGGATGACAATGGGTAAGGTGATGTTCAGCAGCATTTCATGATGATGGAGGTGAGAACAACAGGGCAGTAGTGGTTGAGTTCTGTTGGCTGGGGTTTTTTTGGGAACTGGGATTACAGTGGCAGTTTTCCTGATAGTTGGTATTGTGGCAGTCATGTAGATTTGAGTGAAGACTGAGTGAAAAAATTTATAAAAGCTCCTGTGAATCATGGTAATTAAAAGTATGACAAATCTATTGGTAGTTTAACTGGTAATGGGACAAACTGTAGACCCAACATTTAAAAACATTGACTAATTGGCTTAAATTGTTTTGTTTTTTTCCTTTTTCAACATGATTGTGCAATCAAAAAATGGAACCTGCTATCTGAAATCAAGCCCACACACTCCATGTTTGCAGCAAACATTTCTAATCCAGGTGTACAACCATAACAATGACAAGAGAATGGATTGACTTCTTCATTCTATGCACTCACCCACTGCAGCTTATTTAAATGGGAATTTAAATTCTTGTGGGTTATCTTAAAAGAGGCTAACCCAGGGAGGAAAACAGCTCAGTAAAGCCTCTCATTCCCCTAAAGCTAAACTACAAACACAAGCCCCTCAAGTGATAATGAGCAGGAAAAATGTGATGGGAAACAACTGTGAAGCCACTGTGTGAGTGGGGAACACAGGCCAGCTGCTCACTAGATCAGCTTCAGCAGGGGTATCTCACTCCATCACCACCGCATCGGTGAACACATCAAGTAGAAGAAGAAGAGCTGCATCAATCAAACACTACACACCAGGAAACTCAGGCTTTCAGCCCCTTGGGGAAAACTTTGGAGACAGCGCCAAAACGCATCAGAATATCAACAAATGAGTGTTTGGTTAAAGCACATTAAGAATGTACAAGTAGGAAAAACACTTCAGACTTCTTGCTGATACCAGTGGGCATACTTCCTTCTCAACTCCATGTTTTAACAAAAAGGTAAAACCAGAAGGATGCAAAACAAAATATGGAGTGAATATGTAAATCAAATGCAGGTATCCTGGTCCTGGTGTGCTCTGAATTGTGAGGTTTAACCCCTGCAACAAATCACTGATAAGGAAAACTGACAGGATGTGGAAATATTAAATATGTCCCACACAAGCTGCATCTGTACCTGTGACTTTACACCATCATATTCTGCAGCCCAGTTGTGTGGTCTATCTAGTTGTACAAAGTTTTTGATACATTGTACTCCTTGAAAGTAAACAGAAAAATGTGACTCTCCATGTAGTCATAAAATGCAGCTTGAAAAGAAATCAGCTCACCGTGGAAAATTTCTATGTACCAATGTGAGGGACAAGAGGGCTGCATGCCAAATGTGGAGGACAAAATGGGTTTTGTAACTTGCACTTGTTTGTTCTCCAGAAAGTGGGCAATCAATTTTGAATTTGAAATTATATAGTGTAATTACATGAAAACCCTACGCATTCTCCTTCTTGAAGTTAAGACTGCTGTTAAAGAGAAGTGAGACAAACGTTACCATTCTGTAGCGGTGGAAGGGGAACGCAGCAATATTGAGTCATTTCATTGATCAATTGGGCATTATTTTATCTGTTCCAACACTGTAAGTACTTCCTTACACATGAAGCGTCCATATTTACTTCCGTAAACAGTACGCAGTGCGTGACGTCGTGTTTTCTGCGAATGCATTTCACTTTAGGGCCATGTACCGTTCATACTAAAGTGTGATGAAGGTCGAGAGGTATCGTTCTGGGATAAGTGATGCAGAAAAATGGCTTGTTTCTCCAAAACACCAGCTTGATGATTAATAAAAAGGTTTATTACAAAAAGTCTGGTAACAATACAGATCTGCAGAATCTGTGAGGACTTCGAAAGCCAATGTGAAAATCTTAATGACCCTCTTCATCAGCTCTCTTATAAAGGGAACTGAGACAAAGGCATTCCTAAGTTAACATCTGGAATTAATCATGAGACCTGCTTATGGATACTGCATACTGTGCTTTAAGTTTCCAACCCCCAAAAATTTAAAATAAATTTTTTGACAATGGTGCTACTCAATATCATAAGGAAGACATTTCAATGTAAGATTTCCATTAACAAATGCAGAAAAGACAGAACTATAACCGTAATAAACATTAAATAAACTTTCCTATGTACAACCCTTCAAAGTGTTTATTTTTTTATTTAGACTGATAATCCATTTCATTAAAGTTTAAATCGTTGAAAATGCCTCACTTAATGAGTATCCAGGCACTTCCAATGACAACTGTGGATAGACAACTTAGAACTGCATTGTTCAGAGGCATCGCAAATTGTGTGGTACGCTACTGACAGCTCTCTGTTATAATATATCTTGCTTAACATTCCCATTTCAAAGGTTTATGAGTAAATCTTATGACTTAATACAACCACATTGCTCAAACATATTGGATCAAAAATAAAGAAACTTTGGTGCAGCATTACCCTGGGAAGTTATCCTCTTTCTTGGGGACTCTGTTTTTGACCAGAAGTACACCGCTACATTTATTCAAGAATAAGAGTCGATGAATCAATTAAGTGAAAGGTGAAAGTCTTGCTTCTCTGTTAATTGAATAACAAGGGTCACTGACAACACTTTGTGAATTGTCTTCTTGCCAAGATCTACAGAGCTCTCTGGGGCCTTAAAAAAATAAATAAAAAGGTTGTGGATGCCAAAGACCCAAGCAAGGGACCTAAAAAAGAATCTCCAAATTATTAAAATCAACTCTATGAAGAAATTATAACAACTTGCCAAGATTTTGAATGACAGCACCTGAAAATAACTTTTAACCTTTGATGTCAAAGTACATCTGCAATTTGAAAGAGGCTTGCACCAATTTGACCTGCATGGGAGGTATTCCAGGAAGAATTCTTTGTTGTCCAAAATTAAATGAGAGCAAAGCTAGTTCACCAGTGAATATACAGGCAGAGATTTTAAGATAATATGCTCTGGACAGACAAATCAAAATATTGCCAAACTACATGTTAGGTCCATGGCAAACATATTTTTAGTAAGAGAACATCAGACCAAACTGGTGGTAAAGTGGAAGAGTTTGGTTTTGCTTCACTGCCACGCTGGACTAGGATTCTTAGGCCCAATCTCAATTCTCCTCCTTAGCCCTTCCCCTCTGTTTTGCACGTTCATAAGAGACGAAGGGGTGTCTTGATTCTCTTTTGGGGCGAGGGAAAGTGCTAAGGGGAAGGGCTGAATACCCCTTTCAGCAGAGCTTTTTCAGGTGCAGACTTAACGGCAAAGGGGTAGGAGGATTTTATGCTTTCGCGCAGTAAACAAACATGACAGAAAAGTTGCCTTTTCGTAAATAACAACGTTAAAAATGTTTAACTGTTGTTAAAAAACTTTACGATAAGGTAGATGTTTACCCATGAGGGCACAATGCAGCGTTTGACCGCTCTACGCATGTTTCGGAAATAAAAGCAGCGATGTCTTAATTTGCATAAAAGTTTCAAATGATTATACTCGGGGAACATTATATATAATATAATGATATGCGCAATTTTAATTTCTGTGGTTAAAAGGATGTACGTTACAGCTCTTCTTTCTGCTGTATTGTAAGGTCTGTATGACACGTGTGTCTTGTAAACAAGGAGCCACGAGCAAACCAGCCTCCTAATACGTTCAGGTTATAAGGAAAGGGGTGTCTCAATCCATAGGGCTGAAAACATTGCCCTTTGTCTCCACCCTTTGTTTAAAGGTGAAAGGGTAGGGCTAAGGGCTAAGGGCTAAGGGAGGGAATTGAGATTGGGCCTTAGTCACTAGTTCAATTCTGAATTCAGCACCATATCAAAGAGAGTTCAAAGGGAATATGATGCCATCCAAGAGATGAAGTCGACACAGATGGACAGAGCATGAAAGAAAAACTGAAGCAGAATTCTGGATTAAGGAATGATTAAAAAAGTCAGAAAGCAGATGATAGAGATCAGTGGTTAATTGGGCAGAATGACTCAAAAAGGTTACTTCAGCAACAATTTCAGAGACAACATGGTATCTATTGTTTACATCTTCACAAATTGATCATTTTGTTGGGATGTTGTGTGCAATGGTGCAAT
>JAOXYM010000008.1:17550671-17566355 GCA_028567055.1 Leptatherina wallacei | reverse complement strand
TGATGATGAAATCAGACGAAAATTGTTTTTAGTCAGCAGCCATTTTGAACATCAATCTTGTGTAGAGGTTGGGATTTTTTTGGGTTTGTTTTGAGCATTTGAACATTTTCTTAATTTTTGAAACAATTAAATATATTGGTATATTGTTTATATTGAAAAAAAATGGTGTTAATAAAAATCTAGTATTATATCTCCATTTAAGCATCACTATTCCTTCAAGGCACATTATCCAGCATTAGCATATAGGTCATAACAGCTAACAACGCCACACTGAAACCTGTATCCAATACTGATTATGTCAATCAATCCTTCCTACTCCATATCAGCTGTTCATTTAGTTAGAGAGAATAAACACCTCAGTCAGGCTACACACATGACCCTCTAAACTTAGACTAGGTGTTGCCTGATAAAATATCTCATTGAACACTCTGATGATATTATCAGACAACAGCGTGATAAAGACCAAATAATAATTAGGAAATATAAAGCATTTCTTAAAATATATCTGTTTGCAGAGGCCAAGGCAATGTTCCACTTGGCTTTATCTAAACCTTCTGCATGTCTACAGCTGATTGATAGTCCTACTTTATCTGCTAAAAGCAATTAAAGTCAACACAAGTAGCACAGAATCTGGACTCAATGATGGTCAGGCAACAACTCCCACAAACTAAATTACAACAGATTTTCTTGAAATTGTAGCAGCTGTCAGAAAGTGAAACACCCCATCATGCAGCTATCAAAACCAGCCTAATAGATCTTTGCAGACAAATCTCCTTCTGCTGTCAATCTTGTACCATGAGGAAAAAAGTAATAAAAAATGCTATTACTTACCAAGCTTTTTTGAATTTCCTAGCAGCAGGGCAACATAGATCTTCTTTTGTCCGTGCTCTGCTGGGCTGTAGCTAATGATTTTGCCATCTTAAAACAAAAACTGTCAGCAGTTTTGTGGACAATAGCACAAGACAGTCCTGATGTGAAAACTGAGGAAAAGTAAGATGATACAACTGCCTGTGAAATTGGCTGCCACAAGAAACACCAATTTCCTAAAGTGTTTCAGACCACCGGTGTAGAATAAATACAGTAATACCAAGAAGGCAGCTGGGGAAAATGATCTAAAGAAATGCTTTTTCTTCAGACTGACATTTGGGTGGCATCCCTGTGAGTCTGCTGTAGTCATTTAAAACTTTTCAAGCATATCTATTGTTTATGAGTCACAGAGTGTGGATATCCCGTCCTATTTTTTTTAGAATAATTTATTTTCATGTTAAGAAAATGTCTCTGAATAGAAGCAGACGGACCTTTAAGTTAGAGACACTTTATGTTGTAACAGAACTTTAATGAATTCAGATGATATAACAGGTTTAGATGGAACGTAAACAGACATGGAGAATCGGCAACTGAATGACCTTTTCTGACTGTAAACTACTGCATAACTAATTGTGTACGTTTTATAATTTCGTCATTTTTTAAATATTTACGTGTAATGTTACTGTATGTTCTTGTGCCATCTCATTCAAGCTTTTCTTTCCATGCATTCAGGTTCTGACATTTTCTGCATTTTTCACCTGAATATATATACAAGTCAACATATGGTTGTCACTGCGAGACACATTTTACCTACTAGAAATGATGAATGGCAAGAAGGAAATGTGCACAGAAGGTAGGACATAATAAAACAATGAGAAATTTGTTGTATTTTGTCATTGGAGCATGCAGAACAAGTCTACCAACGTATCACAGCCTCAATAACAGATCCTGGATCTTCTGCAGGCTGCTATGTAACCTCTACAATCCTTGGCATTATTTGAACAATTTTTTGTTAAACTGGGAAAACAGCAATGTCATCACCATTTATGTCAACACTGCATGTGAATTATCAGTGTTTACTAATGTAGATTTTCCAGTGAGCTAACTTCTGTTTTGAGGGCACAGAGTATTTGTGTATTTGTCTGTCTATGTTTACTGTAGCTCTCTGTCCCCATTCATCTACTTTTGACAGCAGCTGCAAACTGTCCCCCTACTGTGTTCATGCGTTACGACCTCATCTTGTAAGAAGCCAGATTGTAACAACTTTGAGCGTGTGCAGTATTTTCTCTATCTATAGCCAGGAAATAACTTATTATTGTAAGGTATTTACAAGTGTAACTCTAAAGGAAAGGGTTCATTGCCCCTTTTTTTCTGGATCCATAAATACACACTGACAAAGTTTGTTTGTGCGCATAAGCCAAACAACTCATACTCATCCTTCTAAAGGTGAAGCTGTCAGTCTAGGATCCTGCCAAAAAGCCGTTGGGGAAGAAAGCCCAAAAATGATGCATTGTAGCTTTACAAAAAACAACTACCAAAATGTCAAGTAGATTTGATGGGATCTGATTTTAGATCTGAGTGGTTTGTTTGAGTTTTAAGTGTTTGAAGATTTCTGATTCACAGTCTTGGCCTGAGAGCTACAACAGCTACAATCATGGAAGACAAACTTGGCATCTTATACTGCATTAAATCAGGTGTACTCAAACAGTGAATGCAAATTTAAAGATTTTATGGTAAGTCTTGTAAGGCTAACTGTATTTATCTATCATATTGTGTGCAATGTTGCATTCAAATCCCCTAAAAGCTGAACTCAGTCACAAAAAGAAATGTTCTGATGAAGAAATGACTGCATAGAAGTCAGCTCTTATATTAATACGTGTTCAAAGACAGAAAGCAATTCAGGGAGTATATGCAATATATGTGTTTGGCAAAGTGGAAATTGAGGTCTTACAAATCCAAGTTATTTTGATAAAAGAGGCTTATGGGAAGCTAAATCTCTTTGCTCATCCATCAACGACTAAGACAGTTGCAACTCTCACCTTGAAGAATGTAGTGCTTGAATCGACAACATTAATACAATAACTGTATCTGTGGAATTGAGGAGATTGGAGATCTAATATTACACCCCTTGAAATGAAAACAAGTATTAAGTTTTTACCCAGGATTTATGTTTACAGATACTTCTGCATTCACATATTAATAAAATTATACAATAATCATAGGAGCTAACAAATACCCATGAAAATCACTTGATCACAAATGTTTTTCTGTAACAAAAGCACAGTTTGAACTGTGCAGGATCAGAAGAACCTGCCTTAAATGAAAATAAAAAGCCTCCAGACAGAGTCAGGTCACTGACTGAAAGTATGTAGCTGTGCTCTGTAAACAGAGTAAACCCTCAGGTCAGGCTGAAAGAGTAGATACAACCACTACTGCATCTTGTGCCACAACCTCACACAAATACTTCCTCTGCACCACAGCCAGATAACAACCCGCATTAACTGCAATAAAACTAATGTTTGGATGTTTTTGATTTTTTATAATTCCTGTGACTACTCATGCACAATAACGTATCACAATAACGTAGACATAGTCAAACATACAGTGGTACTGTGTTCCCTAATCAGAGAAATTTGATTTTGCCTAGCCTCTTGTATTTCCTTTTGCCACCCAGGTCGGCTATAGACACTTGTGTAATTAAATACGCATGTTCAGCACCAGTCCACACTGCAATAGAGCAAGAAAAAACAGCTTCGGCAGCTCTGTCTGTTTGTGATTCGTGAAGGAACAAAGGCACAATGCTGTTGCCTTTGTCATTTGCTCACTCGCGTTGCTCTCTGTCAAACGATGTTTGGGGACAATGACTGCATGCAGATCCACTGAGGTGCACTAAGATTCTCACAACCAGACAAGACGGTAGGGCTGTTTTAGCCTTGGCAAGGCAGAGTTGATTCAGCTGGTTATTGATTTCTGCAACAATGCAAATGTGCGTGTGATTTCAGAAGACAAGGTAAAAATAGAACCATTATTAAGAGAATAATCTCTTAAGCCTTGATAGAGATATACAGAGGTGATGCTTTTGTGGAAACAGAGATTATTTCATGGACAACAGCCAAAACATAAAAGACAACACAACTTTTAGCCCTAGACTCTGAATTGTTGCAATTTGCTTGAAATACAAGGCATATTAAGACCTTCATTAGACAATTATTCAGTTAATCAAGATAGTATGCCTTTGGCTCTCATATCCATCCGAGGTAGGCTTTAAAGCTGATCATAGTAACTTTGTGAAGGACTGCATGTAGTCTCTGGTCCCTGAAGCAGTGTCATCTCCATGGCACTCCACTGTGAGAAATTACTGGAGTTTTCCCCAAATTGTTTTGCCTTGATATGAATCTATAGATTCTCAAACCATAACACAGCCTAAGCAGGAAGGAGAGGTGTGCAGCATGACTCATTCCATCTTATGTGGTTATTTGGCAGAGCTAAACAGGAATGCCATGCCTGTCCTCATCAAGCTGTTACCTAAAACCACCATCATGACATATAGCTAAATGTTTAAAGTTAAGTTGAAAAGGAAGGCCACTCTTTGAAGTAAAGGTGAAAAAACTAATCAATTGCAATTCTTATCCTCTATAGTTTTAAATCAATAAATATATTCCAGAAATTGATTTTTTTCATTGTTAATTTTGTGGTTTCTAATCACTATGTTGACAGAATGAAAAATGTGGAAAGGTATTATAAGAGCAGCTTGACATACTGTTGGGGCACCTTCATCTTTAAAAGTCAGATACCTTTATAAAAGAAAGGTAAGTATTTTACTGGCATATCATCACCAGACATTAACATTAGCAAAGCAGAATCACTGTGTTGTTGACTGGGTGAATTACAAAAACCAGTGGAAAAAGTACTCATGTCTGTCATAACCTTTATGTTTAACTGGGAATTCTCTGTTATGCATGCAAGTTATACATTAAAATCATAACCACTTATGATTGCTGATATGAAAGGATAAAGTTATGCAGTTCTCCATGAAATGGAGAAGAAAACTAATTTTGTTTACAGCTGTCACCAAATATTCAAATATAAAGACATTTATTTCTGTGGGAAAGTGTTCTATTGTCTTTTTTGTCTTCGTTATTGTTTGGAATATTTTTAGTTAGTTAGTTAGTTAGACATTTACATCTTGCATCCCTCTCGCCCTCAGCAATAAACATCCACAGGCAGTTAAGAGGCCACATATCAGGTTCCTACAGTGACAAGGATGTTTTTTTTACTGTTTTTTTTTTCCCTACATATCAGCACATTCTCATAAAAACATGTAAACCTGTAAATTGGAGAGGAGATCAGAGCAGCTGATTTCAAATGACTTCCCATTTATAATTAATAAAACCTTGTTTGGAACAGCCCTGCATGAATTCACACAAAGCATACAAACATGTGGCCATGTTCTATAAATGCATGTTCAAAAAACTGCATGAATCTAATTTACTTAATAGATAGAGCTATTAAATGTCTTCACGTCTGTCTGCGTATGTTTGCAACCCACTTAAAGCAAATATAACCTGCACCACTTGTTTGAGCAATTTAATATTTATTAGTTTTTCCATTTGATACTCTCAAAACAATCCTGAACAATGTCACTGTAAAATGCAGATTTTCCTCAAAGTGGGCAAGCCTATTATGCAGAATGACTCATCCCTGAATAGTTTTATTTATTTTTTTCCATAATTGGAGGATAACTATTTATGCATTCATGTGTAGGTGTCACTTTACTTTTCAAACTTTGACTTAGTGGTAGTAGAAGTACTAACTAAAGTTGTCACATATTTTTAATGATGTAACAAGCACAAAATATTAAATTGAATATTTTGTAAGGCAGCTAAGAGAGAAAATACAATAAGTTTAAGATGTTAAGTACTTGAACAAATTGAATGTATTAAATTACTTTCCAGCACTGGTAAAAGACACAAACCAACTTTTGTATTGATGTAACCGGACTGACAGCTAACTTAGTGTGAAGAAAATAACAGGACAATTTAATTAAAAAACAGTAACTTTATCATTTATCACTCACTTAAATTATAATTGCATATAATTGGTAGCAATTAGAAGAATGGGAGTTATTCTGCAACCACTGACAGCTGCATCCTCTCCTCTCAGCATACTGCAAATATATTGAATTCTTACTCAGGAAAATCACAAACACTAATCAACAGCATGCTTTTAACATGCTACTGATAAAGGCAACATCCTTTGGGCAATAACTGTTTGATTTAGGCAAATGTTATGTCTGTTTAAATATCACATACAATTAGTATTCAACAGGCACATCCCCTAAAAGAGGCAAAAAATAGGAGGCGGACTGAAGGAGGGTAGAGGGTAGAGAGTTTTGACGTTTGCTGAATCAATGAGATAAACATGTGGGCTCTGAATGTCAGAGTTTACATCTACAAGATTGAGGACTTAAATTTGGTCCCTTCTGCTCTCAGGGAAAATACCATTTAAAAAGGTCAGCTTTAACGCTCCTCATACTGAATGACTAAATGTGCAGATCTCAGTTTGGTGCTGTCTTCTTAAACTAAAGCATGCAGCTGGCTTAAATGCTCTTGTCTTTGTTTAATAAAAACACCCCATTTCTGGAAACCAGAGACAATTAATATATCAGCAGAGGATGTCCCTGCTTACATTTTAATGCTGAATCTGGAAAACAGACGTTTCCTTATTATAGATGCAGTGCTCTCCACCAGTGACCACCTTAACTGGCTAATGGAAAGCAGTATTAAAAGTCAAGAATTCATTTTTGGCTTATTCGGTCCTGTAATTCAATCACACCCAAACAAATAAGATTAGCTAAATTGTTGGCTCTGATGCTCATTTTCCCCAACAGGTTGGTACCACGGTCCTTGCTGAGTTCTGACAGAACTACAGCTTCATAAGGAAACCTAGCTGCCTTATGGATGGGTCTTTGACTGGGATTAGACTTACAACATAAGACCAGGTGGCGTTGCAGTAGGGGACTCTTGGCAGGAGACTTCTCTGTGAGACTGGAGGGTAGGAGAATGTTATCCTGCTGGTGGAGGGAGCTGTTTCTCACCCACTGCTATAAGACAGGCTCCATTCTGCTAGAACTTGCCTGTAGCATGTGGGATTTTCACCAAGTCTGGAAGGGAAAAGCTGGACTGCAAAACTTCTTAGAAAACACATTGATTCTAATGATATGACTACATTATTATTCATAAATATGAATGCATATTGATGTTCCTGCATAAAATGTGGTTACTACAGATTAATAAACAGGTTAATAATTTTAGTCTTGTGAAAAGTTGGAAGAGAAATTCTCACATTGTCTTAGATATTCTCGTACTGTCAGACCAGAAATCGCCTTTCACATACTAGTTATGTCAGACAATGAGGCCTTACATAAACATGGCACTTTTTTCCACCTGCAATCAACTGTAGTTTGCAGACAAGAGAAAAAATTGGTGTGGTGAATGAGATTTGGTGTGAGTAGTAGGTGAAGGAGGCCAAAGGCACAGGTTTGAGTGAAATCCCCTTTTCTAAAGATACTCTGTGACAAGCCAGAATGAAGATAAACCTAGACTAGAAACAAATCAGAGATAACAGCAATTTAATTGAGCATTGCCTAAGCGTGCTTCTGAGGGTAGGTTTTTTTTTCTTTTTAAAGAGAGAAAAAAAACTATTCTTAAACGAGATGCATCCCAATGAGTAATGCTGTAGCAAAATCTATAAAAGCACCAACTACTTGCAATGCATTTTTTCCCTTTGATGAAACAACCACAGAAACTTATTAGTCTATTTCTTTTACTTAATTTGGGCATTTATTCACTAGTCAGAAGGCTGGCTAAACCACTGCAAAGCACTGAATACCCTTCCAAGTGCTATGTCCTGAAAAATCCCTGTTTGGAATCACTACCACAGCTATCGTTTCTAAGCTTTGTGTGGGCAGATTCCCTCGCTAATCTGGTCACATACTCTGGTTCAGCTAATTCAATCATTTTTACTGTTTTAATAATGCACATGGAAGAGAAGGGAAGATGATCAAACAGATGAAAACAACTCTAATAAACAGCAATCACAGTATCTACAATGACTGTGCTATATAGAATGTCTGTGGAGTTACAGATTTCTGCACTGGTGCTTGTACACAAAGTGAGACAGAAAAAAACTCATGGTGAAATATCACTTGCCAACAGCATCCAATCAGTGGTGCCAACTGAGGACAATTATCAGACCCATAATGAGTTCATTAGGATAATGAAACAGCTAAGGCTGGTTTTCTATTCTGCATCTTAAACACTTGCATTAACTTCTCCACTTGCAATTTAGATTATAAAGCCAAAGCCCAGACTTCATAAAAATGTGGTGAACAGATAAGATGTTGTTGAAGAAAACACAGAGCCACTAAAACATTTGAATCTAAAATACTGCTGTTGAGAGTTCAGAAAAACCAAGAATATTCTACATTGAACAAAATCATTTTGAGGACTGACATATTGTTTTGATTTGTTTCCGAATGTAGGGCAGCTAAAACCTGCTACTAAAATTTTTAAATGTTGTGAAATTGTTACATGCTACTTTGCATATTTGTACTGTCATCACATTGTTAAGCCTCATGCTAAGCAACAAACAACAGTAACAACCACATATACATATAAACAGGAACAACCCCAAGTTAGTTATTATTAAATGTACTGCAAAACACACATGCATATATCTATGTGTTTTGAATACACACACACATACGCACATAATATATATATATATATATATATATATATATATATATATATATATATATATATATATACATATACATACACACATATATATATATACATATACATATATTTATATATACACAAACACACATAGTTTTTTTTAAAGAAAAAATTGCAACACTGGCAGAATCATGACAGTGAGAAAGCAAAAGCCCTTAGTCTGGAGTCCCTATGCAGATCTGTATGAAATGAGGTAAAATCATGTTGTGATCTGTAACTATCCACTTACTATCCAGTTACAGATCTCAAGGATGGGTAATGGAAAAAAACAAAACATCCTTATCAGCTACTGGCTGGTATCAAATAATCAATAAATGCTGGAACAAATCATATGGTTATCAGTATTTATGCCACACAATATCTTTCCTCCAGTCTGTTAATGATGACATTTAGTTCGCAATTACTGGGGCAGTAGCAGTAGATGGCTGCACAGTTCATATAAAGGAAATGTAAAATGTAGTGAGCTACGCAGTGAGAGCAGATGTGAAGCTGAAACATTAAAACAATTTAAGTGACCCAACAATGAGGATATCTGGAGTTATCTGTGCTGGCTGACTTAATATAGCTGATGGTCTTGGAGAAATGCATGCTGGTCAGAAGTTTAATCTGTGTTTCACTGGAAGTCACAATACATGAAAACCTGATAGCAGAAAGCCAGATGGGGTGAAGCCAGGCCATATGATGCAGTTGCTCTCTCCTGGTTGCACCAACAGGACAACTACTTTTGTGATGACACACAATCTGCCCTCACTTGAGGAAGGCTTCATTCACATGCATGACCTGTGATGCAATTCTATTTTTAGAACTTCAGATCTGTTATCCCTCATGCTTATCTCTCCTAAAGGGGATGTAATTTATTCAATGTCCTTCTGGCACCTCACTTTCTATACAAATGGGCACATAGTTCTTATTTCCAGCAGGAAAGCCATAAAAATAGCTTAGTTAAAAACTTATAGATCTTTTACTATAAAAACAAGCTAAGCCTTTGAATGCAATGTATTTTGTTATTTTGATTTCTTTTCCATCATCCTTGTAATATAATCTGATGTCCATAAATCAATGGTGTCTATGAAACTATAAAAAAATGTTTGTTTTTTTTATCTCTACAGAAGTGTTTCAGCCAACTAGTAAAATTTGTCAAACTTGACTCCAGTTTTTTCATAATCCACCCCTGAAGTTGCCAACCCTTTATACTGACCTAGGTGAAGATAAGGGAAAAAAATTTGAGGCACTCAAGAGGGTGAGGATTAAAAAGCCTTAATAATACTTGGCTAGTCCATTAAAGGCACACCAACGCGTTTCAGCCTAAAGGTCTTTGTCAGGGCAAAGGGCAAAATGAATCCAAAATCCTTTTGGTTGACCATCAGGTTCTGAGCCATCCAAAGTTGCACACAAACCAATTCCCATTACCTAACTGTATTGCCATTTAAAAAAAAAAAAAGAAGAAGAAAGAAAGATTATCATTACCACAAATTTATTTATAATTAAATTTATGATGTTCATTCCGTGTCAGCTGATGGTGGCCATTAAATTTAACTAGAGTGTTGTCTGCCGGCCAACATTAAAATAAGGGAGAAGAATTTGTTACAAACTCCTTGAATAAGTGTATTTAGCCATTGATGGAGTACATTCACCCAACGATGTTACATCCCAGTCCACACATATCTAATGGCACATAACTGATGACATGACATCTGTGCTGCTTGGTAAAAAAAAAAAACAATACGTTACAATTTTGTAATTTTGTATCAGGCTACATTTTCTCTTCTGATACACAGAACAATCTAAATGATATACATAACAGTCATTCTGTAGCTTGGACCTATTTAGACATTAAACAGCTCATTACAGCCTGGACTACATCACAGGCTTTCAACCTATTAAAGCTCTGAAAAACAATTAACATTTAAGATTACTAATAATACTATAATTACTGCAGAATTCAGAGTATTTAATCCTAATTAAGAACAAATCTATTTTACTTTGCAAACTGCAGCCAAGTTTGATCAATAAATAATTGTATCTACAAGTGAGAGAAATGTGAAGGAAGTTGATCGCCATCTGTGTGCGATAATTGTTGAAAGCTGCCACTATAACCCTTTAAATGCTTACATTAAGATATATTTAGCTAAAATACAGATAAATAACTCCAAATATATCACCATCTAAATCCATAGTGGCCATACTGTACACAGTTTGCTGGTATATAAGTGCTAATTACAACATGACTAAGCCAGGGAAGATGTCTGTAAAAAAAAACTTGGTTGAAAATCAGCCTCTGGCAAGATACACAAAACAGTGTGAGTCACACTGTGTTCTCTCTCTCTTCACAATGAGACAAATATATAGTCCCTTATGTACCAGTTGTAAACTGTTAGGGTTTTTTTCAAGGCAGTTTTTCTGACGTCTTCAATGCCAGAATCAGAGAAAAGAAAAAGGCTGGAAACAATGAGGTTGGCTGGTGACAAACCTCGTTAGTAGAGCATATCCTTCAATGCTGTAACATGGTCATACAGCTTGCATGTTGAAGATGTAAGACAAAGAAAAAAGAAGCCAGTTCCCTTTTAATATTGCACCGTATGTGCCAAACCACCTCTGTGTTGCTAGATCCTGATAGATGGACATCATCACGTTATGTCAGACGTTCTGGCACTTGGCTGACACAAAGTTAAATGCACCAAAGGTTTGAGTAATTATCCCAGTTTTATACTGTCTATGTTAGCATTAATAGTATCTGGCCTCTCAGTAATGGTCATAATCAAAGGTGTTGCTTTGGAACTATAAAAAGAACTTAACAAAAAAAAAAAAAACAATGGCAATGAATCACTGATTCATTAATTTGCAGCACATCCCATAAATTCATAACGGTGGTCGTTATTTATCCTCAGCTTGAGGCAAGCTAAAGAGGTTGACACTCTTGTCATTAGCCTCTGTGAAATCAGCACCACCTCTCCGTGAAGAGTTTGAGACAGCACTCGGCAGCAGGGCAGATAATAAAGCATGGACAAGGCTATCTGCATTAATTTATATGCAGGCAGAGAGTGATCTGCCTCGGGTGTGTTTGGCCTGACTAAGCAGAGTGAGCGAGACATTGACTTGTCTGCAGAGTCTTCCCACGATCCACTGAAGAGAAACACATCTTCTACGGCTTTACACAGACGTATGATGAGTCTAATGTGTCTATACAGCAAAGGCTTAGCATGATCCTCACCAGACTTCAGTTTCTATACGGCATCAATGTGTTAACAGCAAAAACAGAGATAAAAGAACCTTGACATCTGGAACATTATCAGGAGAGTGCATCTGGGGGAAACATATAGCCTTAAACCGACCATCAGGGAGAGCTAGTGCATCTACCAAAGCAGCAGTTTCTTAATAACAATTACTGTTTTTAGTGTTGAAAGTTAAGTGTCTTCAAAAAGAAATGTTCCCCTGTGGCTCACACACAGAGCTCCAAAAGACTTTATTGCCAGATTTGAGAGACAGTGAGGAAAACTGAGCTGAAACAAAGACAGACAGAAACACAGATTCCCTTAGCTTCCTTTTGTCATAAACTGTATCACTGCTGTTTTTAGAAATGCAAGATGGACTCTGAATGTGCAGCACTATATTGTTTAAGTATTTATTTAATTCTAATGCACGTAAGAGTCGGCGTGATGACTACTCTTTTTTTTTTTTGGGGGGGGGGGCAAAAAAGGGAATTTTGAAAAACAACACTTTTCAAACCAGTTATTTTCAACCAAAGAAGTTGAGGATATTTAATTTGAGATAAACTGATATAACAAAAAACAAACACAAAACAACAATACATCAGACACCACATTTCAAGGGAGACAATAAAGCAAAGTTAATGAGGATTTTCAAAAAATACACAATTTCTTGCATATTGTTGGGCAACATCAGCAGTTGCACAGGTTATACAGAAATGAAGAGGCAGAAATGGGACACAGGAGGGTACGAACTGTGCTGTGGAGCAGAGAAACTTTGAGATAAGCATAAACACAGAAAATGCAAAGTAGATGAGTCACCACTCCTCCTCACACATATCAGAACAACACATTTCAGGTAAGGTCATTACAATTACAGATAACACACTGCAGGAAATTCAGCGCTGTGCTAACTATGTAATTTTAATTCACTATCTCTCGTAGGTTTGAAGTTTTGTCAATGTCCACTCCATAACCCCTCCAGCTCAGATGATGGGTGTCTACCATTGTGTTGATACATTGTCTAATTCAGGTAACTTACTTGATTATTAGCAGGAGTGCAAGCCTTGAGAGCACATTTACAAAGTGTAAATCTGGTTGTGCTGCAACTAAACAATGTACACTTTTGACGTCACTCCTTTAAAATCTACAGGAAGCTTCCGATTAAACCCAGGCATAAATAAGAACCATTATAATTTGGAATGAATCCATTATTATATCTATTTGACAACAGTCAATTTAGCACTTCTGAAGGCTGAACCCGAACACGCAAATTTCATTTCAATATCCATTCTGCAACACCTCAACAATAGTAAACAATGAAATGCACACAGCAGCAAAACATTTCTTTAAAAAAATGTTTTAGGTGATAAGTGTGTCCTGAATTAAATCATTATTTTATATAATCCAGTTCCTTAGCTATAAAGAGTATGACAGAAAGGAAACAGGAAGTTTCCTCAACTTCTTTGCTAATCTCTGGTGGGTCATCAACTGGATAAGCAGAGGAAAGTTTGATCCACAGGAAAACATCCAGGATGTCAGGGTGAATCTGCAATGTACTCTGTGATAACTGTAGGAAAAGTGTTGTTATACCTGAAAGGCTGGTTAGATGAGGCTGGTAATTGTGCAGTGTAGAGTAATGCAATTTATGATAACAGCACAGGAACATGCCTCACAGATGACTGCCATGGCAACAGACGGTCCATGGAGCAAAGGGCTCGATTGCTTTTCAACTGACACCGAGATGAGAAAAGCATTCATCATAAGCCAATATGTCAAGTTTTGATCCATTTAGGTAGCCATTGGTCTAACAAAAATGGATTATCCTATATGCTTACGTCAAACAAAAAATGAATCCATGTGGTTGGAATGGTACAAGACTGTTGATTGCATTAGTCATTAGGCAGAAAATGGGAGACATTGTTTTTTGTTGTTTTGTTTTTTTCATTTGTCTGCTGGGTCTGCTGGGGGCGTCTGGTGGGGTCCCCTGTCAGAAGGGGCTTCAACTCCCATCTCCGGTAGAGCTTCAACCATGTCCTGAGTGAGGCGGGGTGACATTGAGTCCGAGGGGGCTGTGTTCCGCGCCTACATTGTTGAGGCGGCTAGCTGGAGCTGTGGCCGTAATGTTGTCAGTGCCAGTCGAGGCGATAATCCCCGAACTCGTTTGTGGGCACCGGCAGTGAGGGATGCCGTCAAGCTTAAGAAAGAGTCCTATTGGGCCTTTTTGACCTGTGGGACTCTGGAGACAGCTAACAGGTTTTGGCTAAGTGGAGCGCAGCTTCGGCGGTCGCTGAGGCAAAAACTCGGGCATGGAAGGAGTTCAGAGAGGCCTTGGAGAACTTCTTCTGTACGGCTTCAAAGAGGTTCAGGTCCACCATCCAGCGGCTCAGGAGGTGAAAACAGTGCTCCGTCAACACTGTGTATAGTGGAAATGGGAGGCTGCTGACCTCGACTCGGAACGTTGTGGGTCAGTGGAAGGGGGTCGGCCCCAGAGATAGGAGAGAATGGAGAGAATAATGTGGTTGAAAAGCTCCTCAGTGGCAGGGCACCGGGGGTGGACGAGATCCGCCTGGGGTTTCTTAAGGCTCTCGATGCTGTGGGGTTTGTATTGGCTGACACGCCTCTACAGCATCACGTAGACATTGGGGACAGGGCCTCTGGATTGGTGGTGGTTGTGGTCCCCATCTTCAAGAAGGGGGACCAGAGGGTGTGCTCCAACTACAGGGGGATCACACTCCTCAGCCTCCCTGGTAAGGTCTATTAGGGGGTCCTGGAGAGGAGGGTCCATTAGATAGTCGAGTCTCGGATTGAGGAGGAGCAGTGTGGTTTTCGTCCTCGTTGTGGAACAGTAAACCAGCTCTATACCCTCTTCAGGGTCTTGGATGGGGCATGAGAGTTTATCCAACCAGTCAACCTGTGCTTTGTGGACTTGGAGAAGGCATTTGATCATGTCCCCAAGGGACTCATGTGGGGGGTGCTCCAGGAGAATGCAGTGCCGGACCCCCTTGAACGAGCTGTCCGGTCCCTGTACGACCGGTATCAGAGTTCGGTGCGCATTGCCGGGAGTAAGCCGGACTCGTTTCCGGTGAGGGTTGGACTCCGCCAAGGTTGCCCTCCGTCACCAATTCTGTTCATAACATTTATGTAAAGAATTTCTAGGCACAGCCGAGGTGTTGAGGGGATCCGGTTTGGTGGCCTCAGGATCAGGTCTCTGCTTTTTACAAATGATGTGGTCCTGTTGGCTTCATCAGGTCGTGATCTCCAGCTCTCGCTGAAGCGATTCACAGTCCAGTGTGAAGCACTCCGGATGAGAATCAGCACCTCCAAATCTGAGGTGCAGTGATGCGGACTCTGCATCGGACCGTCGTGGTGAAGAAGGAGCTGAGCCAAAAGGCAAAGCTCTCGATTACTGCTTGAGATTGTGAATGCAAGCGGTCGAAATGAGTTTCCTCCGCAGGGTGCCAGGGCTCTCCCTTAGAGATAGGGTAAAAATCTTGGTAATCCGGGAGGGGCTCAGAGTAGAGCCGCTGCTCCTCCGCATCAAGAGGAGCCAGATGAGGTGGCTCGAGCATCTGGTTAGGATGCCTCCTGGACGCCTCCCTGGGGAGGTATTTCGGGCACGTCCCATTGGGAGGAGACATCAGGGTAGACCCAGGACACACTGGAGGGATTAGATCTCTCGGCTGGCCTGGGAGCGCCTCGGGATCCCCCTGGATGAGCTGGCTGATGTGGCTGAGGAGAGGGAAGTCTGGGCTTCCCTGCTTAGGCTGCTACTCCTGTGACCGGATAAGCGGAAGATGGATGGATGGATGGATGGATGGATGGATGGATGGATGGATGGATGGATGGATGGATGGATGGATGGATGG
>JAOXYM010000008.1:17479450-17521187 GCA_028567055.1 Leptatherina wallacei | reverse complement strand
ATTCTTCGAAAAGATCAAACAGAGGTGATTATCCTCAAAAAAAAGGCGATGGTAAGTAATGATTAAATTGTATGATCGGAGCTGCTACAATTTGCTGCCAGCAAGCGGCGCATTCTAGAGAGTTTTAATTTAATTTTAATACATGTCATAATAAACCTGTAGATTTGTTTTTCTCCATCTGCGCTCAGCTTTCCGACATTCTCATTTTTCATTTTTCACCAGTGCAGAATTTCCCCATAGAGACTTTTTTCTTCCAGAGACGTTCTTGTGAGAGTGAAAAAACATTTAGGTTCAGATCTCCAATCAAATCAATGTAGTCAAAATAGACAGATTATGGACAGCAGTTCACTAAACTCATCATAAAATGCAGTGATTTCTCCAGATTCTCTGAACCTTTTGATGATATTATGGACCGTAGATGATGAACTCCCTAAATTCCTTGCAATTGTACGTTGAGAAACGTTGTTTTTAAACTGGTTGACTATTTGCTCACACAGTTGTTCACAAAGTGGTGAATTCAATTCAATTCAATTGAATATATTTTGAAAAGGATTTGCAGATCATTGTATTCTGTTTTTATTTACGTTTAACACAACGTCCCAACTTCATTGGAATTGGGCTTTGTACATTGAAACGCCTCACTGAATAAAACAGCAACATCCCCTCCTCTCCTGTTCTCTCTGACCTCGCTGATACAGCTTAAGTTGGCCGGAGCTGACTCGATAACTACAGCTGCACTGTTATCTTGGCCTAACCAAGTTTCAGTTAAAAACATAAAATCAAGGCTGTTCTCAGTAATAAGATCATTAATTAAAATGTTTTCCCTGCTAAAGATCTAACATTTAATAAAGGTAACTTCATGGGTTTAGCATTGTTTGACTTGCGTTTGGGGGCAAGCTGTGGCTCAAAAGGTATGTTTGAAATCCTGGAATGCAGCTCTCACAGCCACATTTTTCCTTCTGTTACCTAACAGTACAGATATTTTGGAGCCTTTTAATAACAAACAGTACAAGCAATTAGTATATAGTAAACTTCTACGTTGAATCATCGAAAAAACGTTTTACCGGCCGATACCAGCCCTACTGCTGCCTGCAAATCTGGAAAAAAAAAACAACACAGCTCTTTTACCTACGCTCGAGTAAAAACATACCACTCGAGTATTAATCCAGCTTAAGGCACATTATCAAATGCTATATATAAAAGATTGTATTTGCTTTTGCAAGATTGATACAAAACAAGTGGGAAATTTTTGTGCTACTAGGGATTTAGTCCAAAATGATGGTGAAGCTGAGAAGGGCATTTTGGGTGTTCATACATTTTTATTTGAGGACCTTTATGTGTGCTTTCTGTGTATGTATAGTGTATGTAAGAGGTATGTATGTAAATTAATATGCTTGATTGTCTGCATGCCAATGTATGAAGGTATGAATGTACATCTAAGGATTTAGGCTAATAGAACACAAATCTTACCTAAATCTTACTTTCCCTGTTTGTTCATCTATGAATCATAGCAATATGCACGCAGAAAGTCCCCCTCTCATAAACCCACAAAGTTTGGATGAACTATGTGCATTTATTAGCACTGAGTTATTGATAACCCCGCCCTGAATTCAACACTGGCAAGCATAGTTGGCGATACACGGTTGTGACGTCATGAAGCTTCATTTGGAAAGTGCCATGACTTGTTGCATGGCAAAATGAGGCACCAAGACGTATGGAACAACACTTCCGCTTTGAAAGATTGATGCAAAGTTGAGCTGTCTGCTCAAGCGTAACATCAGTAATGATCAATAAAGCTCTGATACCACTAGGGGTGTCATAGTTAACGCGTTATTAATGCGTTAACGCAGCTTCCTTTTAACGGCTGTAATTATAACGCGCAATTAACACACGCACTGTTGGTGTAATTTCAGGAAGATATGTGGAAAGAAACGGACCCATAATGGATCTTTTACACTGACAGTTTAGCTTTAAAGTTCTGCAACATGGTTTTTCTGGTCCATGTTGCAGTTGAGTTGTTGCAACTAAATTCACCAAATAATGCAGGAGAAGGCGACTCAAACAGCCATGGATCGAGAAAAGAAAATGAAACTTGCGGTGACAGACAGAAAGCTTTGCAGCGCTGCGATGCATTCGAGGTAGCTTGGAAATCACAACTCTCACAGTATAGATAGCACAAAGACAACTAGAACATTTAAAAATGACCAAATCAACATTAATTATCTGTTTAAAATATATGTTGGCTTCCTAACAGCTTACATGAGTATTATATCATGACAAATATCCTGTTAGAAAACATAATAAAATAAAATACATAAAATAAAAAAATAAAAAAGATTCTTAAAAGTTATGCGATTAATATGCAATTAATCGTGAGTTAACTCAGGACCCTCATGCGATTAATCATGATTAAAAATTTTAATCGACTGACAGCACTAGATGCCACACATCACCCTGGCAATAGGTAAATAAAGAGAAGCCATTTCTATTCATTCAAGTTAGAAGTATAAATGCACCAATTGCAACCATGACATTAGTCTTAACTTACTGAGTTCTTTTTACTCTTTAACACTATTACAATGTGTACTAATTCATCTGCTCGACTACTTCTTCTTATAACGGATAGTAAAATCAATTTAGCCCTGTGATAGACTGGTTCCCTCTCCAGGGTATACCCTGCCTCTCGCCTGCTAATTGCTGGGATAAACTCCAGACACCCGCGACACTGAATTGGACTAAGCGGTACAAAAAATTAATGAATGAGTGAATTAATTTATAAGGCTATTCATAAGACTAACTAAGCTAGTAACTTGTGGGCCTGATAATTGTAAAGTTACTGATTTATGGATTAAAATGTCCTGAAAGCTAGGAAGCAGGTGAATCAGTTAACATGTTAGTATTACCATGTACTCATGATGTCTCATAGTATATAACAGGATTAACTGCATAGCCAGGTAACTTTGGATTGGATTTATTTATGTCAGGGACATGCACAATAATCCATTGACCTCAAATGGAAACATGTTTGGTTTCAGGCTTTAGCAAAGCTGCTAATTTCCATCTGTAGTCCCCGGACAGGTAGTGGTGGGTAGGATTCAGCTCTGGGACTTTAGAGTCGCAAAGCTGGTTCACTTTTTACTGCGATGTTTCTCCAGGGAAACTTATACCATCCTCTGGAGCAGGTTTGGGTTTCCAAACAACAAATCAACACTTAAAGACCCACTCCTTAGCTTTTTGACCATAAAACTCTGCATTTCGGGCTCGTTTGACGGCACAGAGGCATTTATAGTGTGCATTTCTGGAGCCTTCGCGGCCCAGCAGCGTCCTGCGGCTGAGAAACCACACTATACAACTTTTTCATCCAGGATGCATGTGACATTGCAGATGAGTTTTGCTTTGCACATCCATCACACGCTAGCAAGCAGGTGTAAACAAACCAACTGCTACACCCACCGTGGCTGGTTCAGCAGAGAAACGTTAGAAGACATTTTTGTCTGAGGAGAGGAAACAAAAGAGAGCCAGAGACATAGCAAGAGATAAGACATGATTCAAGATACAGTTTTTTACTGTTTGGAGAGAGCTCACAGTACAGGTAGGATGCAAGATGGATGCTGAATTAGCATCACTTAGGGCATCACTGAGAAAATGGTGAAAGTTAAGTAGTGCATCTTTAAGAGCACTGCTTCCCAACAATCAATTATTGTGATTTTCTGATACCAACACTGTCCTTTTAAGATGAATGTGCCAATGTTGCATTTACAGTTGCTTAATTTACCAGAAATTAAAACAGCTAACACACTAGTAAAGAAATTGAAGTCAACATATGGAGTTCCTGGCGGTTTTCTGTTATATCCTATCCATTAATGCTGAGATGATTTGTGTCTTATTCAATACAAGGTACATTTAAAAAACCTTTGCTGGAGCATCAGTAAATTCACATTTCACAACACCCACAGAGCAAGCAAGGACCAAGCAAAGTTTTGTTGTATTAAGCTACAAAGACTGCAGAAATAAAGTAAACAAAAGAGACACTTCCCTAGCCTCAAGCAAGATGTTGATGTGAAAAGCTGTGATAAACAAAACAACCAAAAATTTAGTTTCTATGACAAAAATGAAGAGATGCAGCAGATGTGCAGACACAGTCTTCTCTTCACAAATGAAAAATCCAAATAGCAGAAATCTCCCAGACAACAAAGGAAAAAGATGGCCTTCATAATCAATGGATGCTATTAAATGTGTTTGGCAGCTGCTGAAAATGACCCTGCCTGAATGCTTTCATAGATAAGGGGCCTGTTCATATGCATGGATAAAATGTGGAGGAGGAAAGAGGAAGAAAAAGTCCAGGACCTTGGACTCAGGACTGGAAATGTGCTTAATATAAAATTTTTAGGAGTATAGCCCACTCTTTAACACAAATGTAGCACTTTAATAATACTACATTTAAACGATAGTTGGGATAAGGGCAACTCTCCTCAAAGAAGGACTGGAGTAAAAATGGTCATAAATTTCCAACTTGAGACCAGTAAATCACAATTGGCATCTAAAACATCAGCAAAATTATTGGATCTGAGGGCCAAATGTTCATAAATTCAAAGATTTCCACATTAACTTTGTCAAGAAACATGACATGAAGTGGAAGGATGAGGACAGCTGGCACTGAATGACCCAGTTCTCGTCTCACTTCAGAAAATAAGTTCAAATGTCTTGAAGATATACATGGACTTTAACATTAGACAAGCTTTGGTATTCCATAAATGGATGAGCTTGATATATATTGCCATTTAGAGATGTGGGATTATGATAAAAGAGAGGAATTCAGCTCAGTTTGTTGCAGTGTCTTGGATTTTATCGCTCAAACCTTATTGATCAAACTGATATAAAGTTAGATCAGGCAGGATACATAAATCCTTCGACTGTATAAGTGTTTACCAGTTTCACTGCTGTGTCCGTGCCAGGGGAATAACTTACTAGATTATGTGGAAGATAAAAAGCTCCTACAAATTAGAATAATGCAGGAACATTGGGGGATTAGATGTTCAAAAACAGTTCTGCTTTAATGACAACAAGCATGTGTGACCCAAGTCAGTAGATGTTGGCATGTTTTATAATTACAGCTGCTTCTAGTCCTTGAATATATTATTAAATAGTAACAATAATTGCACACAGGGCAATTTACTGTTAAATCTGAAGCCCAAATAAAACAATAACACCTCCAAAATACAGGCCTGAGGTTGACACATTTTATCTTAATATTAGCAAGAAAATATTTCATGTATCAGGATATAGGGATCAAATGCAAGTTCAGAAATGTTTACATGTCATTACTAAACAAACCCCATTTCCACAATCAGACACAACACTAACACTGTCAAAACTGAAATTTGTTCTGCATTCAGCATCAATAGGGCAGAAAAAAACCTACTATGATCTCATCTCTATTATTAGCTGCCACCATTCTGCACTTACCAATGTGACATTATTTAGACATTGGATGGACAGCATCTGAAAATGACATATTAAGAATATTCTCAAAACAAATTGATTAGAGGGAGACAAAACCAACCGTTAGCAAAACACTAAAACAAAACTATGCTTTCACTAGTATAGCCAAAAATGACTGTGCTTGGACACAAAATGTATACACTAAGGAAATACTGTTTAAATTAAAAGAAAGACTTGAGTTACAGTAAGTACTATACCCCCTTATCCTTTTAGAGTTTTTCTGGAGCTGATCCCAGCTCAGAGTAAGGGGAATATTCAATCATACAGACTTACACTATGGTAATTTGGAGGGTAGAACCAACCTAACTTGCATTTTTTGAGGCAAAAGAAGGAGGCTGAAGCACACAGAGAATACCCACACAGAGACAGCCCCAAATCACAAACAGTTGGAATGATCACTGCAGACATTACAAACCAAAGATATTTCATGTTTTGTCGCATCAACTTAATTTTATTTGTTAATATGCATCAGTTTTCAGGACTGCAACACATTTAAACAATAGTTGGAATGAGTGCATCTTTGCTCAAAGACCAGAAATTATTTACATATTTATCCCCCAATGGCGAATAATTCCATTAGTTGATTTAAAGAACCTGAAAGAATTTCACTGTACAAAGGGAAGAGTACAAGCTTTAATGGGACATCCATGATCTCCAATCAATTTGATCACATGGGATCATTCAATAGCAACTAATATAGCCTCATGGGTAAATCATAACTGTGCTTAATGCAGTAAACTATTAAGAACCAAAATGTTTGATGCAAGACGGACCTATAGTGGCAACTGATTTGAAGTTTATGGTTGGAACACCAGACTGCAGTAACAATCAAGTCAACACTAGGTGGCAACAGTGTATTACACAATCTGGCACTAAATAGAACAGAGGAGAAGCGAACACAGCAGTTAATTTAATTTGTTTTGGTCATGAAACCAGTAGATGATTTAGTGGGTTGTCAGCTTTTGTCTGATAGTTGCTAGCTTCTCTATAGAAATGCCATGTCTAACTGTACTAATGCTTAATCGAGGCAGGGTCTAGACCAGAGGGTCATCACCATGAGAGATACTAGTTGTTCTCCAATTCTACTGTCAGTATCTCCTTGCTGATAGACAGCAGAGCAAATATTTAATCCAGTGGGTCACCATAGTGGAGATGCTAGTAGTTAATCACTCCAGGGCTAAATGCATTCCCAAAACAATGGGTGTGTCTCAATCAGCGCACTTGCGCCCTTTCAAACACTAAATTTAAGTCCATTGTGCGTTCACACTGAAATTTAAGCTAAAATTAAGTGCTCTGAAAGTACGCTGAATAACGCCTAATAACAGCCAAACATCTAGTGATGGACACTACTCGCACTAAACGGACACCATATTGGCAACATAGAGGAGGGGACAGAATTTATACCGACTCAGTAGAGTTAGGACAGTAAATGTTAGCAGTTTTTTGCCGGTTTAGCAGACGTAAATAGGTTATACATGTTACAAATCATTAATATTATAGTTCATGTATGTTAATTTGGCAAACATTTTTGGCAAGCTGGTCAGATGTTAGTCCGACACTACCGGTAAGTGAAAAATGTCAAAGTTCCATTTGGTTCAACACTTACCCACGAAAGTGTGCACGACAGAAGCAAGTGCTCAGTACACACTATGTTCCAGTGCACTTACGTATTGAGACACGCTCAATGAATATGTCTAATGAGTACAGTGATAGTTGCCTTCTCTTTTTCCACTGCACTGTTCAGTTATGGGTGTAGGCTTATCTTGATTTGATCTGGCTTCGGTAGGAATATAGGGCAGATTCACCCCAGTATAGTCAAAGAAACTTGGTTAGATTAGTGGAGTATTCCAAAAAAATTTGTGCCATTGTTTGGTTATTTACTCAAGCACACCAAACCACCTGGACAATGTCACATAGTTACAACAACTGCTCACTAGGGGGAGATATTCCCCAAAACAACCACAAACAAGAAGAAAAAAAATACAGCTCATTGATTGGCCAGGACCAAATAAGGCTCTTTTACTGCAAGTAAACAATGGAGAAACCACTAATTTGTGTAGTCTTAGGTTTGTTTTTACTTTGGTGTTAAAATCTAATGTACCTTTCACCAGAATCTGGATGGGCAGCAGGAGAAGCAGTGGATTATATGACATATTACGTCACTTCCTCTTTTTGGTGCACTGAATGGTCTGTTTGTTGTCACACCGTCAGTGGACCTAGAGTTCACTTGTAAGCAGACCGAGACCCCCGTTTGTCAAGCAGACCAGAGTTCACTTCTGTGGTCCGCACCAGAGTCCGAATGCACATTCACCCATAGCCTGCTACATGTACGTAGTAACTTCCAGGTTTTAATGGAGGCTCCATTATTGTGCCATACATTTTAGATTTTACAGTGCAACAAAGTTCTGCTTTTAATGTCGGGAGGCAGTGTCAGCAGAGTGAATAATCACACAGTGGAAATGTATATTTTTTGCTGTGTGTTCTGGACAGAGTATGAAGAGGACCATCCAGAATGTTATGAACAAGTCCAAAAGCCAGACTGCGATTACATGCAGTTGTATCAGCGCCTTTGGCCGAGCTAATTTACACGCCTTTGATGGTATTAATATAGAAAAGTACACTGCAAAGTTAGAGCAACATATGCTGCTTTTAAGGCAATGTCTTTTCCAGGGTCATCCAAGTAGTTTTTCTACAAGACCATGCAAAATTCTGCCACCATTACAAAGAAATGGCAAAAAAGAGAGTGGGTACTGGTCTGCCTGCCTCCAGTTCTAACCTGTCTATCTTTACGTCCTATGTTTTTAAAAATGTGACTATTGCACTTGTTTGCAAAGAAGAATGGGACCAAATAACAACTGAAATGATTCATCATTTATCGTTTCAGTAAATCATATAGGTGTTGTGAAAATAGCAATATTACAAAGTGGAAACAGCATTACTGTCCCACTTTTTTTAGAATGTGTTACAGGCCTTAAATAGAAAAATGGATACATGTTAACAAATAAAATAATTACATATGGCAAAACATGATTATCTTGAGTTCATCATATCTGCAAGATGATTAAGGTCAAATTGTAAAGATTAATTTCTTTGTGGGCCCCCCAGACTGTCAAACCTTTTTTATTATTTAGGATTGTACAAGTTGTAGGCCTACATGTAAACTCCATCACATCCTTTATGCAGAAAGATCCCAATTGACCAGCATCTTTAAATCTTTCCTGCAGCAGTTCTCACAGCACTACTGTGCCATCCAGAGGAGACAAAATGAATTTGTCAGATTGAAAAATCACTAAATTGAACAAAATTGACATAGACAGTTAGCAAGTGAGGCAAACAAGAGAAACCATTTTTAAACGAATTTTTAATAATGGCTTGAATAATCATTTATATCTCTCAAAACAGAGTCCTGGATTCTTGAGTAACTCCAGACCTATCTGAATACTGAAACCACATGCCAATGCTTCTAAAACATATACAGTAATATTTATCCAAAGGTAGCCTATATGAAGTTTATGTAACAATACATGTTATACCTATGATTTACTTGGAAGATTAAGGGTTATAGTGGAATCTGACTTTGGCATTTAAGCATTTGGTTAGATTTTAAAAGCAATGCAAGTGTGCCATCTAGTGATAATTATTCCTACGTGCAATGGTGTGCCCTTCAAAAATGATAAATAAAAAACCTTTAAATTAGACGAAAGAGAAGCCTGTTCAAAGAATTAAAATACCTCGTTGCTCCTAACATTTAAAGAAAAGCACTCAAGTCTCTCCAGGCATTTCGACCAGTATTAAAGGCGTGCTGAGCGTCAGTCTTCAAAAACAGGCCAGGTGTGCTAAATTAGTCCCTAATTAGCTAAGACAAGCTTCATAAACAGCTGCCGAGTTACCAGAATTTTAGTCCTCAACTATTTAATACAGTTGTTTGAGGGTTAAAAAAATGACTAACGATTTATCAAAAAAGAAAGGGAAGAGTTCGAGCGAGAAAAAGACAAAAAGAAAAGCTAAAAGAAGAGAGACTTACGCCATGTATATCTATAAAGTTTTGAAACAGGTAGGCAAAGAAAACCCGCAGAACTTTCATTTTTCTTGTCCCGTTTTAAGACTTCCTTACCTGCCTCAGGTCCATCCGGATACGGGAATTTCCAGCAGAGCAATGAGCATCATGAACTCCTTCGTGAACGACCTGTTTGAGAGGATCGCCACAGAGGCGTCCCGGCTGGCGCAATACAACAAGCGCTCCACCATCACCAGCAGAGAGGTGCAAACAGCGGTGAGGCTGCTGCTGCCAGGGGAGCTGGCGAAACACGCGGTGTCCGAGGGCACCAAGGCCGTCACCAAGTACACAAGCTCCAAGTGAATAATAGAATTTACAGTGATTCCTGCCCTGTGTAAGGAGTTTCCACGTGAACAATTTCAATAAATCTTCAAACTGTTTTTTCCATGTCCCTTTTTTTTTCTCCTCCAGAAGGAAACATTAAACAAGCTACTCCATTCTCCACTAGATGGAGTGAGTGTATATCTGTTCAGTGCTCCTGCTTTAAAAAAGCCTCAGATTGATTCTGCAATGTTAAAATGACAAATATTCATGAGATTTGTACATGCATGCTTTTGTACACAATCAGCTGTTTATAACAATAATTCGTTTGGATCCGCCAATTAAGTTTTTTTTTTTTTTTTTTTAGCTACTGTGCAATTCTGAAGCTGCAGCTAATGGAATACTTTTGTTTCACCAAGAAAATTCTGTTTCGAGTTCGCGTGCGCCGTCATAAGTAGGCTGCATAATCATCCACACAATCATCAAACTGAAATCAAATACAGCACCTGTGCTTGAAGAGCTGAGAACACAGCAGCCCTAACAGGTGAGAAATTAAACAGGTGGCTGCCTTGTTAGACTTAAATTCAGCTTTCTGCCAGTCAGGAAATCTGCATGCAGCCACATAAATTACTAGAGACATAAGTATGGTGGGGATGAAATATCATCCCCACCATACTTATGGTGTACATCAGGTGCTTGGATGTGTTGGGCCAAACAGTTTGCTATTACATTATCTTTCATTAGTTAATTCAAAGGGGACAATATCAACATATGAAGTAAATTGGTTTATTAGGGGAAATTATAAAGTGTAAAAGAATACTCCATCTTTAATGTGACTAGGCAGTAGCTACAGTATTTTTATGATCGGCAAATATCCAAATGACAAATCAGAGGCATATTAATGTTCCAGTTTTTCAATTTGAGGGAATTTGTTCAGTTATCTGAAATCATTTATCTGTGATTACAAGCAAGGCAGCCACAGAGTGTTAAGAATGTTAGCATCTAAAAATATAGCTGTGTTCTTCTTTTGGGTTTCCTTCACCCCTGATGAGGTTCATGTAGACAATGGCAAAGGTCATCATTAAGCTGTACTTAAAAATGAAATATATTTGTAACCTAGCAGAGGGAATAATGCAACACTGTATCCTTGTTATGCATTCTAATCAGGTTTTTAAAAGGCAACACTGAATAGTTCTTGATTACAGCATAATGGCACTAGTGTTTGCACCAGCTCAATCTGCATAAAATGGAGGAACTGGTAAAGGTCTCTCTAATTAGGATGTTGTTTACATCAGACTTTACATACACCTATTAGGCAGCTTTTATCAACATCCCACAAAGCCGGGTTCACTATAATAATATACTTGGGTGTGACTCCCTCCACTGACTATTATTGTTGAGATATCTATTTTAGATGTTTCTCGGCTTTCTTGGTAATGATATGAAATCTACCGAAGTTATTATGAGGGTGATACAATCTTTGATGGCAGTTACTTTGCTCATGATTATCGTGGTCATTTAGGTTTTTTATCTTGCACCCTTCCCTATATCCCCTCTCGTGCCAGCGCCTAGTGGTAGTCATCGCTGTCTGCTTTAGGCAGACTGCTATGAACACATTATGGATGGGTGCATTAGTGAGTGATGCAGAGGCTGGGATGGCTTGCCTTGTTTTCATGTGAGAGTGCATCATTAGAAAATGTTCCACTTGGCAGGGAAGTGCGTATTAACTGCAACTGCAATGAAATGAGGTTGTGATAGATGGTTAAAGTTATGAAGGACTATTAGCTTGAAATATGAACCTCTCAATTGTCATGATGAAACAGAGGGCTATTTGCGTGGTGATCAGTGCATTGAGAGACAATTGAAATCTGCAAAGACCGATACAATACATTATAGATAAAGGGTTCAGAGCTGAGAGAGTACAGAAAAAGTAATCATCCCTCCACTGAATAGTTTGGAGTTACTGTTCAATTCAAGACTCCATAAATTTATATAAGTTCTTTGCCAACATCTCGAGCATTGCGATGAGATCTGAAAAAGATCTGCTAACTGGGCACTTGCCCTGTTGTGGACTCTCAAGAGCCATATAAGTAAACCAGCATTGATTCTTTCTTAGAGGCACTTTAATAGCGTTGAACTCTCAAAGCTGACTGTGTGTGTCTAGATCAATACATCTGTAGAAATAAGGATACACATATATGCAAATCAGAACCAGCAGATAAATCATATAAAGGCAGCCACAAGCTTCCCATAATGTCAGGAGTCAATTAAGCATCCTCATTATGTCTTACTATGTTTCCATGGTGACCTACAAGTTCTTCCACCACCAGAATGCAAACGCTATGCTCTTTAGCTCAGTATATGTGAGCCCAAATTTGTCAATTAGATCTTAATTGCTCTCATTCCAACACAGTGTTATCCAAATATCAGAGATGATGTCATCACTTCTGACAATCAATGAACTAAGAAACACCTGATGGCAAACTGAGTGCTTTGCTGCCATTAAAACATTCTCGCTAAACTTAGAATCTGTTTGGTTGCTCTGACTCTGTCTTAAACTAACAGCAGATCCAATTGCAAACCCATTAGCATCTAATATTACTGTAATTACTGTGTACATTTCATTATGTTCTCAGTATATTAAATGGCTGTTCGGTGTGGTGGGAGGGCTATAGTTTAATCCCTTTCTATGTTACTGTGTGCCACGGTACTCAAAATAGCATTAAGAGCCTCATAATCAGAGGGAACTAATTGCCTATGATTGCATAAATGAAGTGCCTCACTCTCATCAGGGCTTCTGCTCATGTCCAGCCTCTTTCCGCCCTAGGAGAGGAAGGTGGTTGACCGCGATGGAAAAAATCTTGAAAAGTATGGTACTGGTGGGTAATGTGAAGAAACCAAAGATCTAATATGTCAACGGGGGGGCTGTGAGGGCAGGGGGTGTTGCTACTGCTGATATTTTGTTTTTTTTTGTCATCAGAGTTGCCAACGCTTCACAGAAGGAGAAAAAAAAGAGAGAAACATGAATGCCCACCATTTGAGAAATGAATTTATCGAAGTGGCTGTCTTTTTCCCCATTAGTAAGTGTTTAGTTCAGCGTTTTAAATAATTGCGTTACCAGGAATGATATTTAAAATACATTTGGGAGTCAATGAGGCGGGAAAGTGCCTACATGTTCTGCTGATGACACCCGGGCCATTTGGAAGACATCAAAGTAGAGAGGAGGTAGCCCAGATGCATATTATAAACTCATTATGTATATCATTTAAAAGGATGTACTCCAGCCGCAAAAACAATATTCCTAGTCTCTCTCTGGTAATGTGTGTTTTCAAAGTTGAAACTCTTACTCGCTTTCTGTTTAATGTGGCATCTATTACCACACTGTAACATGATATGAATGGCCTTGTTTTCCATACCAGAACAGTCGTTAAGGTAAAGAGGACATGCAACCATGCTTCTGTGTTTTCAAATGCAAAATAAGGTAAAACCTCTTTGCCAATATGTATGTCTCCACCTGTGGCTCGAATCTTGTTTTCTGTAGAGCTTGAAGCTAAACACGCCTTCAAATCTGCTTATTTTATTTAATACATTGTGTATCATATAGAACATAATAAATAAGCCTTCTGAAATCTCAAAGGTCATCTTTCCCAGCCAGGACAAGCTATCCTGAGTGTCTGTGAGCTGCTTTCCTACCACTGGAAAATGGCTGTTCATCAGTCAAAAGAGATGTTTATCAGATGCCTAGCGAGTAGGCTTAAAAGGCTTAATTATGCGCCGTCCCTCTGCCATCAGAACGCCACACGTGGGGCAGAGTGACACAGCGGTTGCCAGTCATTCAGCCTAATGTTCTAATGCAGGGAGCCATGTGGATACAGAAAATCCATTAGAGCTCTTAGGAGCAGAAAAGACATTTTGAAAGCTACTTACAGGGGCATACAAATATGTTGTTCCTATCTGTGCTTCCTCTAACAGAAACATCAAGAAAATTTCTCCCTATAAGTTCCTATGATGTTTAAGCCAAGATTGTTTTTAGCTATCACTCATTTCTTTATATTTTTTTCCAAGAAAACATGAAATAGTTGCATTCATTTATTGAAACAATAACAGAAATACAGTATATGTCACAAAAGAAAAAAGTTTGTACAGTTCTACTGAATTCTTACATCAATATTTGGTTTGACCAACTTTATTCTTTGTTTTTAATGCAAATTCTGACATTACATTATTCATTCTTAAACCCAGCCTGAACCCAAGCTTAGACAAGCTTTATTGTAATTTCTAGTCATCAGGAATAGTTCCCCAGCCTCTCCAAGGACATTTCAAATCTGTTCTTTAGATGTTGCTGCCTTTTCTTATGTTCTCTGTCAAGATGTGCCTTCACTGCTTCAATAATATTGAGGTCCAGACTCTGGGGAGAATTCATCACTCCATAAGACCTGCTGAGACTGGTTTTACAGTCCAGTTCTGAGTCATTCATCATACCACCTTTTTTTCTCAGTAACACCATCTTATGAATGACTTCTTAACAGCCATCCTTCCAGGGAAACCATCTGATGAGGTTTCGGTGAACAGTACATTGATCAACTAAAGCAACTCTCAGGTCCTGTGTCATGTCTTTGGTGGATTTTGTCCTGTTACTTAAAGACATGACATTCAAATACTGTTTGGCTGCTATAAATAGTTTTTAACTCTAACACTTCTTTTGTCCTCCACTTGTCTAGTATTCTTCATTTCTCAAGGACAGACAGACTACCACATGCTGAAATAGGCCTGTGTAAAGTTTTAAGCTGATAACTTTTTGAAAATCCCCTTTTTGGTGCAAAAGTGCTGTTTTATGCCCATCAAACTGTTTTTTCTTTTGCAGATTTTCATGGAAGCAGCTGAGGAATCAAATGATTTGTCTTTAGGTCAGGTTGCTTGTAACAAAGTGTGGAATCACTATTCAAAACTAGCTGGCTGTTCAACACTGGTTCATCTTTTGACTTCTTCGTCTTCAAATAATTTTTTTTGTATCATTATTATTTTTTTTTTTAAAGAAAAGAATTTCCCTCTAAGAGGGATAAATAAAGTATATTTCATTTTCTTTCACTTTCATTTTCTTTGCTTAATGACTAATAGGTCAGAGTTAAGTGGCTTAACAAGGGAAAAAAATATCTTCCTCTGAAAATGGTCAGGTGCAAGGACTGGACTGAAAATGAGTATTTAAAAAAAGTTACCACAGAAAAACTTTGAAAGATCTTCAGAAGGTCTGAAGTACGCCCAAGTCAAGACCGCTGTCATGTAGAAAACATGGCTCTTTCACCTCGCAAAAAGCATCTGAAATTCATTCAACTTATTGGTACTTCCAGCCTGAGAAAAGGACTTCATGTCAGTCTCAAGGCAAACAAGAGAGGTTCGAGTGGGTGCACGTGCATGTGAGACAAAAATAGCATAACTTGTCACACTGCAGGGAGGATCTCATACCAAATATCAAAACAACTCTGTGAACAGCCTGCAGGCAAAAAGTGGACAGCAGCCAGAGAGGGTTCAGCAACATAAACAGGCATCGTGAGACAGGCCTTTTAAGACAACCTATCTCACCTTCTTCTACTCATCTTATAAAATCACATTTCTCCTGGACAGGCAAGAGTCCAGTTAGCATGTCCCGAGGCAGCTTTGTCTTCACATCCACAGCTTTGCGTTCTCTTGAACTTGACAAGGAAATGCTGGAGAGGGACAAATACAAGAGGCAGCTCACCACCCATCACCTCAGTAGCTATATGATGAAAAAAGAGGCAAAGGACAGAACACAACTGAGGTCCAGCATTGCTCGGCCAGTAGCTGTCTGCCAAGACATGGTCATACAAAATGCTTTGTATACAGGAGACCTGGAGGCTATGCAGCGCCTTTTTCCTAGAGGAACCACAGCAAACTTTGTCATTGAGCCTCAGGGAGGGGAAATGCGCTGGGTTGCCCGGGGTGAAGGTAAGAAAGAACATCTATCTTCATTAGAAAATCTATTTAGCAAGCTGACAAAACATAGTTGGTATTTTTAATGCATTTTTAGAGATTAGCATCCAAAAATCTGAAATTTAAGATATTAAGTAGAAGTACCTCACCTTGAATGTTTAAAGACACAGTAATGCTATATTAATAGAAACAGACCACGAGGCAATATTAATAGAAACCACTAAAAGTCTCACCGCATAGTCAGGCCCAGGAGGCTTTTGTTCGCTTTGTGAAACACTGTTAGTTCATTCTATTTAATTTGCCCCATCTCTTTAACACTAAATGTTGTTTAAAATCAAATTTTCTGGATTAGTTTTCACCTACAACAGCTTGTTTCTTTTTTCACTCTAAATAAATGTTGAAGACTGTAAGTTAAAATTTTGAATGACTATCATATATAAATAAATGTGTTGCATTTCCCTTCTTTGAATGCAAATGTACCATGGGCTTCAGTGGAATAACTGAAAAAACAGGCTACATATAGTGCACAGTCATTGGCTCCCATGTTACTGCACTGGCAAGGTTCGCCGGGTCAGCCAGAATATCACATAACACCTCCTTGAAATAGCCCTGTCTGCACAAACAACCCACACAAGGGGTCCTTTCGCTAGAAACTTCACAACTAAAGCGTGAAAAAACAAACAAGTTAATTAGAATATGGCTTATATGGCATCTAAAATAAGGTGGCAGAAGCCAAAGAACTACCGTGAAGATGTGATTGCCACAGCCAAAGCAACAGGTTGCGTCCTGCAGTTCTGGAATTCTCTGCTTGTAGGCGATGAGCTGACTATTCTCAGCATTGTGGACGACGATGAATACGGCTACCTTGTTGATGCCATTTATGACACCAGCAATTTAGAGGAGTGGAAGAACTTCAGATTTAACTACAGATGTCTCAGTAGGTTTAAAGGTCACTCTTCTGTGTATGTTATATGAAGGAGAAGTGCTGTCATTCTGATGGGGCATGTAATTAGCAATACATTATGTCTACTACTTCCTAACAATACTTCTATCTCTAAAATGTCTAAGTGACCTCATGGCCACTATGCTCCCTGTTTGCAGGATTATGGTCACTGACTTACGAGCAAGAACTGACGACGCCACTTCACATCACAGCTGGTCGAGGTTTCAGTGACTGCCTGAAACTTCTGTTGCAACGTGGGGCAAATGTAGATCTGGCACCCGGGGGCATCAGTGCTCTGCATCAGTCCTGTGAAAACTGTCAGGCAGAGTGCACCAAGCTGTTGTTGATCCATGGTGCCAATGCCAACGCTGTCTCAGAAGACGGCCTCATGCCTTTACATGTTTGCACAAGTCCTGAATCTCTTGAGTGAGTATAAGAGAATGAAACTAGAAGGCATACTCTGGGTCCTCATATAATGCAGTTATACACTGATTCAATTTACCATTTCAAAAGCAGGTTTAAGTTATACATCAGTAAACTGTGACATCTTTCTGCAAGTTTAATATTACCAACCATGAGCTAAGAAAACCAAAGAATTAATCATTTGTCTTTAACATGAGGAAGATTATATCTTCTCTCAAGTGTTTAGTAGTCTTTACATCGTTGCCAGATGAACAAACAGCATCTAAGTCCAATGAGAAGTTACTGATATGTAGAGTTTTGCGACTCAGAATATCACAAGTATTTTAAATGGAGACATTTGGAACCTGAACATGAACAACATGGTGGTGATGGAGGGATACTCGGTTAAAGAAAAAAGTTTTGGATGAACTGATCCAACTGATCTTGCATCCTGTAATTCTGTTGGCAGATGTGCTAAGCTCCTCCTTCAGTATGGTGCTGCTATCAATGGTCGCACTCTGGATGAAGATGATACTCCCTTACATACTGCAGCCAAGAATGGCCTTCCAGACCATGTTGAGCTCTACCTACGCTATGGAGCAGCTGTGGACAAACAAAATGATGAAGGTCTCACGCCTCTGAATGCGGCATGTTCGCAATCTCAGGAGGTGCAGGAGTTGGGACGTTACTTCAAGGTGTGCCAGCTGCTGCTGGGGGCAGGGGCCAGTGTTCACTCCACAGATCAGGATAAACACACACCTTTGCACATGGCCTGTAAGAATGTAAATCCAGACATAGTGGATCTGCTGCTGGCTAACGACGCCTCCGTTAACGACATGGACTATGGTGGTGAAGCTCCCATGCACAACATCCTGAAAGTGGTGTGCTTCAAAGTCCAACATGATCCTGAAAGGATTGTCCGTGCTCTGCTCAACCATGGTTCGATTCGAGTGTGGCCAGGAGCTCTCCCTGTGGTAGGACACTATTGGTTATGTCAGATAAAAATAGGTACTAACGCTGTCAGGTTCGTTTTTAGAAATATATTTAAAGTATGAATTGGTCAACTAGCTTTCAAGGTGTTTCATTTTGCATAATTAGCCGCACGTGTAACATCTTGACTAGGATTCTTGAAACACTCCACTGTTCTTGCAGACTTCACAAGTTCACATTTAAATCATTACCATTTTATGACACGACATGAAGTGTTGCACTCTGTGGGAAACAGACTACAACTATCAGTGAACCCACGTGCACTAGACAAAATGCCTGGTTCCTAATTAGGCAAGTGTTAATAGGAGATTAATTAGCACTAATTGCATAATTTCCAGTTAAACCCCTGGAGGGAAGACCAATCTGTTCATTTCACAAGTGTTTAATTACTTTATTTCTTCAGTTCTATGGAGACAGAAGCTTGCTCACGAACTACAGTAACGATTGTCTGACTGTTTATATCTGAGTTGTGATGCATCTTTTCAGGTTTTGAAGCACTGCTCGCAGTCTCCTCGCACCATCGAAGTTCTCCTGAATGCCTATAGTCAACTGAAAGTCAGAGACACCTGGACTGAATCTGTGCCTGAAGAGGCATTAAAGGCAAGCTCTTTAGATTATTCTTTTGTTTGTTAGTTTTCAAAGATGAGTGTTTCTTTTTAGTTCTGAAAAAAATATGTTCTTTCTCAAAACAGTACCTCCTCATATTTTTGTTATTTCCATGTCTTCCGCCCAAAATGACATTATTTGCTTAGAGTATCTGATTACCATCATGACTAAATGGCTACAATTGTTCTGATAAAACCATTCTTTTAACACAAGGCCTTTGGATGACTAATTAACACTGAAAATGAAACATCTCATATTGTGGAATGGTTACTGCTGCAGTCATATTTGATATTCACATTCAGCTAACGGTAAATTAATTATATTTCAAGGTATACACAGCTAATGAGATCGTAGTTGGAGAATTATAATGGTCCATCAAATTTATTTGTCAATCTGTGCTTTAATCCATCTAGAAGTACAAAGAGTTCTATGAGTCGATCTTCTCCTTGGCAATGAAACCTCGCTCCCTGCAGCACTTAGCTCGCTGCAGACTCAGGGGTTTCCTGGCAGGCCGGGTACACAAAGTGGTCCCAAAACTTGATCTGCCAACCTTCATCAAGAACTACCTGCTCCTGGAATATCGAGGATATGTCCACTAAAAACATGTGTCGTTTGTTAAGTGTAATGTAGGCTGCTGTTAAATGTTAAGATGTGGTTATTCAACTTTTAACCATTTTGATATGAATAATCTACAGCATATTTTGCCTCATTTATACTCAGAAGAATGAAATCCACATAAATTGTTTCAGCATACTCATATGTATGATTTGGCACCACTAGAGGGAGCTATAGCATAGAACTGAAACTTTCTTTGAAATTTTCTATTTTATGATTTATTTATTTTTCTACTTGTGCACTTAAAGTTATAGAGCTTGGGATTTTTGTACATAAAAATCTTCATAGTTTGATGTAAATGTCCACAATAATAATGTTTTCATTTGAGGATTACCATAGAATATTTACATTAGTGTTACCCACAGAGATTATTAACATTAACAATTTATATTAAAATAAATATGTTTGATATGAAATAAAACAGACCTACCGTGGCCATGAATGCTGCACATTTTTTAGTTTCTTGTTTTGTTTTTTGTTTTGTTTTTTGGTTGGTTTGTTGCTTTTTTGTGTTTGTTTTTTGTTGGTTTTTTTTTTAGGAATCTGCCTTGGTGTTTACTGCCTTTATATTTTCTGGAGGGAAAGTGACACAAAATTAGCTTAAATTAAAAAGAAAATCAAGATTTAAGTTTAAAAAAAACACGATTGAATCACATTAGAAAGGGTAAAAAAGGTAACATATTTAGTATCTATATTTATAATAGTAACATTTTATTTAGTCATTTGAAGTTGATGGCAATATTTCATCAACAAAAATTTAAATATGTTGATTGTTATTTTTGTCCTTTGTCATATGTAAAAACAGAAAAAGCTTTTTCTCTGGAAAAACACTGAACCGGAAATTAAACTTAAATTCTGTGACAGGTTAAAAGTGGAGTTTATTACTTTCTTTTTTGTCTTTTCTTTTTTAGCCCGTGCGTTAAAGTTTTTTGTACAAAACATCTTAAAATAAGTGCCGTCTATTTTAGGACGAAACTGGAATCTTTAAATGGAAAAAATGACTACAAACTAATTCGTTGCAAAGAGGATGTACTAGAAAAACTGGAAAAGACATGGTGAGGCGCTCGGCAAATGGTTTCAATAGATCAAAGAGAGGTGCTGCTGAAGTCAGTTGCAATTATAAGAATTAGCCTGGCCTGGCCCTCCATTGCTAATCAGAGTCGCTGGTGATAATGTTTATGTCCTCGTGCAATCAGACGACCGGTTGGAGAGCTCGGGCACCCAGGACTCAATAGGGCTAATCATCATCACTCCCCATTGCCATTTAAAAGGTGAGATGATCTGCGATTAAAGAAAAGAGAAGAGTGATTTTTATTCTCCACATGCATCCTTGATCGGAGATAAATTACTATTCCCAAATGAGCGCAAAACAAAATGTATGCATCGTTTGTAACAAAGTAATAAAGGGAAAAAAACAGTAAAGTTTTGCATTCATTTTCACTTTGTTTGAACTCCAGGAAACTAAAGTGGAGATCCACTCAGATTTGACTTTGGGCACTTTGTGTCTGTGTCCGCACTGCTGTTGACCTCGCATAAACGTCTTTTATCTGCTTCTAATTTCGCACAGAGTATCTCTCTCCAGGGAACAATTGTTGCAGCACGTCTTTTTCTGAAGCCAAACGCATTGTTTTTAGCTGTGCTGAATAGGACAGAAAGCGGAGAAACATCTGCCTCTCCTCCCTCCTGACTCTGATGCCCATCGGCCCCCAATATTCCAACAAAAGCCACCGTTGTTTTTCGCTGTCCCTTGAATCCAGAGTAATTACTTATCATCAATCAAAATTAATAATAGCTGATTGGGTTGGTGTGGTCAACGATTATAGAAGGGGAAGGGCTGAAGCAGTCTCTCACACCGTTTTCGCAGTCAATGGTGAACCTGGCAAAAAGGGGGAGGAGGGCTGGAGAAGGGGGGGCGACTCCTCTATTTGGTCTCCACTGGGAAACTACCGCCTCTCAAGACGGCCAAAAAGTCAGAGGCTGAATAAGGAAATGAAGCGTAATTTGAGGAAGATGGATGAGCCCCCAGGGAAACACCCCCTTTTCATTCCTCTTGTATTGCAGATGATAACCAATGCGCTCTCGCCCTCTGTTTCTGCGCGCACACACGGTGCATCGGAGAGGGGCGGAGGGAGGAGTCGCAGAGAGGGGAGAGGTAGATAGATAGAGAGAGCGTGTGTTTATGTCTCAGTGTGAGACAAATAAGAGGGAAAAAAGGTAGCGCTTGGGCACACAACAAAGCGCCCGACCGGCTGACCGACGCGTATAGAGTGCAGAGATCCGAAGAAGCAGTCCACTCCCAGGGATGACAACACGCCAGAGGACCCACTTTCAATTTACTCTGTATTTAAACTGAAAGTTTGGGGCGTCACAGAGGAGAGGATATCTGCTGTCAACTTCTCACCAAATAAAAGTGCTTGCCTGCAAAAATGCAGAGACCGGGCGGTCAAGGGACGGCGTTTTCAATCGACTCCCTCATAGGAACCCCTCAGCCCAGGCCTGGACACCTGCTCTACACGGGCTATCCTATGTTCATGCCGTATAGACCTTTGGTTATCCCACAGGCTTTATCTCACTCGCCTTTATCGTCTGGTATACCTCCACTAGCTCCACTGGCTTCTTTTGCAGGACGGCTTACAAACACGTTCTGTGCCAGTTTGGGACAAGGGGTGCCATCAATGGTTGCACTCACCACAACGATGCCCAGCTTCTCAGATCCCCCGGACAGTTTCTACCCACCACAAGAGCTGCCTGGTCCCCGTCTGAGCGCCGCAGACTCCGTAACGAGGAGACAGGAAAGTCCGCACTCTGAGGACCTGCACAGCCGGGACAAAAGCTCTGAGCTACTGAACTTCTCGGAAACTTTTCAAACAATATCAGGTGAGCTTGAGCTCTTTCATAAAAACTGCCATTTCTTTATAATTAACCTTCAAGGCTACCGCGTAAAAACTTACCAGTATGTGTAAAAAGCTGTGAGGCACAACTTACTGGCCCGTGGCGAAAGTTTTTGAACGCTCTATCTTAGCTCGGTGTTGCCATATTAGACAGAAATGTTTATAATTCAACATGTTTCTTATTAATCTTGTGGATAGAGCTTGATTTAATGACCAGAATTTCAAACAACATAGTTGTAGATTCTGAAAAGAGACCTTTGTTAAACTGTTTCTGAAATGGCTTTTATGGCATAACCATTGGAAACAATGGACACATCTATTTTAACTTAAATTAGATTAATATGTACAGGTCGTTAACCATGTTCTCAGATACCAAAATGTACTCAGATGCAATGAAAACTTGAAAAACAGCCAAGTGTCATCTTATAGAACCTCATTTTATTTTGCCACTTAAAGATACAATTTTCTTTTTTATTTTAATACATTTTTCCAGCAATTTAACTCAGCTGTCTCGAAAACGACCTGATTGTTTTTATTTTTTATCTTTATTTTTTATTTTTTTTATCAATCTCCTTTTGACATGCAGCTCATGAATTTGCTGAACATGTTTTTTTTTCCTTCCCCCTAAACATTTTAGGTGAGACCAAACTTTACAGTTCAGACGACGAGAAGTTGGATCTAAAATCAGCAGACACAGTTTGCAGCGACCGAGAGGACAGCTCCGCTGACAGCGAGAACGAAAGTTTCTCGGACGGGAACAACTGTGGCCCCCTGTCCCAGAAGGGCAAACTAAAAACCGGCTCGCAAGAGACGCTGCCAACCGGCAGTTCGGCTGGGAAGAGCCGGAGGAGACGGACAGCTTTTACCAGCGAGCAGCTGCTCGAACTGGAAAAGGAGTTTCATTGCAAAAAATATCTTTCTCTGACTGAACGCTCCCAGATCGCACATGCACTTAAACTGAGTGAGGTGCAGGTGAAGATTTGGTTTCAGAACCGCAGGGCCAAGTGGAAACGGATCAAAGCGGGCAACGTCAACAACCGGTCAGGAGAACCTGTGAGAAATCCCAAAATAGTGGTCCCCATCCCAGTGCATGTCAACAGGTTTGCTGTGAGGAGTCAGCATCAACAAATAGAGCAGGGGACCAGACCATGATCTCAGATGAAAAATCAGAAAAATATTAATAAAAGAACTCTTACAGTGACTCTCATTTCGAATGACTTGTTGAACGCATGAAGCACAAAAAGGAGGATTCTGTTATTTTGTCTGAGAGGAGAGACTGACATAATGATCAATTATTTGGCAATCTGCTGTCATTTTTATTTATTATGTGAATATGTACATAGAAATGGGTTAAAAAATGGTACAAATGGGCACTATGAGATGTGACTGTAAATATTTTCTAATTATTTATATGTAGGGCCAAAACGTTATGTTGGTTATGTGCATGTCTTCATTTGGTGAAGAAATTCTGGATTTTGTGTTTCGTACAATTTGTTGACCACATTTGCATGTAACTGAAGACGTTTTACATTTTCCTTTGGCAGGTGTAGGAAGCATCTTTGAGAAATATTTGTGGGGGGGTGGGATTAAGAAAAGATTAGAAGGAAATACGAACAAAAAAGGGACAACTGTGAAGTATAATTGATCTAATAAATTGCTTTATACAAATGCTGGAATCCAGGTTGAATCGTTATTATTTACAAAATAGGTTTGCTGTGTGCAAGATCTGCAGTAGCTATAGTTTTTAAAATATTTTATCCTGATACTTTTTTAAAGGCCTGTGCTGTGTAAACGTGACTGACTTTAAACGACACAAACGGCACATTAACGACAAATTAAGCACATTTTGAAATACATAAATAATAGATATCTGTACCTCCCGTTTTCTTCGAACAGTGTTTCTGATAATTGTTTTAGATTTCAGGGAGGTTTTCTGCAAACGGAAATATTTTCTTTTTAATATATATCAAAAATACAACCCGTGGAATCGTGAATGCTTTCATTCGCGCAACGTCGCATAGATTCGAGTCTCCTGAAGTTACAAATTATTTCCTTTTTCCTGAAACATGAGGACCTGAAAGGTAGATGAGTGTTTTTTAAATAGCTGCAGTGATTGATTTCTCTTTAGGAGGTCATGTTGTCTCAAGTGGACTGATGGTTCCTCATTAGGCTGAGGAACACTGTAATGAACTTCTCCATCAGTCACCACAGGCACCCAAACCGACAACGCCTCCATGTAATTTCATGGCAACAAAACATGTTTTTTATAAGGGAAAGATAGTCTCTGCAAAAACTTACATTTTAAAACCTCGAAAGACCCTTTAAAATTCCAAAGAGCAGACCAATTTTCTTCCATATCTGCGTGTATTCATGTCAGATTCTTTTTAATAGAAACTTGATTTGACATTTGCCCAGAAACATTCAGACATACATGCAATTATTAAAATAATATTTCACAGTACATTTTGGCAATGACGCCATAATATTTATTTATTCAAAAAGAAAATAGACCATTGGTTTGCAGGTAATATTTATTTCCCTCCATTAATTTACAACAGATCTCACATGATAGCTTGATCAGTAAGATCAAACATGGGAAATTTAGAAAAGGCAGCAATATTATAATAATCTGTGGTTACAATAATATCTGGCCACATCCTATTACAGGAAGGTGAAAAGACGGCTTGATGTTTTCATTTAAACTTTCATATGCACAGCTCTGGCTTTGCACAGATTCTTTGAACTGCTTCCAGAAAAGTTTCATTTTAGAATATTTTCCCTTCACCTCAGAGGGGAAGAGAGTGTGTGATCTCCAACTTCCAAAAAAAAGTCAGAACACAAAAGAACACACAGAGAACATTTAACCTTGTACAGCAGCCTCCACTGAAGTCTGATAGTGGAGGTATATCCCTCAAATAATTTGTTGTATGTTAAGATTTTCTAAATGTAACAAGGTGTGTGTGGAAGGATTATATAGTGGAATCATCTGTTTTGAACAAAACAGATATAAAATATACTTTATCTCAGTTTGACCTCAGTGCATAAACAGGTCTTCCATGACCTGGGCAGCCATGAGTAGTAAAGTTTATTTCACTGTCCACCTCATACATCAAGACTGTGACACTTGGATGGGGACTCAAGGAGTGATGATCGTGTGAAGTAGCAGTGGGAAATTTTATTATGGTACAAGAGCTGGCTAATATAGATGGTCAATTCCACGACGTTGTGCCAGAGTGCAACAGCTATTTTAGTCCGCATGAGCTGCACCGTGGAGGTGATGATGAGGAGCAGTGATACAGCTCAGCTACTAACTTCATGTTGGTTGTCATTATCAAAATCCTGTGAGTGAGGGACAGAGTTTATTTCTAAGTTTCTCTGCTCATATGCCAGAGAAGCTCCTTCTATAATACTTAAGTTCCTTGCAAATGTATTCATCCTTTCTGTGTTGCAATTAACTCTCTACCTTTGAAGCTACATATTCTGCTAATAGAATCCCAAATTGAAATATCAGAAATTCTTTCCAGCAAAGATGTATAGATATTTCCTCATTCCAGCCTGCAGAGTGAGGGAGAGGAAAGCGAGGGACCTCATTACTGTCCGGTTATACGAGTGTGCAGGCTGCTCATCGCTGACTAGAGGCCTGACTTCTTGGGAGGGTCCGGACGGTTGTGGCTACAGTGATGTATGGGCAGATGCATCAAATCGCACAAGATAAACAAGCGATGAGTTTCATCAGGGCCATCATAGCTTTAATTTGGCTGCCTAATGAGTCAGATCTAGTGGCGGAGATAAGAGTTGTCAGAGGCCCGGCTCTAATGAATTTCTTGCCACTTGTAATCAAGGTTGCCTGTCTGAGGGGGGATGATTAATGGAACCCTGGAGGATTCCCTCGGCCCTCAGCCTTCATTACAGCTAATGCATTCTCAGGCAAATTAACAGCAAAATGCAGGCAAAAGCCAACGGGGAAGGGGAGAGAAAAAGAGTGCGGAGAGGAAAAAGGGAGAATTGGAGAAGGTGATGGGAACACAGCATTTATATAAGACAAAGAAGAAATGGGGGTGAGGGGGGGTGGTGATGAGGAAGATAGCTTTGTGAAACGGTCGGGATGACTGCAGGAGAGAAAGAGATTCGGAGATGTACTGAAAACTGCTGATTAGCGAGAGGATATGGAGATATGAGTTCAGTGAAGTCATAAAAGGGCAGAGTGCAACATGGAAGCACTGGTCAGACATGACAGAGCTGAAATTGATAAATGGATGTTCAAGTCTGTGGGGAGTGCAGGGGAGAGAAATGTTAAGACCTACAGAGCTAAGTGGATATAACTACTGGTAAAGAAGTTAAAGGGGTGAAGAAAAGAGGAAAAGCATGAGAGCAATGGTAACACATCCCGATCGAGACAGGCAGCAATGAACATGTAAGATGAACCACTGCTAAATGCCACCTAGATGCAACATTCAAGTCAGGACTGGACACATTATTAAGTGCCTGTTAAACAGACTGTTAAAAGGGGCCTGTGGCAGAGCAGCTTCTAGGTGTTATGGAAATATGGATTTAATGTTTGCAAATACGGTCTCGTCAGGTCTTTGTGTACCCATCCATCAGCCTCAGACCCACCTCTGCAATCTTGGAGGCAATTTGTCTGAGAAGAGGTGGGCGGCAGAGAGCCCTCCTCAGTGTTTAGCAGGCCCTGATGAAATATCAAAACATACAGCAGTGCAAGCAAGCACTCAAGTCTCACCACAACAAACACAAGTGGCCGGGGGTCTGCCAAGACGTGAGACAGGGTAATACATTTAAGGACAGATTATTTCTCTTTCTCATTTTATTTCTCAGGAGGTATGTAATAAGCAGCGGCCTAGCTTAGAGAGAGCAAGAAATATGCACTTTATAAGACTGTTTTCAAATCTTAAATCTTTTTAAAGTTAAAAATCCAGAGAAGCACCTTTTAATATCTTTTTTTTTCACCTAATTTGTGCTTACGGGCCTGCTACTTACAAAACCAAATCAGAACAAGTTATAAGATTACCTCATCTTATGAAACTGAACACCCAACCAGTGAGGAAGCCACAAACAACACATGAATACATATAATCTTACCTCTAATTGCTTTGAGTATGGAAGCTGATTGAGGAAATTTGTTTTCAGTCTTTAAGCGCGACTCTGGGGCTCCTTCGTGTCAAGCCTGTGCCGAGGCAGGAAGAGGCCAAACCAAAGAGAGACCAGGTGATAAAGAGTAAACAAAGCTGGCCAACAGAGAGAGGAAGGGGATGAAGATATGCTGAAACCAGATTAGCAGGAAATAAGAAGTGGATTAGTGAAGGCTTCACTCCTCTGAACACTGAGATCTTTCGGTTTTCCCCACAGTGTTGTGCTGCCTGACACTAAGCTCAGCTTTTTATCTTAATCCTCTTTCAGCAACTGTTGGGGGTCCCGCAGGCAGGAAGTGAAGAGGTTGCATTACTTACCTTGAGACAGGCCCGGCTGAAATGCATCTGACAAGATGTGTGATGAAGGAGCATGCAAAAACAAGCGGTCATGAAATGGCAGTACTTGTTGAAGCGGTAATGAGACAGTCTCATCCTCAGTATGTTCGTGAACAACGGGACCAAGAAGCCGGATGAATGAACAACACATAAACGGGATGAATGTGTCATTTTCCCCAAATCGAGGGAAGGCTACAATGTTTTATTTGAGTGTTTATTAATAGGTCAACAGTCAGCCAAGCATCCAAGCATACAACATGTTACTCTTTAGCTGTTGCTTTGTTTCACGTTCTGAACGTAAAGGAAATACAATAGGAAAATGAACAAAAACAAACAAAAAAGATATTTACATACTGCATTATAAATATGTCAAATGTACATCATTATACACAAGTACCAAAGATGGCCTATTACAGTCCAGACCAAACAGAAGTACCTTAAAAATATGTCTAAAGACAAACAAAAGCAACATATCAAAACACGGTTTGTGGGTCAGGAGGACCAAAACCAGTTCAGTTAGGTTCTTTAGGAGGAGCTTGTCTTCTGATAAAAGCATTAAGCTAATATATACATTTCACTTTGTATTTGGGGTAAAACAGGCAGGTTTCTAGTGTTTTCTTTTACTATCATTGAATGTATGTAAATAAGTATTGAGGAAATAACTGTACACATTGAACTTCTCTGTTATCCCACTGAAATGTATTTAGTGGAATAAGTTGGTCAAGTAATGATCAGAAATAAGGCCAGTATCACAGTACAGTACGAGTACATAAAAAAATTAATTATAATAATAATATTAATAATAATAGCAGGTAGAATTTGTGGCTTTTTTGGAAGTCTTGAAAGAATTGGTTGACATTTTAAGAAATATGCTTATTTAGCTTCTTGTTGAAAAATGTGCAAGGCAAGAGGGTCTGGAGGGACATTTTGCTGCATTTTTTGTACATGTACATCATCAAACTTTAAAGCTGGAGAAGACAGCATCACTAAAATTGGGACAAAATTTCACTTCATATGTTTATTGAAGGGGCCTGACACTTAACACCTCTTAGCTCTGTTTGAAGGATTTAGAAAAATCTACCTTGTGGCCGATGCAGGCTTTTCTTTATAAAAAAAAAAAAAAAGGACAAAGTTACACGTCAGTAGTTATATCCAGTGAAAACTCTAATCGTGGTCAAATGTTCTCATTTCCCTGTATCATCTGTGCTAGAGTGGTAGGTAGATTTACTATGAAAGACGGAAACAATTAATTTTACAATGAATTTGGATTCCTGCTATGAGAAGCAAAAGCCTTGCAGCTCATATTTTTGGGGCTTATTTAGTGCATTTGTTAGAACAGAGAATAGATAGGTGCAGGAGGAGGGTTGTAGTCCTTCATTTTAGTGTTTTTCTTTCCATACTGTTCCATGTTTCATCCTATACCAGCTTTAAGCAAGATAATTCAAAAAGTACATTAAGAAAAATGTTAAACCATTATTTTATAATATTTTCACTTCCTTTTCCTACAAATATCTTTTATTTAGCTACGCATTCATTTTCGGTTGGCTCTGAGAAAAGAATACTGTAAAAAAAAAAGGTATCAAGTTATAACTTGCTCTGTAAACACCTGCCTTTGTAAACCTAAAAAAACAGGATGATTTCTGATCTTACAAATTAAAAATATGGAGAACTCAAACTTAAGTCCTCTCTAACCCAAATTAATATTTACTATAACAGAAAATGACTTATATCTGTAGAATACTGTACATTTTAACTAATAAAGACTAATTATACTTCCCTCTATGAGCCTGCTGATTTAAATCCCTTAATTGTCCTCACACTCAGTCACTTAAATGTGTTTTGTTAACTCCCTGCATTCAGGTGACACGTACACAGAGTAGGGCAGATTCAAGGAAAAGGGAAAGGCTGTTTTATATCAACTCTAAAAGTCTGAATGAGTTCAGACTGTTCTTAGAAGGAATAAGGCGAAGGAACAAGAACTACTTTTTACAGATATCTGTACATTAAAACACAGTCATGTTCCCAGATCTCCACTGTAGGTTCTTCTCTCCAGTGTCCTGAAATGCCCAGGCGCTCTCTGCAGCACGCGGTTAACTGACGTAGACATAAGCACGAACATATTGTACAGTTATGTACGAACACACCCACATAGTACCATATATGTATTTCACAGCAACAATAGAGGATATGATCTTGGCATGATCTTGCATGTTTCAGCTACAGGAGGTGAGGGGATATTCCAGGATGCTTATAGTCTGAAATTGTGTGAATCTGTGTCAAACAATGATCAACGCAATCTAGACACTCAGAAAATTATTCCAACAAAGACATCATAATGGTGGAATTTCACAGTTTCAATCAAACCTTAGAATTTGAATGAATTTTGATTGAAGAGGCACGCTAACTAAGCCATGTGACTTAATGGTCATAAAACATTATGCTTTGCCCGATAATTCCTTTATAGTCTACCTTTTTACTGAGGAATTGTGGAAAGGGTGGTGAAGGAAATGGCTCACTTTTATCCAATGGGAATCGTGCAATCAACTCCTTTATGATGATCTGAATCCATTTCCCTGTGAATTAAGTATCAAACTCATTTGGCCTCTTTAACTATAATTGCTTTGTCTTTGTATATGAATAGTATGTCAAGAGTTTGATGACTGGGTGGAAGACACGCATCATTATGAAGCTGTAACAATCACCGTTATCATGAGGGAATTACTTTCTCCCTACATCAGTGTTTTGTCACTTGTACATCTATTCTATATAGTTCTGTTATGATGCTTAGTCTTGACAGTTTGAAGGAAATCTCATCACTCACACTCACTATAAGCTCAGTTCACATCACAGAGGCGGAAGACATAAAAGAAATGTTCAAGCATTAAGGAAATGCTTTTCGTAGGGTAGGTATGAATGCCAAAGTAAGTCATTTGTTTGGTTGATGCTTAAAAAATAACACTTAAAGCTGATCCTGATCATTTCAGACCAAGATTGAATAAATTTACCAAACAAAATCAATAAAAATAACAATATAAAAAAAAACAAAAACAATGTACAACATCTGATCCTCAAATTTGCAGCACAGTGGAATATTACCAGTACACCCCCCCTCCCCCCCACCCCCCCCACCCAATATCTCTGCATCGGTACTGATTCTGGGTTACACAGTGAGAAACAGAGGTGGAAGTACTAAGAAGGGATACAGGTGGGTTCGTGTGGTTTTCTTTTCTGGAGTTGATTTCTAGGTTCTACATGATGCTGATGCTGCGGTTGAGCTCACACTGGGCATTGTTGTTGTTGATGTTGGGGTTGCGGCGGCCCATATTGGGGGTGGGTATGGAAGTCAGGCTGCTGGAATCGTTGGGGCAGCCGTGCTGCAGCAATATGTCAGCACATTCCTGACTTCCAGCTCGTCGAGCATAGGAGAGTGGCGTCTGGCCACGAGCATCTCGACTTTTTACGTCCACACCATACTGTGGGAGAGAAAGGAGGACATGAAATCCATCAGTATACGATACTTTAAAATCAATCTTGTCATTTTATCTAATAAACATATCTGTTATCAAAATTCCCTTTCATTGAAATGTATCATACTGACTTTTAAATGTCTGAATAATTTCAAGTGAGTTCACACTGTCTTTATAAGGAATAAGGTAAAGAAACAATGAAGGAACAACAAACAAGCAAATCTTTATGGTGACATAAGTTCAGAAAAGTTAGAAAGAAGAGGGTTCATACGGATATCCCCAACTCAGATGCTCATTCATGGGTGCTGTTACTGTCTTTCACTGACTGAGGTTAGACAAGGTGAGAGAAATCTTGTGGACAGTACCGGCGACAGACTACACCAAACAAGTCTGTAAGAAGACTGATTGGTCAGTAAATTCTGCAACAAAGTTGCTTGTTTACAATTGAATGATCAAAAGCCAGACAATCACAGCTGAGAATGAGAGGGATGTCATGCATGTAGGCTGGAAAGGTCCAAATCTCAGATGGGAAAGTTGAATATCAGTTTTTTCCCCCCAAGAAGTTAAAGGGCAATTTCTGTCCTGGTTCTTTTGCATTTCCATTGAGGTATGAGTTTTAGAGTAGATCAGGAAAATTTAAGCCTACTGAAGTATGCTCCTCCTCTTACACAGTCCTCACCAGAGTGGCATCACTGCTCACAGAGCAGCCAGGAATGGAAACCACTGAACACAATCATAGATTTAAGTCTTTTTGCTCTTGTTTAGTGGTCCTTCATCTGGTCTCTCCAGATTAATTCTGAAACTTGCTCAACTACCACAGCACGTAATCTTCTCAGCTGATTGAAGTGGGCAAGACCAACTGTTTAAAAGCTGTGTTTACAAACTATACCAACTGTTCCTGCAATGCATCTAAAATTTTCACTAACTATTGAAGATTTTAGACATGAGATGACTGAGATACAGAGATGGAAAAGAATGCTCAACCAGTCATAAATGTTGGGTACGGCAAGTCCCCAGAAAATGATTTTGTGGTCAAAATACAACTAAATAATTAGGTTAAGCCCAAAAGAAAATCACACAAAAGTTCCACTTTAGTGTACTGTGAGTGGTAAATGCCCACTGGAAGTTGCTAAACTACTCCTGATACAGAGATGTTGTTTTTTGTTGTTGTCGTTTTTTCCAGTAAAGCCATTTGACTATGTGTCCACCAAGGATCATCTGTGATAGAAATTATAAATAAGAGCCACATTTAAAAACAAACCGTCTTTCTTAACCTCGTCTGCAGATCTGTAAGCTGTGCACATGGATTTTTAAGTAATTTCTGTCTTCAGAGAGCAAGAAATGTTCCTGCATTGAACTGCTGCTGGGTAGTTAATGTGGGTGGGCAGTCAGATGATAATCCTGGGTTAATAAAATGCTTTAGTATTGGCTCAGACTGGTTGGAAGCCTGACCAATGTGGTATCAAAAAAGTTTAATCTATCATACACAGACAAAAAAGAGTGAGTTAAGTCAAGATGAAATATTACATATTTAAGGTTAAACTTCTTTACAGACAACTGATCATTTTCATATGGATTTTCTTGAAAGAACTGTTACTTTTGTTTTAGAGATACTGTAATCAATCTTTTAAAACACAGAAATTAATAAGACATGGCTACATTCATGCAGATTTGTAACAAGAAACTAGCACATCTGGTAATGTTAACAAAGAGGTCAATTGGTCCAGCTTCTTCCCGAAACAAACAAACCAAAAAAATGTCTGCATTTAAAATGTCCACACAACTCTGACCACTCCTCTCAAAGCTCAGTAGAGCCGACTCACCCAGATGAGCAGTTGTGTGATGACTACATTGGCCATGGTGCAGGAGAGGTGCAGTGCGGTGCGTCCGTCTCCGTCCCCGTAGGTCTCATTAACCTCCTCCTTGGTGCCTTGGGCCAACAGCAACACAACCAACCGCAGGTCATCCTCTACCACTGCCCGAAGCAGCTGCTGCCCCAGAGGCACATCTGACTGGGGCAGTCCCACCAGGAACAGCTTCTGTTCATATTTGGCTCGGATCCAGCGCTCCTTCTCCTCCCTGGAAAGAAATGACAGAGGTGCTACAGGTCACGCAGGGTGGAACATGGAGAACATGCGATGAGTAATTTCACACCTTGGTTAAAGAACTTTCCAAATAATTTAGAGACTGTGATTTAAAGGCTAAGTAATGTAGAAAAGCAGGAGTGTAGACACACAAGGGAAACATTACAGTAATTGGCCGATGAGACTCACTGGAGTATAGTGACATTTCTAAATTATCCAGCTCAGGAAAGTGACTTCACTATCACAGAGGGAAATAATACAGAGAGATAGGCTGGAGAGATGAGAGAATGCCAAAGGGTGTGACGCTTTGGGCAATATTCCAGTTTCTAGTGATTATGGTCCTCGGCATGACGGTTAGAGCCTGGCCAGCTTTCTAAAGGTTACACATCTTTAACAGCATGTCTGCTGTGGACAATACGAGAAGGCGGGGGACATATTTTTATCAGCGCTGTCGGCTGTCAGTCTGAACTGGTGGATCCCCTCCACAAAAGAGGCAGTGTGTCTCTGAGCCCCGGTCTCCCTTGGGGTGGCTGGGCCCTGAGTCAGATCGATGGGGCTGAATGGCAGCCAGAAAGGGACGGTGGGATGTGGGGCTCCTTCACTCCAGCCTGCAGCAGAGAATGGAGTCTGAAGGAAGGCTCCATCCTCTATCACCAGGCAGAATTCTATCTTTTGCTCTCCATCTTGACCCCCAGTTTCATTCTCTGCCCACATACAAACTGTCCAAATCGGAAAGAAAGAGAAATCAATATCAATATGTGAATGACTGAGCATGCCCAGTGTGGTAGTAACCCGGTGACCCTGTCAGTTGGCGTGATAAGGGGAGCAGAAAGAGTCTGTTGTTTGGATCTGTGAGTGAGTGACAGAGAGGAGAAGGTTCGTACGGATAAGTTAAAGCAGCAATGCTGGCTGGAGTGACAAGGCCCTCGTGGGACCCTTTATCAACGGGCCAAAGCTGAGCAGCATGTACAACCTGACAGTCTAACTCTATTCAATTGTATTTCATCATAATAATGGTGAAAACAAGCTCTGACAGCGTGCTTTATTACCAAAATGAACCTTTTAGATGAACAATGGAAGGTTCCATATATATCAGGTTGGTTATCCAAAAGATAAATGCGGTAATAATGGTAATAAACTTTTACTTTATCCAGTTTGAAACCAACCATCTCTGAAATTTGGCCCAAGATTTGTGGCACTTAAAGTGATGTGAAAACGGTGTCACTATTTCTGAATGTCTATATATTTCAATAAAAAAAACAAAGCCAATATATATATATATATATATTCAGCACATAGCTCACAAATAAATCGTTTTGTTTCCCAAGTATTGGGTGTTGCAATACAGGTACAAATAGTTAGATTTTAGGAACTTTTTTTCAGCTTCTAATTAATACAGATTAGGTTCAGTAGAGAATTTACAGCAAAAGAACAAAGCATGATGTATTAATGTAAATTATAGCACAGAATTAATCATAATGGATAAATGTGCCACAAATTGTAACAGTGTAGTTTGCTGATGTGTTTCTGATAGATTTTGGACATTAAAAATATGTATATGGAGGACAAAAAGCATATGATAATCAGAAATAACCAGATAAATATATTCAGAAATACAGACTTAAATATGAAGATAAAAAAAAAATCCATATTTTTGCATTTATCTGTGTTTTTAATTAATTATTCACGAGTTGTATATATTAAGTATCTATTCATCCAGGCCCACATTTAGTTGTTTTCTGCATTTTCTTTGTTGGACATCTTGTAATATAGATAGGATTGGTCACCTGGAAGTACTAGAATGTCAATTAATACATTTTTTAGTTTGTATTAATTTCTGTGTTTAATCATTTATTTCTAAATGCATTAAACATATCTGGAGTATCCATTTACACTAATTTATTTATTTCTGATAAAGACATTTTTAGTATTCCATATCAATGGTGACTGAATAAAACAAAAAACATTTCAGGAAACAGATCTCAGACAGAAAAGAAAAATTCACAAAAAAAACAAACAAATATTTTTTATTGTGTTTTGATATGTTATGTTTATAAGTCTGGTGGTTACATGGGAAATGTGTTGAATCGTTTTCTGTAGTTATTGCACCAGAGGGCCTGGTGCATTCATACATCAAGTATAATCAATTTACAAATGTTCACATTATGCAGTGAAAAATGTTTTGGGGGGGATATTTCTAATTCCATTTCCCTACTTGTTATAAAGCAGATGTGTGTAGACATGTTTGTACTTTTTATCCACTTGAATGTGTGGAAAATGTTGTGAATACTTTTCTCATCTTGTGTGTTGTCACACTGAGTGGAAACACCCAATATCACCCAGTAGACCAAAACGTTCTTGAACTTTATCTATGAACATGTGATAGATACATTATTTACCATTCTATAAACTATGAAATTGTGGGAAAAGCATGTTATAATGGGGGTTATTATAAAGTACAGTAAATGTACTTGAGAATGGAGAGCATTTCAACTCAATTAGAAATCCCCACTCAGCACAAACAGTTCAAGGTAAAACATCTCTCTCTACCAGTCAGACTGGGCCAGTCACAGGCTTTACACCCCAATGGGCATTTTTATAGAATATGAACAACTGAATAGAAAATATTTCCATCAACAACCATTTCCAGAGACAGAGTTCTGAATAATATAGAATAGAAAAACCCACATATTCTAGTTTAAAAAAAAAGGTTGCAACGGTGCTAAAAGAGTGGCACTGAAGAAAAAGCATTAATTCCACAGTAACATATTGAAATCAGAGAGTATTAAATCCTAAATGGTCTACAGCAAGACTAAAGATGGAGTACAAAATATATTTCATTTGGGTCAAACTGCCCTTCATGTGTATCTCAAAAGGATATTTTCAATCATAACTGCCAGTGTAAGCATTAGTAACCGGCTCGACATTAATCACTCCTCTTTAGCTGGTATATATACACCTTAGCAGCCAGGTGTCAAGGCTACGAGCTAACCACAGACAGCAGCCATTTTCAGACTCATATGTCACCTGCCAGGTTCACTTTACAGAGCACCCCATCTTGCAATGAGGAGTCTGGCACCCGCCCCAACCACAGGAGCAAAGGAAGTGATGGAAGAGGGACGAGTCTTCATCATTACTCGAGCTGAGATTGATTGACTGCAAAAACACCCTCGGAGGCCCATAAAGTAACTTAACCTGCATCTTAAAATAGTTCTAAAGCTGTTGCACTGATAAGCATATGGGCACATCTTCTTTTCTCTATGACCTGAAAAGAAAACGTGGAGGAGAAAGTCCTTCAGCGCACTACACTATCAGTAAAGCTTTTCTTAAGGATGAAGGTATTATGTGAACAACAATACAGCCCTAATAGCAGGCAATTGCAGTTGCTTGGAGTTTTATGGTGTAAGACCTCCATCAATCCCTGCTTGGTCATTATGTGTGGACAAGCCTGTTAGCAAATCAATTGTCCTATGAACCAGTGGACCTCTAAGAACAGGAAGGGGCCGTCCTGCCCCTCTACCATTATTTCCGGTACACCCCTTGAAAGAAAGTTCGTTTTTTAGAATATTCAAGGCTGTCTAAAAACTGTACATCTGACTAAAATCCTCAGGGCAAAATCCACGGCTTCATCAAAATAAAACAAAAAAACTAAGCATGGTTAAAAACCGACAGTAAGAGCTGTTTTCTAAAGTTTCTTTTGGAAAACTCAACCACGAACAAGACGCTGGATCTGTAGAGTCCAGTGAATTGATATGAGCTAAATGAGGCAGAAAGTTAGCACCAAGATGAGGAACAAAAAGGCTGAGGAGAGCCATTAAGAAGACGTCAACATCTCAGAAAAGAGCCTTGAGGACACTTTGTTAGTCTTCGCTACAAAATCAGACCCAAAGGCCTGCAGGAAAAGGCCTTATTCACTGCTGATGCTGAGCTTTAAATTCAACAAATCCACAGCTCTTTCTAGATGGTTGGTCCAAAAAACAGAAGCAAAAGCAGTCAAGCCAAGGCTTTTAGAAAAATTCCCAGCTGCTGCCACTTGAAAGACAGTGTGAAAGGAAGTGAAATGGTAATCCCGCCTCTGTCTTTTGTTTGAAAAAGAACAACAATCCAAACAGAGGTAGGGTTTAGACAGTCTGGGAGGGGAGAGGGGGGGAAACTGAGATCCTTGAAAAGGACACTTCCTCACCACAGGAGGAAGAAAAATAAAATCAGCAGATTTAGCATGTCAAAGCCTGGGACAGAGTGGGAAGGGAGGTGGAGAGGGGAAAGGAGAGTGAATTTTCACAGTATGGGGGGGGGATATTTAGGAAATTAAACTAAACTCCCATAGACGCACACACAAACAGCTATAAGTTTCTGAGCTCATAGTCACCATTTTCCCCACCCAAGCTTAAGCACATACTTGTTCTAAATTTCTGTGTTGCTTAGGGGATGGAGAGGAGCCTTAAGTTCCCAATAAAAATGCCTCAACCTCCTTTTTTTTCCTACTAAAACCAAGCTGTGTTTTGTCACAAGCTCTCTCCATCAGCCAGTTATCTCACAGCATAATCATCGATTAACTTTCCTTTCACTGACTTTGATGTGAGTGAAATTCCGGGCAAACATCAAAACGCTCCCAGAGTTTAAAGTGGAAATGGGATTCCTGCCTGAAGCTGGTGTCCCCTTTCATTTGCCTATGCAGAGCCCGCCAGGATAAAGGCAGCCTTAACAGTAGAGAAAGGCTTCTTTTATAATTCTATTAGAGCTCTGTCCCTCTAGCTCTCTGTTGAGCAATGGATTCTGACCCTGACTTAATTAAGTGGCAAATGGCAGAATGATTCTCCTAAACCCAGCCCATGGAGTCAAGAACACATGACTGAATTCAAATAAAGAGGGACAAACAAGGATAATTAGTCAAGCCTGAAAGACAAAAGCGAACAGGAATTTATATGAAGGGAAGGGAAACTGAGACGGAGGAGGCGGGGCTAGCTGTGGAGGAGCAGCGGAATGACCAATCTGACCGCCTGCAATAAAGGTGCATTGGTCCATAGGAAGAGAAGGATGTCCATCCCACCACTCGCCCATCTTTCAAACACACTGAGTCCTTCTAAACTATCAAAGCTTCTAAAGCTCCTCCTACTCTTCCATGAGCATCCATATTCACTGTGAATACATCAAATAGAAGCACTGAGGGGGAGAAATAGTGGAAGGGGGTGTCTGTGTGTTAGGGTTTGACCAGCTTGAACAGACTTCACAGTGGGGGTGGGCGACTTGTGATTCCCATGCAGCCAGCGGCTTCACTTCCACAAACCACGGGGAGGGAAGAGCAGAGAGTGAGGAAGAGGGACAGCAACAGCAAAAAGACAGAGAGGGGGCTGAGGGGGGAATGGCAGAGAAGAAAAAATAAAAAGAAGGAGAAGAAGCGAACACAACAGGGAGAGAAAGCTGGGCCCCAAAGCATCAAAGGTTGCTAAGGGTGAGAAATGAAGGAGGAACACAGTAAACGCCACAGCAAGAGTGCTAAATAAGGCCTCCTATGGTCCAACGGGTTACAGTGCAGACTTGCTTTGCTCTGCACGGAGAATAACAGCTCCAAAAGAATGAAGACAAATATTTTTACAAGTGGGATAGATGCTGCTTTTCTCTCGTCCAGAGTGTGGTCTGAACAGATGACCAGAAATAAAAAGGTTGTTGAGTTCTATAGAGGCTGGTGGGAGAGCATCTGGGTGCTGTAGGCAGGCAGAGGGATGAGCTGAATATATTGTGACATTAATGAGGTTGTCAGACTCCTCATGATGGAGTGGCTGTGTTTTTGTGCCAGCAAGACTAACACCCTTAAACGCTCATGCTGTTAACCCCTGCTGAACCCTCGCCTCTCATACAAAGCTGAGGGGACGATAACACATGGCCCGCTTAAGTGTGCAGTCGGCTTCACAAAGGGCAAATTTTTAAGTCTTGGTCTTTCTGCTAATCAGACACAACCTTCATCCCTAACAATGCTTATACTAAATTACATTGCTATGCTGGCTATAACAGAGAAAACTTTCATCTACGTCTATCTGGCCCTGAGACCTGGTGGCATGTGGGCAATTAGCGACCGACGTACAACGTCTCCCACACAGGGCTAATTACTGACCTGTGGGTTTCATTTAGAGAGAGAAAGTAGAGAGATGGGATGACACAGTCATTCATTTATCTTAATTAATTACTCCTCTTCCACCAGGGCTTCTAGCAAAGCTGGCTGCTCTGACAATCTCTTCAGAGAGCTCGTGTTCCAGCACTACTAACCTGTGAGTCGCCTGGAAGCTTTGCTTTGTGTTTTGGGAATTACATGAAGGACAGAGGCCAATGTGGAGAAGTTTTGTGGCCACAGCAAGGATTTTTGTAAAGAGAGACAAACAGCCGGAGAGGATGATACCAGTGTCGGCTGTGATAGGGTTAAACCAGGCAGCGGGGGTCAGGTTTGGAGAGGTTAGCGGTGTGATTCATTTTTATTACCACGCAGCCCCTGCAGGCGGCAGGAGTGGCAAATTATTTCTGAAACAAAGTGGAGGGCTCTCATCAGAGCTATTACCCGCCTGTGGCCGAGGGCGGCGCGGAGCCTGCAGAGGGTGACACTGAGAGGCCCCCGTCAGTGAGGGATAGCCGTCCACATCCGTCCACGCTCCAGGACATCTCCCCCAAAATGAGAATTGGTGTCCCTGCTTTTGTGTGTGTGTGTTTCATTTTGTGTCTATGTGCTAGAGGAAGATAATGGTAAAGCTAGCGGTAGGACCTCTCCCACAGCATCCGTCAAAATAAACTGTAGTGTTTTCTATCACAAACATGCCAAGCAATTAGAGGTGATGTGCAAAACACGACAACTCCCAGGTGCTAATTAACAGAACAACTCCCCTGCAATATGCTGACTGCACAGATCAGCCACGATGCGGAGCTCCCACAAGTTTATAATTCCAGATTCAGCTCTAGCCTGGCCACATGACCAACTTAATGAATGAGTTTAATATTGTAAGTAATTGCTTTATTGGTTAAGTAATCTGCAAGTACTCATCAGTTTAAGGCATTAAGAACAACTTGCGAGTTGCCAGGCAATGAAAAAATGTCTTTGGTTGGATTGGCCTCACTTTTTACTTTCAGGGGGGAAAAAAGGGAGAAAAAAAGTATCACTCAAAATTCATCATAACTCAACACTGAACACTAAAACTGCAGGCTTTTTATCTTTATGTCAAATAAAAAAGAATCTAAGGTGCTTAAGAATTTAGTGTAAAATGCGTGTGGTGACATCAGTGCATTTAAATGCATATTAATATCCCTTCCATGATGATGCCTGCAATCACTCTGATGTTTACCTGTAATTTCATTGCTGTGTTGATCTGCATATGTCAAATCCATATATTGTGTTTATTATGATCCAGAATATCATAAGCTAAACCAATCTTGTGGATGAATGCCTTTAACTTAAATCTTGGAAATGCAAAGGGGTAAAACTAGTCTTGCAGGAGACATTCAATCAGACACCGAGTTGATACGCAGGTAGTTACTGAATCGTTTAGATTAGGTGTCACTAATGTTTAGTGGGAGTCAGCAGCATACACTGCCTGTGTGCCATCACCAAGCTGCTTCATGTCAACAGAGTGACACAATTAAAACCCCTGCATATGTGCAAGTAAAGAGAAGTAAGCATAGGAAGAGCCAGCTTTCATGGCAGAAAGAAGAAATGAGAAAAATTCCATTATATCGGTCAAATTTAATTCACAGCGAGAACAACATCAGCATTTTACTACCCAGTGGCCACATCTGATATCTTAACTGATGCTTTTGGTCTAAAGATTAGTTATCCTGCAAATGAGATTTATTGTTTGACAGTGAAAGCTAATGGAGATGTTGCTGCAGGACAAGATCGGATTTTTTTTTTTTTTTAAACAAGATCGGATTTTTAAGACAGTGAAGAACCTTCCAGCTCGAGGCGACGTGGGACTGACAGTGGTAGGGAGAGGAATCAACATCAATAATCTTTCATCAAGTCCACAGTGGAGCACTTCAGCACAGATACCATTCAATAAACAACTGTAGGCCATCATTCAGGTCTGAACTGGCCAGAGAGCAAAGGATGGATTTCAGAGGTTAAATTGTGAGCAGCTGTTTTTTTAGAAAACAATAAAAGAAATGGCATCTTGAGTGAACAGCTACTCTGGTCTCAGTAGGTTCACAAGCATGTCTCTGTCACTGGTAGTGATTTTGTATAATCATGTTCACACTGTTTGGATTTTCACAATCACATGAGGCCTGTTTTTTATTTATAGTAGTGTCATGTAAAAGCGAAACAAAACATTAAAATAACGGAATAAGAATGTACACCATTATTAGGGTTACATCTGTCTGTATAATTGAAACCAATTACAACTGCTGCTCTAGACAAACCTTTGTGGGCTTTTACTAGTATTTTCAAAAAGAATCTTTTTAAAAAAGCGAACAAAGTTAGTTTGACACTTTGTACCCACAACTCATATA
>JAOXYM010000008.1:17464653-17479350 GCA_028567055.1 Leptatherina wallacei | reverse complement strand
TATATATATATATATATATATATATACTGGATAATAATACAAATATAAGGTAGGCAACTGGAGTTCTTATTTAGAAAAAGTAGCCTAAAAAAAGTGTTATCAAAAAAATGAATAACTAAATAATCCAAAAAGTAGTTAATTGCCCAATTTGCACTTTTATTTTGTTATTTATAGTTTTTTCTTTTAATTATTATTTAATCTTAGTCCAGACGATGGCCTACTGTTTTGCTAACTGCACTTAAAAACTCATTGGCATTTTACATTAATTACAGGTAATTACTGTAAGCTTGTGTTTACTAACACAACTTTGCTATGTCCTGTGCCTTAAGATACTTTGATAAAACTTATGTTCTGATATGAAGAAATCATAATTAATTAAAGACATAAATGATTAATTGGTTATCAGTTGATGATAAATCTACTGATTCTACTGGTTGTAATCCCAATGAATATCAGCAACACATGCATTGGATTTTTCAAGTGACGCAACATCTGTCGAATCAAAATTTGAACCTGGTAACTTGCTCTCTTTTTTGCTGACAAATTAACACAAGAGAACACAAAGAGACCTGCTGTTTATGGTGTAAAAATGGGTGTGATGTGATTCTATCAAAATACACCCGCTATACCTGCAACAGCACAAGAGGCATCAAATCAAAAGACAGAAACAAGCTTTGTTTCAATTCAATTCAATTCAATTCATCTTTATTTGTATAGTGCCAATTCACGACAATGTCATCTCATGGCGCTTCACAGACAATCAGTTTGAGCCAATCTGATTGTCATTCCATGTTTCCATGTTCATTGTTCCAACTGAAGTTGGTCAGATACCACCATACCACCAGCAGGACCCTGCAGACAGTCTTTGCCGTGGTAGATTTAGTGAAGGCCCTATGTGACGGATATATAACAGGGTGTTTTGGGACCAGATGGTTTGGGTCTTGGGTGGGGTTTAGTCATCACAGTGTGCTTGATTATCAGTGTAGCCACACAACAGGTCAAACTAGTTGGACCTACTAGGATGGTAGGTCCCGCTTGTCTCCATGAGATAAAAGACAATCATCCTAACAGATGAAGGTACTTCAGAGGAAAGGGGAAGCATGAAAGAGTCATTTAGAGAAGATGTAAAGCTTCTCTGCAAAAAGAAAACCTGTTTCACTTAGTCTCTTGCTTTCTATTGAACTTCCGCTGACTTTGCACAAACCAGAAGTTTGAAGATGTGGAGTCAATTATAAAATCCCTTCTTGATTAGCACTTACATGTTGAGTGACAACCTTGACAGGTCAGAACATTTATCAGGTAAGTGCAAAATGATGTAACACATGCCACACCTTTCAGGAATTATTGTTTTAAAGTAGCAGCAGTTGCGGCGAAAGACACATACAAGACTGTACTGTGGTGGAAATATCAGATATGATGAAGCTGAGAATGTACTGCAGGAGACTGTCTATGACCTAACAGTTTTTTGTGCTCAGTGTGTACAGGATGAGCTGATTCTCAGGTATATAAAAGTATGTTTCTGGCTCAGTAGGCTGACATTTATGGACCCCTGGTGCTTCTTATGGAGCATTTTGTGGTGTGAGCTGCCTCTGCTGTGATGTGGGTGGCTAATAAATGGCAGCTAATGGAGAGAAGACAGCGCTGCCTTCTCATTCTATAATCTCTGCATGCTTCATTAAGCAGCACCTTTATTTGCAGAAGTGTGCTAACCTGGTGCTGTCGCTCCCTGGCTTGGTGTATCCCTCCAGATTTCCTTCCCATACGCTGTTGGCCATTGCGTTGCCAATGGCGGTCATCACCATGCTGAGCTCCACTGGCCAGTCATCGAGGTCCAGAGAGCGCACGCGAGACAGGTGAGTCCCCAGGTTCCGGTGGATGCCTGAACACTCAATGCACATCAAGGCACCCAGGTTCAAACTGGCCCAGTCTGGGTCTGCATGACAGAAGGAATACATGTAACAGGAATAACTTTTATAATAATCTTAAACATTTCCTTTTTTAATTTTTTTTGATGACATCCTGGGCTTGATGACATCCTAATCCAACACATTTATATCTATGGTGGCAATTTATTTGTTTTTAAATCAAATTCTTGGGTTACAAAGGACATTCTTAGTTTGAAGATAATGCTTACAGCTTGCCGTTTATGGAAAGTTCTACTCACTGGGTGCATCGCAGTCCACACAGAAGCTGTTCCCCCTCACATTTCGTATGGACTGAATAGCCATTGCATCACTTTGGCTGCCTAACCGAGACTGTGAGAAATGAAGCAGAGAGTAAGCCAACAGGAACTAATTATTTCAGTGTGGAGTAACAGAAGGCAAACAATTACAGCTGGACTCAAATCATGAACAACCTATGAGGAGGGGAAGAGAAGAGGTTCTTCAAAATCTTAGGAGAAGACTGAGGCAGAGAAAATATGAATATGAAAATGAGGCTGTCTCCCCCCAGCATGCTGACACAAGCCGTGTTCTTTCTCTGATGTCTGCCAGTTCTAATAAGAAATCCCCCACACTGCGGAGCACCTGTCTGACAACCTCCCACATGTGACAGCTTGAAGTGGGTGAAGAGGGGATGGAGCAATAAAGGTTGAAAAGAAGGGGAAAATAAGAGTGCAGTAGAATTGTAGGATGATGACGATGCTTTGATAAGATTATATCAGCCCATCCTGTCCAGTTCTCTAGAAGTTAGATACTCTAACTTCCATGAGCCACTTTACCTTGTTCTTTATGCTCTCACAGGACTGCAGGCTGGCAAAGATTTGGCTCTCTATTGCTTGAACCCACAGCTCCCTCTCCTCGTATGTAGATGCTTCAAAGTTCCACGTCTGACCCGTCAGTGACACAATAGTGAACTCAAAGGAATCTTCTTGTTCTGGAAAACAAAAATAAACCAAATATTTAGTGCTTAAAACCAAAAAGAAAGTGATTGCTTTAGTGCTGTTTCATTGCACAGAGAAGATTCTATGCAACGCCTGAATTGTGCACAGGGTGAGTAGATCCAGGCTTCTGTGTCAGCACCTGCCATCACACTGACATAAAGGACCGCATGCAATCTGGGGTGACATGCATGTTGGTTGTGCCATCTGACTGCACAAGCCACACAGCTTAGCAACAGACATCAGGTTGAAATCCATGACCTAGTGGGCTTTGGTTATATTCAAATGAAGTCAATGTTATGTTTGATTAGCTTAGACTTGGAGATAAATAACTGTAAAAAAATCAATGAAATGTAAAAGTAAAACAAGTTTTGCATTTGAAATTTTTCTGATGACTTTAGCCTTTACAAGTATGAATACTTTTGAAACATAAACCTTGATTTAGAAATTCTTCACAGGTTTACTTGGATGAACAAATGAATATCTGGCATATTTTCATTGACATCAAATGGTACACAAACAATATAAGTATGAGAAGTTATGAAGTGCAGGTCCCCCTTTTACCTAAAATTATGTCCCAGTTTTCTGATTCCAAAATCTTGACTAGTATTGAAATGTGTAGATGGGTTTATAGTCAGTAACTGTGAACTTATGCCCTTAATCTACACAAACTTGCTCAATAAACGGTGTAATTACAAGTTTGATCATGATACAATATATCAATTCAGTGGATAGTCATGAGATGTATACATGTAGATCAATTTAATGTTATACCGCCACTAAATATGGTAATAAAATGTGTTTTAATAAAGCCAACCAGATAAGCAATCTAAGTATGTGGTCTTAAAGAGACATGAGCTAAAATGTGTGTTTTTATACAGACTAAAAAAGCAATGCTACAGCAATGACAAGGTTCTTTCTCTCATTTATTATTAGTATGATAATAGTATGAGAATTATTGGCTGAAAAAGAGGATCTTAATCCATATTCTGTTACATGCAGTTTTTAAAAAGATTAAAAATAGGGATTAATGGCCCATCTTAATTAATCCAAACTAATCTTACACTTCTTTTTGTATCTTTTTTTAGTAACTATGAAAAAAGAAAATCATATCTTCTAATTCGTTTTATCCTTCATCATATTTACTTTTCCTTTTTGACATCATACAAACATATTTTATGCCAAACTGACTTTGGATTTTTGCTAATTAGGCTCTTCTTTTACACTGATAATCGGTGTTTTAAGTAAGATTTATGAAAATGTCACCTGACGTTTTCAGTGAAAAGGTCTGACACAACATATGCTCAAACACATGCTGCAATGCCTCTGCTGTTCAGAAACAATTCATTAAGTCTTTACAGTACAATGTGACTCATGTTACATGTCTTGTCTCAGCACATGCTTGAGCTCATTGTCAAATGATTTGTAATTACCTAATTATGTCTATGCAAATAGTCATCTCATTTGCATAAAACATGATGGGAGGACTGGAGGCAAGCAGACACAAGCAGGATGTGTTTTCTATGCAGCTTTGATCCAATTTGTCCTGGACTTATCTCTGCTGATTTAAGCACTCTTTTAATGTGCAAAGTGCTGATATAATTAATCTCTCAGAACGTAAAAAGCTCTAGTTTATTCTCACCGCAAACCAATTAGGCATATGGTGTATAAGGTGTTCGATAAACTCTGTATGAGTTGAAAATGATCACAATATCATAAGGGCTGAGACAAATCATCCAATTAAAGACATTACAGCACTATCTTTAAATCAATGCACCCTCTTTGCTGAGAAACACAATTTTATGCTGTTAAATGACAGATGTGCGATGGATGCCAGTAATGTTGCAGTCCCTGTGCTGCAGCAGAGGGCCATCTCTTCAGGGGGAAAGCAATAATCCAATTAGCCTGACACAGACTTCAATTATCTGATTTAGTTTGTGGAATCGACTCCAGGTCACAGAGCATCAATAAAGACTTGGAAACCTCTTTATTTAGACTTAAAGCAAAAAAAAAAAAAAAGTCTGTATATGGGCGTGACATTTTACAGCACTGAAGGGGTTAGAGCACAACAATTACATAGAATAAAAATTATTAAAAAAACTTAGAGGGAGCAACAACAAAAAAAAATCTTAAAAAAAAAAAAAGATTAATTGTGATACGCATAATCAAATTCCATTTTTTGCTTGTCCAATACACCTTCAGGTACAATAACTAATGGATTTGATTAGAATTTGTGATTCCAAATGTTGTTGTACTTGTGCTCTCATTGTTTTAAAAAACCTGAACAAAGCTAATTATTCTGTTGGCTGCCCAGGCAATAAATTGGAGGCATTAAAACACTTTCATTATGCAGATTAAAAAAGGAACGGATGGCTGGTTTCTTAAACTGATGAGTATACAAGGGAAAACAAATCTACTTCTCCATGCATAGCAATGCACACGGGAAACATACCAAAGCCAGTGAGGTAACACCGGACTGCGGAGCACAAGCAATACACATGAAGCTCCTGTGCACTGACAGGACTACTTAATAGCATCCACAGTATGAAAATTCAGCTCCATGTTAGCATGAGGCAAAAATGGTTGTCTCATAGACAGAAAATCTGAGCATGTACAAAGAGTCGAAGTTATTGCTGCCATCTCACAAGTACCTGCAATGATGAGCATGTAAAAGGACCATTAGTGCTTCTGCTATCACTCAGTTGTTGCAGTTAGCACATGGCCAGGCGAGAAATGATCACCTTGTCGTATTAACATATGCATTAACCTCCTGACCACATCTACACGAGTGTGATCAACAAGTTCTTGCCAATTAGAAATAAATTAACACAGCTCTGCCAGTGGGCGGACAAGGAAGAACACAATTTAAAGCCAGCAGAGGCGCCAACTGTGAAAAATGAGCAAAATATGATTTTCCTTAATTAACGTAGCATAATAAAAAGGAAATTGCACTGTAATGGCCATAGAGCTACAAAAGGGAAGGAGCAGATTAAGATACACATCTCCAACCAACATTTACATGGATCATAAAGCCTTTCAGGATCCTCTCAGTTACAAATGTTGTTCATCTTCTCTTTGATAACTTCTTATTGCAACACAGCAATGTTTTAATTGCCAAAAATTTTTTTCAAGATGCAATACAGTTTAAAAAAAAGATTTTCAATAGTTAATGGCTTTAGTGAAGACAGAATATTTTAAAAAAAGGAAAAGACATCACAAGACAGAACTCTTTGTACTTGGAGCATGCGTATTTGACTTTTTTCTCTTGTGTTCAATGACTTTATAAGTATTTTCTTGAGGCTACATTTCCAGATGTAAACATTTCTAGCTAATCTCACTTCCCAACTTTTAGGATGATTTTACTTTGGTGGAAACTGTTAAATTAAGCTTTCAAGATTAAAAGAGGAAACTGGCAGATAATAAATTTAAAAAGAAGAAAAATGAATAATTGGGGTTTAAATGGTCTCATGATCCCACTTTATCACTCTGTGACCTCCAAAGCTACACCTATAAGAGCAAAATACAACTTCATGCAATGGCATTATAGCTCTAATAGTGTCACACATAAATACTATGATACTTGAAGTGCATTTAAGCAATAATACCTCTGTACCTTTACTTCACTTACTTTCCATTGATTTATTATATTATTGTAATGGTACTGTTACAGCGGTATAAGAGTACATTTCCCACCACTGAATGGCTGTCAGTGAAAGTATTTGTTGGACCTTAAAATCAAGCCGGAACCAGAGAGGAGAAGCTGACCTGAGGATGGTGATTCCTCTTTTGCTGTTCAAGGGCAGCAGATGCACCGCAGAGGACCTGTGGACCAGATTAGCACCTCAGGGGTTTGATGCTGAGCCCAGCTGTGCTGTCTATAAGGCAGACTACAGCACCTACTCTGTCTAAACCTCCCAAAGGCCTCTGCAGACCGGTGTGACGAACCCTTTGAAAGGACTTAGCAAACAGCTCCTCACCTTGAGGACTCTGTATTTGATCCATTTGTGAACGCTTGGCTGAAACGGTGACAAGGTGCAGAGGTACACAAGGTGAGCTATTGTTTTTGTGTGCAGGATGTGCTGTATTGTGTCGCATGCATGCATCAGGCAGTCACTTAAAGAAGTGCTTGCCGTTCCTGTGAATTAACGAGCAGTTGGGAAGAACAGGCCAAGGCGGAGCCATCTGTAAATGTCACAGGCACTGCTTGCTCATTTTACACATCATTAAAGCCAATATTCCTAACCTGTATCAGAGCAATCAGGAGCAGGCCATTACTGCGACAGGGGCCCCCGGGGGAACCACGACCAAACTCAGAGAGAAAAGAGCAGCGAGGAAGAGAAGATAGAGCACGCTCCCTATCTGACACACACATACACTTCTGCACACTTTTACATGCACATGCTCAAACAAGCAAGGAGCACACCTTCCAACGATGAACTAACACATGAAATCAACACCAGTATCACTAGCCTAATAGCTAATGCATTTAACAACAGAGCAGAAAGAAAACAGGGCCAATTATACAAGTATCTGTGGGCAGTGTATATGGAGCCCAAATGAGAATCTTGTTATTCCTTTCTCTCCATACTGTTGTGCTCAGAAAGCTAAGCCATTACAAGAGTGGAAGCTCCAGGGACAGCTTTCGGAAATGAGAGCAAGTCTGGGAGTGACAAAACAAAGTATTGAGATAAACACCCACCATTAGCACAGGCAGTTAAACCTCCATTTCCTAATCCTCAGCTGGACTCCAGAGGATATTAACCCTTAGCTTACTAAGGTGCAGGACAATAAGATACTGGATTAAGCTGGAACCTCAATGGAAACCAAACATTATTAATAACTGCTGCATGTTATTTTTCTACTGATCTAAACCTAATGAACAATTCAAATACAGCAGGGTCAATGAAAAAACCTATAAACTGAATCTGAGATCAGTATCAGTTTTATAAGTTTTAATAATAAATTTCAGAAAAGAATAAAACTGATTAATTGAAGTAAAGAACATCTCTGCCTTAAGCCGGTAGTCCAATAAGTTGTGCAAAAGGGTTTTGGTGAAACAGTCAGATTTTTACATAGATATTTTTCTTTGCCCATCTTTTTTTAAAGTGCATGCTTCTTTTTCCAGAGGATCAGCAATATTTTGTGAGTAATTGTAAAAGTGTTTCAGAACAAAAGGAAAAAAAGAAGCATACGAAAGTGAAAGTTTTATTGTACCAGCTTGAATAGCATTTCAGCTGTTTTGACCATTCCAGGCTCTTTGTTGTGTTCCAACCATGCACTTGTTGCTGAAATAATAAAAGCCTTCTCTAAGAAAAAAGATAAATGGTAAAACTGCTATTGCAAAACTATACAATTATATTATCAAGTATTAATAGTACCTTTCATGATGTGCAAGTTAATTAAACCATGTCCACTGATGACCTCCATCACAAATGCAAACTTCTGAAAAAAAAAAAAGAAAAAAAGAAAAAGAAAACTCTTCTTTGGACCAAAAGATACAATGTCTGTGATTTAAAAAAAGAATTTCAAGTCTTGATATGTCAGATGATGATGCAAATGTTGGCCACCTGGGTTCACAGAAAACAGCTTCATTTCTTGACTTGGTTAGAATACTTGTGTCTCAATACTTTTTTTCCCTTTTTCCATGCTAATTTTAGTTTTCATGAATCTTCTTAAACCCAAACAGCAACTTCCACAAAAGAATCATATCTGTGTTTCCAAAAATGTATATGTTCCTAAATGTTCCCATTCCTGAACTTCTTGCTCACATAATTTCTTCACAGTAAATCAATTCATCTTTACCCGTCTTTGATGTATTTCTGTACCTCATGTTAAGTCTGAAGGACCAGCTAATCTTAATTGGTCTGTCATGTTATACCAGGAATACCTTAGTATAACTTTGTGTCAACTAAATGGATACAGGCTATAATATTCAAAATGAGCATAACTCAAAAGAAATATAAAAAAATGTTTGAAAAGTTAGCGGATTCTGTTGTGTCTCTCAGGGCTGAATGACATTCTACAGAACTAGCACATTATGTACACATATAAGAAAACGACTTGAACCACTGTGAGGTTTTGTTAACATTTGGTACCGTTGATCAAACTGACAAATTCCACTTCATCCATTATAGTGATTTTATGAAGACAGATAAAGTTTTAATTTTGAGGTTCCGCACTCCCAGATTAAAAAGGATTTCCACATTATCTTTTAATTGAATTTAAAGAGGGTGGAAACACTCAACTTAGTTTATTAGCAATCAGTTAAAATGGGAAATGAAACTAATTGATTATCTAAAGTGATTAGAGAGCCCTTTTTGATTCTAAACGGTAATTTGTGAAATTAAATAAGGTGAATCCAGGCCTGCAGGAATTACCCCCCCCCCCCTCATGCAGCTAGTGGAGGTCATTGCATGATATAGACATTTTATAAAGAAGTCCAATGCATTCGCTAAATACTCAAAGAGGACATTTTTTCATGAGTCATTCAGACAGATGAATTGTGGTGCTACTTCAATGGAATGATTGTCTCCTCGTGTTAAATCGGTACTTGATCAATTTTGTCATGATTTCATTGAGTTTCAAATTAGCCAAGTGCTCAAGCTTATGTTATATATACTACCAGTCAAAAGTTTCACAACTTTATTTTTCCTGTTCTTTGTTGAAAGACAGACGGGATTGTCCAGTTGTCCAACAAATAATGGTGATTTAACAATTTAAACCTCTATGGCCATATTCTAGGTCATAATTACTACAAGCTGTACAATAATGTAATAATTTACCTAATCCTGATAAAGAATAACATTTATCTAAAATAAAAAAGAAAACCTCAATTCAAAATATTTGCAAAGTGTCTGTCTTTTATGATTTCTACAATTAGACAGTATAACAGAGGTGTTCATTGAAATTTCATTCAAAGGACGTAATTTCAATCACCTCAACATGAAATGGCAGAAATATGTGGAAATGTGACATTTTTGTCATTCCCACTAAGCTTTTTTTTAAAGAGTCAAATGAAGACAATTACCACTGTTAAGCAAAAAATGGACTCTTTGCCAAAATGTTTATTACCATGACTCATCAATGTTTATGAGCTTGCATTTGCAATAGACATCACAGGTAGTGATAATGAAAGTGGTACTAAATCAAAAGGATACGTATCTGTGTCAGCTCAGCCTCCAAATCTGACACTACAAATGACTTCCTGACTACCTACATGCACCTGTCTCTTTAACCTAATGAATCTTTTAAAAATTGTAGAGCCGGTACATCTCTGTAATGTAGGCCCGTGTTTTGTTGGTGGGAACGGCAACAGTACAATTGTCACTCAATTTGTAGAAATACTCATAAATGTAATTTAACCACCTGGTTGGAGAGAAATGTCAAAAACTGTTGTACACTAATGCATATTAACTGTCTCTCTGTACATGGATCAAAGTGAGGGTATAAATGTACAAATCATATTGTGTCATTTATATAGAAAATTATGTATTGCATTTTTTCAAAGACTGTGCTAGACAACCAAGATCTGCATGTCTCTTATATTTGTTGTACAGTGTGATTTGACTGCTTTGCACTGAAAGCTTGATGGTAATGGGACTCGTGAGTTTACGGACTAACGAGTCCCCATCAAGTGTTGCCCCCGCTGCTTGTGGGATATATCACATTGTAGTATTGATATGCAAGCTGAAGTCAGTGTTATGCTATACTGTCAGGTGGTGGTGTTCAGGACCACTGTTTTATAAGCTTGAAGCTTTTGAGGGAGTCTTTTTTTCACAGTGTAACATGGTAACAGTAGCATCTAGTTTGTGTGTGTGAAATTGTGAAAATAAATCAAATCAATTAATCAGGAAAGGTTTTGTTTATAAAGACAGATTAATCTGAGTTATAAAAAGGAAAAAAACCTTTATTTTGTTTCCATTGTTTACTGTAATGTGCGTGAGATGTTGCTTTATTTCACAAAAAAGAAAAGCAAGAGGAGACTTACTTTTAGTCAATGTCTGAGGACTTTAATAGCTTCTCTACATTAAAATGCATTCGGGCCCATCATTTGCTCTAATCTCTCTGACCTTAGTGAGAATAAATACCACCTTCCATAAAACTGGAGTTTCTCATCACAATTTCCTTCCATTGCTTCACCTTCGTTTTCTGCTCAAGTTACACCCCTATAACAATGAGTGTTTGATACACTTTCTTTAAAAGAGAAATACATTAATGATGCTCCCTGACAGTCTGCATTAATCAGAAGGGGCTCCCCCTGAACACAAGTCTTTATCGGCCATCGATTTTCCAGTGGGTTTATGGCGAGCGACACACGGAGAGAGCTCGTCGCCGGGCGGCTGCTGGGAAACACATTACGGGGCTGTCAGTTGTCTCGCCATGCATCCTGCATCATTCTTTAAGCACATGAGAAGTTCATTACACCACACAGCTCTGACAGTGCATAGGATATTAGGGGCTGTGTCCCTTGTGCACATCTTTGGTGGATGTGTAGCATAGTAGACATAACAGAGACTGAATCTAAATACGAGTTTATATAGATTTAAAATAGCCATTACCAAAGTTTGAGATGGGCTTTAGAGCATGAGGTTCGGGCCGATTTGAAAGTTGTAATTTGCCGTTTTGTCATTATCATAATAATCAGCTTAAGGTTGGAAGACATACTTCCATTACTCCCCACATATTGTAATGCCAAATTAAGAAATGATGTTGCAGCAACAGTTTCTTCACGCACTCGTGTACATAGCACATGTCTCATGTTGGCCAAAATGATTTCTCACCTTAAAACTCTCATGCCGTTTTGATTTACGATGCCTCACAACAACTAAAATTCAATTTCAGCCGGCATTGCATGCTTCTGATTGCCATGTAAATGAGATAAACTGATAGCAATTTATTCAAGGATACCACCTCTCCTCCTTTTTCTCTTTCCTCTCTCTACTGTTCCTTTAACAGGAGACACAGCTCACACCTCAGACTTGGCTGAATCCAATATTTAAGCGATATGTCTGTATTGCAGAGCGTTCAACAGAACAGACAAGCTGATGCTAATAGAAAACCTTGCAGAGAACAATGAGATAGATAGAAAACAATGTGCATGTTTGATGATGTGAAAAATATTCAGATTGCTCTTACACTTCCTCCTCAGGAAGTCCAGGGCTAAATAGATATGGGATATTCACTCGTGATGTTTGAAGATGTTTGATAAAGCCAGCTGTCACTCAGTAAAGACTTCTCATGTGAAATTCTTTTAGAAGATGCACATTAAGAGCTAAGTAATGTAAAATAAAACTCAAGTAAGGATGCTGTGAATTGCAGTCTGCTTCTTTGCATAGATGTGGTTCTGCAGCTCATCATACACTGTCAAAATAATTGATGATGCCTAATCCAGAATATTATCTCCAATGACTACCACAACTGCAGTTTCTGTCCCCACATACTTCTCCAACAATGAAAGGAGCGCCACTTATCGCACACCACTTATCTCTGTGATGCTGATGATGTTCCCTCTGTACAACAATGTGGCCAACAGACCCATTCAGACTTTAAAGAGGAGCTGTCAGAGACCGTGATAAAAAAGTATAATGATTATAAATGCTAAGCCCCATTTAGGAGGCGTCAATGCCATTGTTGTTGTTATCCACCGTATCAATCTTGTTGATTGATCATCCTACTCTGGTGACATCAGTTTTATGGCCTCTGAAATGCGTCTCAGTGTTTTCACAATGCCATCCAATTAGGGCGCTCCATTCATCATTGGGCTGAGGAATCATTATTAATTGGGTGGAGAGCCGGCTGCCACTCCCCTGCTGAGGAGGGCCACATTCACTATTCATACAACAGTAAAATAAATGGGGGCTGTAAGGGTGAAATGTGCAGGGGGCCAGGGAGATACAAAACTTCACACCTTTACATACATCACAGACAAATTCAGTCAGAGTGCAGATGATTGCATTTTTTTCATAATGATTGCAGGGATTTTTCTGTAGAAGTGTGAATTCAATGTTGATCAAAGATTAGCAGATATTAAACTGAGGAGAAAATAGTGAATACTTACAAAAAGACTAGTTTCTGCAGTATGTGCATATTGTGACTTCAGTCAATTCAGAGAGAATAAATGATAAGGTTTGCTCTTGTATCTACTTTGGTGACTAATTTCACAAAATAAGGAAGCTGCCTAAACATCTGTGCTGAATTCCAGAACATGTAGACTAAATCAATTCATACAAATTTAGATATCCAATCTTTCTTTGTCCTGTAGTCGTGCTGTAAGGAGGGAACCTGCTTCTTCACGAATGTGGATAACTTTTGCTTAGTTTTGTCATTTTTTTCCTATTTAAAAACTAAAGTGTGACAATGTACTGTTTTTTTTTTTTAAGTACCTTCATTGCCTGCAGATAACCCGTCTGGCTTTGTGATGCCTGTGCTCTTTTTCCGTCTGTGTTTCTTGCGGTTGGCGTGTGGTGAAGGCGGAGGCTCGAGTTTGGGACTGGTCGCACTCCCCACACTGGAATTTGCAGGATCGCTCATCCCATTGGCTGAAAGAACACATAGTAAAAGACGCCATTTTTAGAATTCAGGTTAATTAAATATCTGTTTTTCATTTACTGCCAGAGGAGGTAGACTTCAGCTTGAAGCCACTTTTCCAGGTGACAGAGTGTAATAGAAAATAACAAAGCAAATACGGCTGATTACAAGAGGCATATTTAATTTATCTAACTAGTTACTTATGGTGAGCCATTACAACAAAGGTATATACCAAGTTTAGTTTATACTCATTGTATTACACTTAAGATAAAACATTAATAATGAAAATTAACAACAAAATTTTATTGAAAAATTGCTATTAAAAAAAAAGAAATTAAGAACAAAAAAGATTTTTCTGATAGATATACATCAATTTTACAGTTTTGGCAGGCTGGAATATATACAGTAATGAAGACAATGAGATTTTCTCAACTGTATTGCAAAAAACATTTCTTCTAAGAAACCAATGAGAATCAAATGTTTTTTATGTTGTATTTGTTGCTACAGTGATGCATAGTATATATAAGAAGTGCGTTCAGAAGAATAAAAAGTGGATTAAAGGAAATTATCTGTTAAAGTAAAAGAAATACCCTCCAGAATTTGTACTGGTAGATATGTGTATGGTAGGTGGTAGGTATGTGTAACATAACACCGGGTCTGGGTGGACAGTTGCAGCGGAAGCAGTTTTCATACAAGTCCTGTTGCTTTAATGTATTATCCAGAAGGTCTGAATATGAGAACACAAATGAATAAGTTGTATTGGACTTTGTGTGCCTGATCCCTAATTTGGAGTCCAGATATGATCTGAATGAGCCCTTGTGTGAATAAAGCAGGTCATTTTTCCACAACTGAGCATGCATGTCGAGGATGTTTGTTAATTTATTTTTTGCTTGCTAGATTTCCATTCTTTTCTCACTATTGTAGAAATGAAAAAATAAATGATACTCATACTCATAACAACAGTCATCTTTGTGATGAGAGAGTAGATTTTTACTACTTCCATATTTTGTGAAACAAACACTGCCTAAATGCATCACATCCTTAATCCAGTGTTCTCTAACCCAATCCAAAGTATTTCTAGTAGTGGGAATGCTTTTAGTAAGGACAATCTCTTGTAGACCACAACAATTTAATTTTGTGGACATTATCTGGAGTTGAATGGTTTTCATCAAGTATAACAAAGACTACAAATATGTCTGCCATTTATTGTATTAATTGTCCATCCATCCATCCATTTTCTGTACCGCTTAATCCATGCAGGGTCGCGGGTGGGCTGGAGCCTATCCCAGCAA
>JAOXYM010000008.1:17438432-17464553 GCA_028567055.1 Leptatherina wallacei | reverse complement strand
GGTGCTAACCACCACACCACCGTGCAGCCCTGTATTAATTGTCTTGTACAGTATATCTAAAAATAAGTATGACAGTGGAAACAAAATCCAGAAAATGTGTTAGATAAGCAGTGTGAGGCATGGAGAAAAATTAGAGGTTTCATTTCCAGTAGATTATATACAGTATATCTTGAAACATTAAGGAAATGGCATCTGTGTATATATTTATGGATCCTATAGTATAAATAACCACTGACATTAAAGCGTTGTGGATTGTAAAAGTAGACGTGTCACATACTAATAATGGTTCTACAGTAGGAAGGGTTGAAAATGCCTCAAAAAGTAACTCCAGCTTTGGATGGTGTGAGGGAAAAGTATGGGGCTATCCGTGAACAAATGGTTACCTAAGATAGCCTGTGGCAAAGCTCTCTATATGACTGTCTGAGAATGACAGGGGGCTAAGAGCTAGCTTTGTTTCTTGTAAGTGATTTTATAAATGTGATATTAACCTGTGCTACTGTTGGGCAGAGAGACAGGAGGGATGGGACGATAGGAGGGGGCTGTCAGCTTGCCATCTTTCTGATTTCCTGACATTTGACATCACTTTCCCTTCTTTCCCCCTCCGGATGCCATTAAGAATTTGAGAGCGGGGGCCAGGGGCCTGGGGGAAGCAGGGAGGGAGGGCCGGTAGATGGGCCCCATATTGCTCTCTTCTTACCACCCTGTGTGGTGCTGGCAGTCTCCTCCATTGTCTCCCATCAAAAGCTCATTGTAGTGTGGCAAACTCCATTCATTTCCCTGTGCACCGTCCCAGCCCCAGGGGTGGAGTGCAGGAGGACAAGGGGCTCAGGGATTATTGCTGTTGTTGTTGCCAGTTGCACAAGCTATAATGTGCGGCACTGTGCCATTAGCCAGTGTACAACATTAGGCCTAATTCGGTCATTACCTTTAGAGAGATGGGGCTATCTTGGAGGAGTAGGATGGGCTCAGCAGGGGACTGGAGATGCTTACATGGGGGGAGAGTGAAGCGCAGGCTGGGGGATACACAGTCTAAGTGTGAGTGAAATATAGGAGACAACACCTGAGATACACGTCATTATGTCTATCCTCGACTTAGAAATGAACCTTGATGAGTGCCAATGTATATAAACAAGACTGCTGTTGTTTTGAAAAAATGCTTCTCAATTTACTTGATTGTCACAAAATTTTAATAAATAAAATAAATCGTTTTTCTGTTTAAAGTGTTTCTTGACAAATAACAATATTGATTATATGTCACCACATAAAAAACACAACACCGCTGCCTAATCTGGAGCATGTATGTATATTAAGCTCTCTGGTGTTTTGAATGGCAGAGCGCAGCCACACATGTAGCAGCTCTTCGTCGAGGCGTCTGTTTCAATTTCCCTGCTCCCTTACAACAGCCCCCCTGAGACGAGTCATTAGCTGGCTCAGACAGCTGGGGGCACAAGGGTCCTCCGTGTGCCCCCCCCCCCACCCCCTTTACACCCCTCTGCCTCCTCCTCCCTCTCCATACCAGCGTCTGTCCCGGCAGCACAGCTCCGTATGGCGGGTGGAAGACGTGAGCACGAACCTGCCTCCAACGTGACAGCCAGCATTTGTTTAATGTCGCTTGGGGTTAAAGGGGAGGGCTGCCCCTTGGGGGGCCCAACCATGTCATAAACACCTCTAATTATCAATTTCTGCCCCTAATGTTGTGGAAAATGACCCAATCTCTGCTCATTTTGCACCTGAAACATATATGAGGTGATGCTCCGTTTGCGTCAGACTTCAGCAAGCTTATAACATAAAGGCAGAGAAGCAAAGTAAACTACAAAACATCACCGAGCAGCAATAAAAAAGCATCAAAGACCTTAAAGCTTTATTTCCTGTAAGCAGTTCTCAGATCTAAGCTGTGCCCGACTGCCAGGTTAAATTGGTCGAGATTAAGATTATGAAGTTGAAACTGAAATGACTCAGAAAGTCTAGAAATCACTATGCCATTATTAGCTAGCTGTTAGTGTGTATGAGGGCCATCAGGACCAAGCTGGGTAATGAGGCACACTGGGGATCAGGAGACTCTTTACCACTCAGCCAAGATCACCTGGGCAGCAGAATAGGTATCAGCCTAACCTGTGATTACAGTGTATTACGCTCTCTCCACGGAGCTGACAGTTTAAACATGCTTCAGGATGAAGGTTGTGGGTGAGACAAAGAGGGTGCAGTTAACACCTTCCTGTCTTTACCAGAACCACACTGAGAATAAATGAAAATTAAAAAGAGAGAGAGAGAGAGAGGGAGCAAGCAGAAAAAGGGGGAGGGGGTGGGAGTCATTTCATTCTTATTCAAGAGGCTCAAGGTAAGGAGCACCATGATTCTGCCAGGCCCCTTGACATGGCAGCCCTGCCTGTCCTCAATCAAAGCCAACGGCTGCAATTAATGGCAAAAATTAGAAACAATCACCGCCTCCCCCTTATTATCCTCAATTAGAGCGTACTAATCAAGGCCTGATCGCGCTCTGCTGCTCTCTCCAAACTAAATGTCAAACTTCATTACGGCCTGGAGTAGAAATCAAACGCCCCGCATGCTATCACCCTCGCATCGGGAGGCCGACGTATAAAGCTCAGTGCCACGGGAAAAGGCTATCTGTGCATTAAGCACCTCCATGCTGATGTGCAAACTTGTATGAGAAAAAGCACTTGCATGTGTGGATAAATTAACAGTCTGCAGCACAGAGTTAAACAAACTAGTATAAACTTTTTATGCATCATTGATAAGCAATATGACATGCATATTTCTTTCAAAGAAAAACAAACTGATGATTAGCAAATCAATGTTAATAAATGATTGTTTTATGAATGAGGAAATAGTACATTTGCTTTGTTTAAAATTTTTTCGAAACCCAATGATGTAAAATCATCCATCATTACTGACAATAAACAAATCTTCATACTTATGAGCTGAGAATAAATAAATTATTCAAATGAACGATCAGAAATATAAAATATTTTCAACTTTTTTTTTTCCTTTTTTGAATGGATTCAACAATAACTTAACAAAAAGTTTAAGGTTCAGTAAAATGATGAGTTTGAAGATTCTGTAGAGAATTTTTTCCTTTTTTCTCTAAGGTGAGTAAGGTGTCATATCTCAGACTTCAACCATAGCTTAGGTTACTGTTATCAACAATCCTATCATATTGCTCAGATGACTGTTTTAGCCTGCTGCTTTTAATCCAGGTTCAAAGATTGAGGTGTGCAAAGGAGAGTGGGGTCTAAACAAGCACACAGTGAGATTAGAATGGGTGTCTTTATGAATGCAAGTGATAAAAAAAAATTGGGGTGGGATTTAATCAAAAATCTGCGCTCAATATTCAAGAGATGTTACAACCTCTGCTTCTGCCTTTGCTCAATAGGTTTACAAATGAGAGCATTCTTTAAATAATATGGAAATGGTTACCTGACCAAAATGCATTCATTCTCTTGTGAGTCATCAATCTGCTGTTTTTGCATCACATTTTATATTATAAGCTGCAACCTTCAGCAAGGATAATGGAGTGATTGGGCTTGGTTCCAGTCAATTCAAATGGATAACATGAGCAGTATTCACTATGGAACACCCTCTATTGATTATTGAAGATGCATTACAGTGAAAGATAAGATGGTTGCATTTCAATCAAGTTTATGTTTCCTTATAGTCCAGTCACACTTTGCACGACAGAAGCATTCTGCTGCCTTTATTCAGATTCTGAAATTAGAGGGAGGCATAAAAATCAAGATTTTCAGACAAAGTTTCAAGCTTCAAAGATGTTGCTGCAAAGTCTTTAACTATCTGCACTCACTATGCAATGATTACAGAGACTTCTCTTCTTATAACATAATCTGTCATTTTTACTATTGTTTTCAGTTCATTTGCCTCATTCAAGCTCATTTGTGGTTACCTTAAAAGTAGCATGAAAATAATTGAAGAAAGCAGAATAATGGAGCAAATTGTGAATCTGATTTAGTCGAAGACTGGGAGCTGGTTAATGAGCTATGCTAATATTGAGGGCTTCTCAGTTTTAACAAATATTAAAAGAGGAAATTCCAACTCTCTTATTTCCATGGCTGCAATGTTTAGGAAGTTTTTATTTGTCCTCTGCAGTTTGGCTTCTGGGTTCACAAACATCTAACCAGAAGCCTTTTTTTCCTCCCCTTGTCCCATTATAACACAGATGCAAATACCCTTCATGGAAAAAGCTCACATACAAACAGCTACACTACAAAATTTTGCAAGAACACATACACAACACACACTCATGCTCATTTATTTGAGGACCCCACGAATCTAAGTAATTCTGCTTTGGGCATGCTGCTGATGGGAGACGGGGGTAGGGGGTGATGGAAGTGCCTGCGTCCAGGCAGAATTGATCGTTCGGCAGCTCCAAATGAGAGACAGGCTTGTCTGCGGAACCACGAGGGCCGTGCAGTTGGACTCCAGCAGCGCTCGTAAAGTGCGCTCTTTAAACTGCCGGGGCCCCTGGGAGCCCATGGGGAGGGGGGGAGCCGCCGCCGTGCTAATGAGAACTACCAGAGTGCAAACATGCATGGAAATGACTGTTATTCTGTTGATGTGCATTTAAGTGCTTTTTTACTGCCAACCACAAAGAGAGGGAAATAACTGGTGATGAATGGTACCCCCGAAAAGCATTCATTTTCCTCTTCGGAAGAAAGGAGAGGAAAACAGAGGAGGGGGGAGGCAGAGAGTAAGATGGAAGGTAAAGACAGGATTGATTTGACGTGGAGCGGGGGGGGGGCAGATATGGTGAATATATTATATTACTTCACTGAAGTACAGTGACAAGCAGGCAGTAAGTGGAGTGCATCAATGGCAGAAAGTTAACCTTCACTGTTCCCCTCCTCTGAACATACTGTTTCTATCAAAGAGCAGCAGCCATAAAGGTCACTGCGATCACAGCTCTGATCACCTAATCATGAAAATGAGGCTGGTTTCACCTGTCTTAAAAAAAAAGAGAACAAAAAGTATGGAGATGGCAGCTCCATCACAGCACCATTTTAGATCCCTTCTGTTTCTTGTTCATTCATTCTAGCCTTTGTGGGAATAATTTGTGAATATCTGTGAGGGTTTGAGACGCTTACGGGCTGCGCTGCTTGTACTGGTGTTGATGGCTTCATTCCACTGGTCAGCACTGGACACGGAGAAGGATCTTTGGTGCATGCCATCCTTACTGCCGCCAAACACCGACCCGCCTGTCTGCAGGGATGTGCTGCTGTTTGAGTGAGGAGCACCTGGATCAGAAGTAACAAACACAAGAAAAATACCATCAGTTCTGTGTAGTTGTCTGAATTTTCTTCACAAAGTCTGGCAAGATTGTTTTTTATCAAGTCTTATGACAGATTTTTGAAGGTTGTGCAGCGCTGCAATGCTGCCACCACCTTATTTATGCACATATCTCCGCCACCCCCCTCACCCCTCACGACACACACACACACACACACACACACACACACACACACAAAAAAACCCTTCTCCCTCCGCCTCAGCCTCTAATTAGCCCTTAATTAACAAGATACACTCTGAACGCTAATTATCTCGCCTCATCCCTCTGACTGCCACATCGATCTCCACTGGCGTCAGCAGGCGTTCTCTCCCTAACTTCCAATCAGGCGAGCAACGGACGCCTGGCTCTCTTTACTAATTCATGGGCAAGGCAGCGCCATGTGGGGTCCTTCCCTCCTGTTTGCGAGCAGTTGGTACCGCACATCCTAACTACTCTGACAAACTCATTGGCATGCTTCCTGTCATGTGAGTGGATTCAGATTAACTGCTGAGGCTGAATGGCATCGTGTCACATACAACTAAATGGATTTTAAGAACATATTCTAGCTAAGAAAAAGTTCACACACATAACATAACTACACATCAAAAACAGTTCAATCTAATTAAGAAACAGAAAATAATTTGGGTTAAAGACTGAAAGGTTAAAGATTCAGAGGCTTTGTGTTGGAAAACAACACATTTCTCTGATTTTCCCCACAATGATTTTTCATCTTACAGGTATAACACATCAAGGCCTTTTATTCAGTAATTACGAGAGAATATCACTTTCTGATTGAGGTGACAATAACAGAAAATATAGAGTGTGGCTCGTGTGTAAAATAAACTAAGCGGCACGGGTGCTTGTTAGGATAATATGTCCTGCTCATTATCTAGAGTAATAAGTGTATCAAATTCACATAATCATGTCTAATTAGTATCAGTAATTATCTTGTTGGGCCCAGGAATATTAATCTTCAGGTCCCAGAGGGGAGGGAGCAGAATCACAGCAAGAATGGGAGACAGAGCGAGGGAATCATGCTGAGGAGCACCGACTAAATTAGCATGCTGAAATCAGTGGAGAGGAGGAGGAGGAAGGGGGGGAGGAGGGAGCCTCGGAGTGGAAGAACTGAAATGAGAATTTGAAACTTTGTTTTTGAAAAAATGGTGGATGAATAATACACGAAATAAGCATCTGTTTAAAATTAAAAAAAAGAAATATGATGGATTCTATTATTGCACTGAAAACGTATATAAAAAATGTGGCACTGTCACTTTATTTCCAGTTAGGGCCTGCTATTAAACAGACACATGATACTTCACTGTTTTAATGCACAGTTTTAAACCACATTCTTCCACATAAAAGCATCTCAGAGGGAAGTTTGGCTCTTCAACACCATAAGAAATAAAACCCAATGGAAAAAACAGAAACATCAGATAACTACAAGGCAACTTTAACTGATACTTAAAATTCAACAATCACGTCTAATTGTCAAATTGGATGCTAATGATTAATGAATTATACATGGCTGTAACCATTAGTCTCCAGAGACCACTCCTGCATAAAGGGAAGGATAATGTAATTACAGTGGTGAAATAATCAGCTTGTGGTATTAAAGAAAACTGAAGTTACAGCTCCAGCCAGGCCTGACTTCAGCGCACATCACACATATAACAGAGGCACAATGATGGACTGACAGGGGTGACCCTGATAACAGCAAACTGAACTCAGTGGTCAGTGGATCTGACTTTGCACTAAACTGGTCAAGTGGTCAACACTGTGATAACAGTGTAAAGTGCATATACACTGTGCATTCAAGCAACATCTCAGAACAGCAAAATAAAAACATTTCAGGAATTGAGAATTACCATATATTTTATGAATGGGTCTATATTCAATCAAATCCAACACAGTTCAAACCACTGAGTTTGAAATGACCTGAAACATAAAAGAGTGGTGAGATGTAACTATGTTTAAGTCAAAAACTACATTTACTTAATTTCTTACCTGCAATCAAAATGTAATTTATCCAACTGTGTCCATGTTAAATGACTGTTACTATTTTTCAGATGACGATTTTTAAAATTTTAACTCAAGTTATTTATTGACTCTGATTTTATGAATCAGAAGTTACATTTGGTAGGTAAATTAACAATGCAAGTGGCAGGTAAGTAATCAAAATCATAGTGCTGTATTTTTTTTTACAATCTTTTTATTGACAAGTAAATCAAACCAACTTATAGTGGCACCTTCCACGTAAAGTTCTATGCTGTAATTCACTAATGGTGACTAATTGTTTAATAAGCTTTTCTCAGGGCAGCTAAAATTTGTTTTCATTTAATAAATGAATAGGAGTACTTTTATTCTAATAACACACGATAAAGTTTAACGGCTGCTAAACAAACTTTTATCTCTGTTTAAATGTCATTGGCAGGTTAACGACCTGTTCAGGAATAATAATGATCTAATCAAATAGAAGATAAGGTCAACTGCAGTCATTCTTCTGCAAAATAACACTTTCAAATCTTTATTTTGTCTTATCTTAGTGTAAGAAATACACATACTATTAGAGGAGTTATCTAGCAACATGGCTTTTTCTCTCCCCCCCCCCCCCTAATTCTTCTTGACTAAAATATCAGAATACTTTTACTGCTTGAAAATTGAAATATACATTATTTTCTTTTCTTTTTTTAAAGATGCTGTGTATTTAACTCTTGTTAAGATCCTTCTAACGCTAATGGACTCTTCAAAGTACAAAATCCCCACTGCGGACTGTATCATCATGTGTATAAAGAGGTAACAAAAGCCATATCATGTCTACTGCAGGCTATCTGGGGCTGGGGTGTTAAGTGGAGGCGATGGATTAGCGGGGAGCAGCTATGCCTTGCTTCTCATTTCTCTTTAGGCCGGGCCGTCAGTGGGCTGATGAGCCGTGACGAGGCCTGACCCCTCCGTGGAGTTGTTGCCATTATGTACAAGTAGTGAGATAATGAAGCATTCATGCTAATGTGGGCCGGGCAACACATCATCTGCAGCTGTGTAATCCACCACCATTATCACGACCAATGCCCCGATGTCCCCCTCCACCTCTTATACTGCTGCAGCAAGCACAATTACCAGTCCCTTAAAACACTTGTATTCACGTTTTTCCATTAATTCTGCAATTCTACAAACTATATGCAGCACATTAACCAAAGGATATTTACTTTAACCCATATATTTGCCAATGCATCCTATTTCAGAAATAGTTTGTGTGACAGCTAAAGATATAGAATTATTTGTCCTGATAAAACATGGATATGGATACAAACTAATGTTCCAAACTACTGGATTAGGTACCCCTGGTGGTGCATTTGACAGTGTATCTATTGATAAACAGGTAATCTAGCTAATTCAGGAATCAGATAAAAGAAGTTGGAAACATCTGCTAAAATGTCTACAACAGGCCACAATGTGCCGATGATGTAAACACAAAGGCCTGATGTTAGACAGAGTCTGCTGCTCAGCTACTACATGGCTGTTTGCCCTTTAGCGCGAAATTAAGTGGAGAATAAAAACTGGTTTATTTGTTTATTGGTAACCAGGATCCCTATTAGCTGCTACCGAGGCAACCGCTAGTCTTTCTGGGGTCCACGTATAAAACAATAATACAAAAGAATTTACCATTAGACAATTTGGTAAAAATACAATTCAACTACCACAACACCATTGGTGCAGAGTCAGGAGGAGCTAAATATTTTCCTCAATTCTACACCTCCTCCTTATGGAGAGTGAGCGTCTTTCTCTCTCCCACGGGATTGATTAGAAGTGACTGGGCCCATTAATACTTTGATACAGTGTATCTGTCGCAGGTGACACGGCAGGACGCATGTTAACAGGGAGGATCATATTTAAAATGGTTCCGCTTAGCACCCAGTAAAGGAATTAAACCTGGCTGCTCGGCAAACTCGTGGGCGCATGCGTTCTCACATTTACTCAATGTCTTCTCATCCTGTCCTCTTTATCTTCCCATCTCCCCCATCCACTCCGCCCCTACAGCTCTCCGTCGCTATCCCTCTTCTTCCAGTGATTATAAATGTCTTTAGATCTAAGGAATGAATGAATAACCAAAGGCAAAGACAAGGCTTGTGATTTAGACGCTGTGAATGAAAAATTACTCCTTTGTTCCCTTCATCAATTGCATGTCTAATGAAATCAAAATCCCGATCGCATAATCAGAAGAGGGTCCTCCACCCGGAGAGGGACCTGATGTGATTTGTAACCTTTCTTTTCCTAAGTGGAGATTAAGGCAAATCTCCCTCATATTGTTCCCTGATGCAGAAATGGATTGTGACAAAAAATCTTGGGAATTCGTCACTAAGGAGACATTTCAAAGAAACAAACATCTTTGGGCAAAAAAAAAAAAGGAGAGAAAACCAAATAAAGATGGTGCTGTTTTCACTCATCACAACCTTATCTGGCCTGTTTTTTCCTGATCCTTTGTCCGCCCGATGGCTACCCTCAACCCAACACTCAAGGTTGGCACTTTGTGAGATGAAACAACCTCCACCTAATGTCCTGTGCTATGTAAACTCTTACATCTTTCTGACTTTGACTGATTAACCCATTCAGCAGAGGCTGCACCTTGGCCACATTTAACAGTAACCTGCCTGGACGGTCCTGACGGTCACCACGGACCTGTCTTTGGCAATGAACCCGTCTCAGCTGTTTAGCTTTAAGCTGAGTGATGCAAACACTGTTCCCATTTCACAGCTGATGAGGGATCCTGCCTCCCTCTGGGGATCACTTTGCTAATTAGTATTAATTACTCTTAATCCTAACCCCTAAATTCAATCACTGGTTTCCCCTCTATATGCCTGCCAGAGTCTCAGCATCCTCTAGTGGTACAGTTTACAGGTTTATTTTTAATCCTGAAGGTGGACAAACCTAGGCATGATGCTCTGAGACCAAACTGGGTTTTATTGCAGTGACCCTGCCACTACACTGGATGAAAAATAACTAGGTCACAGTGACATTAAAGACTTTCGTTTTGTGTTATCACTCCTTTAAACATGATGCTTAAAAACAAATTTAATTCCCTCGTTAGTAATCTAACGTATTAATAGATTTGTCATAAATGATCATTAAGTTGTCATTACATTAGCTGCCTCCTTTTGTACAAAGCAGCTAATTTGCATGGATGACAAAGAAAATGTAGATTATGAACCTGTTGGGAGCCATTTTTATGATTAATTGCAAACAGTGGACGGTAAAAAATTACCACAGTAATAAAAGACTAATTGAGTAATCATATATTCTACCTGTGATTTGTTATTTCTTCAAAGCAGTGATTGACATACATAAAAGATGCCCCCTTTATGTCCCATGTTTTAAAAAACTGCATAACTGCATAGTGATTTAAAGTTCTAGTTTATAACATTCAGGTGGATTTATAGAAAAAAAAAAGCTATCATTTGTGTTAAATCCCATTAAAGGCCCACTATAGAACTTATGCTATTTTCTTGGTGAAGCGCCCCCTATCTACGATAATTTGGCATCCATCTTGGATTCTACCTGTAGTGTGAGCTCTCTCCAGATAGTAAAAAACTGTCTTTTCACGACCCCTGTCTTATCTCTTGTTTTTCTTTGGCTCTCCTTAGTTTCCTCTCTTCATCCAATAATGTCTTCAAACATTTCTTTGCTGAATCCGCTGACGTGTGTTCAAAACGACCGGTTTGTTTACATTCGCGTGCTAGCGTGTAACGCATGCGCAAAGCGAAACTTAGCAGGCGGCGTTCTGGATGTGAAAGTTCTATAGTGCGGTTTCTCAGCCGCGGGGCAGTGCTTGGCACATAATAGATGTCACTCTGTCATCAAACGAGTCCGGAAAGTGGAGTTTTAAGGTCGAAAAGTTATATAGTGGGCCTTTAAAATGAACAGTTGTAACAACAAATAGCCCGGGTCCTAGCTCTACATGTATGTTATTAACTGCCACCTTAACTTTTCCTTTCTCTCTTGCAAGGGGAGTTAACAGTTCCCACACAACTCTGCATCTGCTCACTATTGTGGCTTTGTATGTTTAACTTTTGGGGCTGCTCCCTGTTTTGAGGAGGAAGATGTCTCTAAAATATGTTGAACAACCTTAAATGTATCCTACTCCTGTTTGTTTGTGTTTGTGTCCAACTTCACTCTGCAGGACAAAAGATGAATGTCATAGTCTTTCCTGTGAACTGTTTTGTACTGGCGTGACACTGAATGTTAAATATTTAAAAGGATCCAGCATGTCCATTTGCCTGTCCTTTGTGATCTCCATCATACTCGCCCTCTTTCCAGTTTCATCTAAATTTTCAACCAATCACCGTTTGACCTACCACATGGCATTACTGCAAAAGGAAACATGCTGTTAGTTTTTAGGAGGACATGAAATCCTGTCTTCTTAGGTTGTATTAGACCTAATAGTTAGTTCAGTTGGGGATTGCAACATTTAATTGGTCTGAGTTTGCCTTCACACTGCACTTATTCAAATTGACCAAACCTTTTGAATAATGTATTCCCCTCCTTGCCTGAGGTGGCACTGCATCAAGAATTACTGAAGGAGAAGGCAAGACAAACAACAAACAAGAACACTTGCTCATTTACTGGTTAACACAGGGCAACCGTCTCTGCCACATACATTATAGTCTGCTTTCTGCCTTTGATTCACTTTAAGCAAACCAAGAACTACATTTTTAGGCTAACCAAAGTTTGCTTCTTTGATGTGCATCAGAGTTCGGTTGCGCATTCACATCTTCACAAACAAACAGGAATTTCTAAGCAAACAAACTATGATCCAATTCAGAAGGGCTGGTGTAAATACACCCTTGGCTGAGTCACATTTACACACACACATAGATAGATTAGATGCCATCATATTTGTGGTTAACAGAAAATTTGGTTGCATTACAAAATTTTACAATCAGGCATCATCAAGTCCTATACATTACCTGTACATCCTACATGTTGCACAGAATATTTCTACAAAACAATGACTGATTGTCAAATGAATCCCTTAAATCAGGTCATACGTCCCAGTTAAAGTGTGTGGTGGTGTGTTGTTCTGCAGAGACACAGCTCTCTGTTTATATTGCCCTTGTTTCTTTCTGGGCTTCAGACTTTGTGTAAATGGCAGGAATTAGCAGGATGTCTGTAAATATTCAGTTTAAATCACTGTCACACACTAACATGCAATCATCCTCCATCAGCAGAATGTGGATATTTACATAACATCTGACAAGGATGAACCTAGTGCGGTGGTGAGCAGAGGCGTGGGAGTTATTTTGAGCTTTAAAATGTAACTGCTGTGAACTGAATGTAACTGTAACTGCTCTCTCTGCGGCATAGAGGAGAAGCAGCCAAGTTTGAAATGCTGGGTTTAGCAGCAAAGCTTTATTATAACTTTACACCCAATTCATGGTTACTGCATCCATCTGCTATCTAAATTTAGTTTTCTGCAACAGTTCATGAGGGTCCAGTGGGTCTCCGACTATGGGCAGGCCAAGAATCAGTACCCACACCACCAACCGCGTATGCCAACTACACAAAGTTCACCTGGATTAATTACCCAACTGAAAGAAGACGCTAAACAGAAGATCATACACAGTCACTTTGAGGATACACTGCAAGAAGACTGCAGTTTACCACATCTTCACTTCATTGAGAGACCAGAAAATCTGTAGACTGATGCTCTGGCATAGAAAGCTTAGGCATGGCTCAGTTAAACTGATGTTTGAAAAGAATTTTGCATCCGCAGAGTTCTGATCAGTTTAAACACGTGATAAAGTCTTAAGACCGGATCAGATACTTTGGTGAGGTACACATCTTATGTGACAACTAGCTGTAACAAGAAGCATAATGCTGCTGAGGATATTACCCAGATTACCTTACCTGTATGTTGAGCTTTCAGATGTGAAAAAAAGTTTCCACATCTGAAAATATGACATCTTTATAGAGGTGAGAATGCGTCTAGTGTTCTTCTTGTGCAACAATTTATTGTAAAGTTACAGAGAGATATATTTATTTAGATTTGCTGCACATTTTTACAGTGTATAAAAGTTCAAGCAATCAAATCAATTTGCCTAATCCTCAATTATATATCATTTGGAGTTGTTATAAGTTTTTCTTTCAGTGTATACATCTATATAACTTGAGTTCAATTCTGAATCTACAAAATATTTTATTTTGAAACTTGCTAATTAAGCATAATTACATCCATTAAATCTAGCTTTTAAAATTTTCAAACCTGCAATTCCTATGCCCAGCTGCAGGGTGCTGCGGTCCTTGGTCAGCCCATTGGTTTTGGGACTAGCAGTGGGGGCCACTGTGGCCACAGCTCTAGGAGGTCGCTTTCCAGGTACCTTGACTGTTGTTCTCAGCAAGTCAATCTCTTTTCCATGCACATTTTGCATGTAGTCCTGCAGGCAGATTAAAAAAAGAAGAAGAACATGAGTAGAGAAAGCAGTATAAACAACTGAGAGTCCAAATATTTCCCCCAATTCAGCCACCTGATTACACACAGTGGGCCAACAAGAATCTAGGAATTATAGAAGAAAAATAAACTAAAAGACTATTCAATTTCCATCACCATTAGTCACAACCCATCTTAGACCTTCCGCTAAGGGTGCGCGAAAGTGGAAAAATGATTGTAAAGCCATTATACATCACCTGTGCCCACGCAGACGCTCCAAACAGCGAGATGTTAGGCTTAATGAATGCAAACTGTCTCATTCTCTTTCAATTTGCCCATTTCATTTGGTTTAAAGCGGCTACCGCCCAAATGTGGGAAGCCAAGGTGAAAATCATTGGGCTCAGCAGAAAAACCCAGAAAGAGGCGAGCTCGGCCTTTGCCGTCCCCCCACCAGCTCCTCTGCTTTATTACCGTGTCATAAAGCACTCATTTCTTTCCCAAGCCTCTCCGCTAATTACCCAGTGAGCGCTCTCATTTCATTTTATTGCTGGAATTAACAGCCAGATCGAAGCGTGCAAAGCTATTAAGATGTGTGATTAAGCCACATTCAATTAGTTTCTACAAACAATTTAATTGATGTAGCAGATAGAATTAACAGAAGGTGATTGTGTGGATGGCTTGGCTGACTGCGAAATTAAAGGTTCCCCTCTTCCACTCTCTGGCTGCCTCCCTCCTTTTCTTTTCTTACTCGTTCTCTGCTCCACTGCTCAAAATGAGCTTGAGCTGTTACCCAGCTAATGTAACTGTCTGCTTTATTTCACCTTCTTCTGTAAGTCAACAGATTCATAGATTCAGAGATTGCCCCGATGACCTGTAATAGCTGTAATGATCAAGAGATAGCCCGTTCAGTCAATTACATACATCACTGTAGCCCGGCACTGCTCTAATAACTGCCTGTAAATTAAACCACTAACACACTGTCAGAGCAACAAGGCCTCACACAAGGTTCATGTCCAACTTCTGGACTGGTTTTCAAAGTCTGAGCTGTTCCATTAGACACAAGAAGTTGTCAGTATTTTTTATTTCATGTGGCCAAATGATCTAAACATCCCAAGTACAGGGCTGAAGGAATCAGAGAGATGGGGGGGAATCGGAGGGGCATCTCTGGGCTCCTGAGCTGTCTGCTGCCAGGCAGCCGAGTGTTTAAGAGGTATTAGCGGCCCAGCAGGATTCTGACAAAGATGGATGTGGGAGGGTGGTCAGGCTCTGCTGCCATGCAGTGAGAACCATTATAAATACAAGCCAGCGTGGAGTCCGGGTGCAGCGGGCACGCAGCGGCAGAGCCATGTCTCCATTAGCTAGCACCATGGAGGGTGGGTAGAGATAACCACAACAATACTTTTTTTTTTTAAAGTAAACTTAAAATCTCAGGGTTAGCCAATACAGCCATTATATATAACAGTAAGTCCATGCAGAAATTGTGCATATACAGCTGTAATCTGTCCCCCACATCAATGCTGCTAAAAGTAATTGCATCATAAGAATTGTGCTCAGCAGTTGAAAAAGTCCCACATTGAGACCTCAAGCAGAACCCCCTCCCCAAGTACAAACAGAAATGTAGCAAAACTATAATACCGACTGGAAAAGGAAAGGGAAGGGAAGGAAAGGAGGGGAGGAGTTGAAACTCACATGTAAACTGGGATGGTAAGTGAGGACGCCATTATCGCACAGTGTGACATATTTCTTTTTCCACTCCTTGTTGAGGGATTTGCCACTTCGCTTCAGAAGAATTCCCTGTAAGAGACGAAGCATCACGGTGAGCATATGCTCTTCTAAAATCAGCATGGTTGATAAAATGAGCCATTACAGATGTTAAATACCATAAAAACAGTCTTATTATTGTTATTACAGAATTGTGATAGTGGTTACATCCGAGAATTTTCTTTGTATTACATCATATAAAGCTTGTGTAAAATGGTAATTATGAGACTATATACAAGTAATCATTTTAAACAATATAAGAAAATATCAGTAATAGAAAATAATCCTCAAGATTTTTCTGTTACTTAAGATTCTAAAGACTGACAGGTTTAATAATAGTTATATTTATATTGTAACCAACTTAATCTACAAACTTAGGCAAGTTCCTCTGGCACAGAAACCATTCAGAAAGAGAGACAATCCAATTTGACAGACCTCCTCCCTGCATTCATACACATTACATGCTGAACTCTGGAAGACCCCTCAATCCTGGGATTAGAGAGTGTGATCTCCTCTCTTCAAAGCCCACTCAGCTCTTATTCTATTCTACTTTATCTTCTGGGGCCTTTTAGGGCCTCAGAAGGTTCCCTTATCTGCTGAGTAAATCCACTGGTAAACAATGCAGTTCCTCTGCTGGAGGTGACCAAACGCTGCTGAATGCAAGGGCCAGGAGGCTCTCTGGGGTTAAATAGCGAGGAGGGGCCCGCTTAATTAGGGGATTAAGCCGGGGCGATGTTTGTGCTTTTACAGCCAGGCCCTGTGTGTGTCTATGTGAGCTGATATAAAAAGAGGGGGGTTGTCAAAGTGTTAGTGTTTTTGCTGGTCAGGACCATCTTGCTGGGCTTAATCCCGATTAACACATCAGGAAGAGCTGACCCTTGGTGACCTGGGCACCAGGCTGTTTGCCGACAATCATCCTAATCCGAAGCCTGATTCATCTTGGTTGCATGCTGGGAGTGAAGAGTGCAGGTTTCATATCTTATCAATGTATATTTGCCTGTTTACTGTTGTGTAAATAAATTATTAAAAACAAAAAGAAAATCAAATGGTGGCAGAATATGTTACATTCCACCCTGACAGTCACTAACCAGACACAAAACTTTGAAGGAGAAGAAACAAACAACCAATTGACATAAAAAAAAAGCAAAGAGTTTTTTTCCCCTTTTTTTGTTTGAGCATGCCTATTATACATGTTAGCTTTTAATGGCCATGTTTCTACTAATGAAGAAGACACAGCTGTTTATTCATGAAATACTTTTTGAAGTTAGTGAGAGAACTTAAAACCTTAATGTAAATCCTGCCGTTTCAATCAACTTTGCCTAGTTGGACACTTCAAAATATGCATTAAAAACCCAAACAATGATGAATCCAAAAAAAGGGCTTCAAAATAACTTAGTTAAGTATAAAATAATCAAATTACAGAGCAAAAGCAAATATTTACCAATGTAAGCTTTAAATTGACAAAAATCTTTACCCTATTACCCCTGAATAAACCATCAGTCGTGCTGTTAGAGGCACAATTATTGAAGAATTGATTAGATTTTTTTGGACAATTCATTAAAAAGTAAAAACTATTTTATAATTTTTTTTGGAGAAAAGGACCCAACAAATAGAGTAAACACATTAGAATAATTTTCAATAAAAAAAATCTTAAAGATAAAAAACTGATTGAATGATAAACAATAGAAAATTCATATTCAAAAGTTAAATGTTTTTATTACTATTGACAGTGATGGTTTTTCAGGAAGAAACATTTTGTCCTTGGATCAATAAGTTGCTGACTGCCACGACTACTCTCAATTTAATCAATAAAAAACTGTAAACACTTTAAAATGGCTTTCTAATCATACAAAGTAAATGATCCAGTCAAAGGACCCCTGGCAACATCATAATGCATGTTTTACATGCATGCAAATATGTTGCTCGTCTCTCATTCCTACTGAAGCATGCATAAATCTATATATGCAATAAGAGCGGTGCTTGATATTATCAATCAGAGCTGTGATGCAGATCAATACAGAGCTATGGCAATTATGTGAAAATCACATTTTATTTGAACAGCTGCCCATTAAGGTGGTTAAAGATGCATCATTCGTAACCCATATCTTATGATTTTAGATCATTCATGGCTCTGTCAATTTGTACACTGGATTGGGCATTGTGATAAACTGACATCAAAAGACAACACTACAGATACAAAAAGAGAGATGAGTGTGTTCAGACTGCACAGCAGAAGGAAACGGACCGATCGTCAAACGAGCTCTCCGTGTCCACACAATCGTCATATCTAGGCAGAGGAGATAACGTCTTTCTCTGCTTTTGTCGGATGACCAGGAAAGAAGCTGCATCCTGCCACTGTGGCTGACTGATAGGCCAGCCTTTTGTGACACACCAGAAGGGGAAAAAGTGTGTTTTGGTGTGTGTGTTGGGATGGGAGGGGTCGGGGGGCTGTGAAGGAGCAAGAATGCTGTTGAAGAACTGTTGTCGGCTCCTCAGCACTTAGTGCATTGTTATCCTTGCTTACTATTTTTAAAGATGGGAGAGGGGGAGGGGCATGCCATTTGTAATTTGGGGGGTGAGGGGGTCGTGGTAATTAAGCCCACATTGATACTTTGATCTCTGTGATTGTGCATTTGACTGGCCTGGCGATCAGCTGGTTACAGCCCACATCTGTAGCCAAACTGCCCCCTGACTGAAAAAAGGAGCCCTTTGTAGATAAAAGATGTGTATGTATATAGTCTTGTCAGAAGTTCCCATGATTCTCAGGCAAAATGTCCCAGGACTTGGGTAGTCCTATATTGTATTGGATAAGAATGCAGAGATTACAGTAAAGATTGGTCGGAGGGAGAAACTATCTAATCTGTGAAAATCAACCTGCTCAACTGCAGTCTCACAAGGCTCTGCAGGGAATTACACTGACCTATAAAAACAAATAAGACTTCACTTAAATCATTTTAAAATACTTTATTAAATATCTTTGCTTTTTGAGCTTGAAAACTTAAGCAGTTTTCAAGCTGTTCTGCACAAACTGAATCATGATATAAAGCATCACTTGCATGCAAAAGAAAGCTAAATTTTTTTTCTTTCTCTTAATTTTCAATGCCATCAGATGTTTTATCTGTTAAATAAGCATCCACCATCACTCCCAGACACATCATCCGATAGATAACCGTATTCGCTATAAATACAAGAGGATGTTTCTGATTGAGCGAGTCTGCTCAAAAGCATCACCCTGTCATCATTTCAGCTGGACTGAGCCTCGGCAATTTTCTTTCAAATATGATGAGGAGGTCTGTCTTGACAATTTTGAAAGAAGGGCATTATCTTGCATCAACTGTAGGTAAAGAGGATAATACAAAGATACTGACCCATTTTGAAAGGCCCTCATATAACTACGAGTGATTACTAATCAATGTCTTCTCAGGTTATAGCTGGCCCTTGATATATAATCCTTACTCATATGTTTAATTCAGTTTTTACAGCTTCTTTTACTGCTATGACTGCTTCTTCTTACGCTCATGTGTAACCATATAAAAAGAAATATGATACATGAAATTTTTCAGACATTTATGATAGAATGATTCAAATAATCAAATATTATAAACTTGTGTAAGAAAAAAATTGCAAAAACACTTTATCAAAGGGAATTAATAACAGCTGTATTTCTACAGAAATACAGAAAGTTTATAAATTTATGTAGCATCATTCACTCATAGTAGAATTACCTGAAAAGCAATTTTTTTGCACAAATATTCTCATGTCTTTTTGGATATATAATGCAATTTTAAGCTGATTACGATTGTCCAAGTTGATCATATGAATATGCCCGAATGATCTTTTATGTCAAGTTTTTATAACAAATTTGCAAGCAATCACAACCACAAAATGCACAATAATATATCTAAATATAGATTTTTCAAAAAAGTTTATGAACTTCTGTAGTTTATAACATCAGACATAATAAACGTTTTCTTAACATAAAAACGAATTTTTTTCACAGAGCATCTAGAGCTCTTTCACTAGCTTTAGGGTATTTGTTGTGTTTTGTCGCCATCTAGTGGCTGTAATAACACACAACCCCCTGATCTATTCACTATGATTTAATCTTCTCAACACAAATAAAGGAACATCAAGTGAATCTAAAGAGGAACCATACTTACCCAGGGAGTTTTGGGAAATGTAGAAAAAAGATGATTAAACTGCTCACCTGTTTGATAGGTATGGCTCTTCCACTGCCTATGCTGTCTGTTTTACTGTCAACGCTCTTTGACTGTTCACTGGCTTTCCGTGACTGCAAAAGAACAAGAGAGTCAGTCAGAAACTGAAGCCACATGCAGGAGCTGAAGCAGCGTGGCGAGCTGTTGGGGAGTGAGGTGGGTGTAACTGACTATGATGGGGCGCGTGTGGGTGAGACAGATAGAGTGGGGGTCAGAAGACGGGCAAGTGAGGGAGTTTGTGTTTTGAGCATCTGCGGTATTTGTGGAGAAACTCGGCATTGCAAAAAAAAATTCTCAAAAGAAGCTCCAAATGAACAGACAAGCAGACCAGCGGAACAAACAGCAGTAACACTGACGTGCAAGTTAAAAGGAAGAAATAAAAAAAACAAACCAAACCAAGACCACACTAGACACATTTCAACACAGAGGACCAAGGACGACCACACATTGAGTCATGACTCAGCCCTGAAACCCTTCGGGGGATCCTTTCCTCTGTTTGAGACCCAGAGCGGGCCCTTAGTGGACCTGAAGACCAACTGCTGAGCTACCCCAGTGAAGGATCAGATGTGCCTCTTGCATAATCACATTGATAAAGACTTTTGTAGCATTGTAAATGCATTAGGTTAAAAAAAGGAGAGAAGGAAAAAGGGTTATTTTTCAGAAGGCTTAGGTGCAAGTAGATTCCGCCAACATTTCACCTGCAAAACCTGGTGGGACATAAATTATTTAACAAATTCAAGCCATTTAAATGTCAGATTGGGGGGAAAAAATAGTCATAAAAAATTCTGGTTGAGCCTGCAAAGGGAAAACGGTCAAACAGTGGTAATAACTTATCGAGAAAATGAATCATTTAATCATAACCTTCCCACCCCAACACATATAAAAAAGATGAGATACAGGTAGGGACAGACATGAGTGTGTATGGTCTCACTCAGAACATGAGAAATGTCCAGTCACCAATGGAAAAGAGGTAGAGTCTGAGTTCAAGTAAACCAACTCTGGTGTTTATATTTTTTCCAACATTTTATTTTTTTGTTATGATGACTTGTTTAGCTTCTATACAGACACCATACAAAGCAAGTCACAAATTCACTTCAAAATATTCAACAGATTGAGCCAAACATTGCAGTTCCCACAAAATATAGGATGAACAATAAAGGCATTATTTCATATATTCCTTATATGTATGTCCTTTTTATAGAGTACCATTGTAAATAAAATACAAGATATACAGCAGTCTATTTTTCGTCAATCCGTTCATGATAGAAAAGCGTTTATGCACGAGTTCATAATCTCTGTACCAAACCTAAACTAAGAAAAATGAAGAAAAAAAAACGTAAGGTTTAAAAATAACTTAAAAGAAAAGAAAAGAAAAAAAACAACATTACATTAAACTACATTCATACAAGTCGGTGCAACCCAGTTTCATTTGTTGGCAACTTTCAGTATTGATATCCTTCTGTAATGACCTCAACAGCCTGACAGTCTATGCTAAGTTTTTATGAAGGCCTTCATAAAATTTCCCAAAGTTACTCTAATTTAAAATACCTCTACGTGATCACACATTTGTACCACATTTTCCATTCCAGTCAATCATTCAATACGCCCCTGAAAACATTAATGAATCAAATAAAAACAGACCAAGCGAAATAAATAAATAAAACAACGTGGCACCTCTAGTCCTTGAGTCCTCATTTATGGAAAAAAGGCAGTGTGATGTCATGTAAGGAAAGGTTGTGTCCTTTGGGTGGCTGGGTAACAGTTCCAAGAGTGACTTGACTGTACAGCATGTTTTTGTATAGTGCGTCTTAATGGGAGCGAAAGGCGGAGCAGGGCAAAAAGGGGTTGGATGGGGCATTTCCAGAAGAGTCCCTACAGTCTGTCTCACTTGGTGATATTTGACAGTCTACTTTGAGTGCACTCAAACACTCCAGCGGACTCGACTTTAGGCTGCGTTACACGCAAGGTCCTATGGCTTCCACATGCATTACCCTCAATGCACGAAAGCACTGAGAGTAAAGTGGCAACAAGATGTAAATTCTCAACCAATAATCTCCTCTCTATCAGGATTAGCAAAGCAAGGGGACTCTTTATTTTTAACCATCATGCTCTTCTAATTCGGAAGGAGTTGGAAAGCCCTTTTTGTTGAGGAAAGGTTGGAAACAGAAGCACAAATCTGCAAATATTAAAAAACAGTGTCAAATGGTTATTGTTATTTATTTTTTATTCTGTTTTTTTTTCTGTTTATGATTTGTCTCACATGTGGAGATCCAGCAACATGTTAAGGGACTAAAATAGGAAATAGGAAACACTAAATAGCACACATTAATACATGGGATGATCTAACATGAAAGAATGGAGTGGAATGGAGTTAAGTATAAAAAAATGCCATAATTTGTTTTATCTAAATGTCTAACAGTGTAACTTTTAACACAAAAAGGGACGGACAGTCTGTGGGTGACAGAAGACAACAGGCAGCTTACAAAACAAATTGTTAATAGAGTTGTCGACCATGGAAGCACTAGGAAAGAATAATGTGTGCTGCGTTGACACCTAGTGGCCGAGGACAGTTATGGTCAAAATGGGCATGAAATGATTGAGGTTGATGAAACGGATTAGTGAGGTTGGTGAAAAGACGAAGTGATAGAATCTTCAAATGTAAAGCTCTAATTACTTACTTCAAGAAAGGGGGGGGGTAAACAAATCCATTAATAAAAAATAAAGAGCTTATCTAATATCTACTATTTTGGGAGCACGGTTAAAGATGGACTAAAAATCTGAACCCACAAGTAATTTCTTGCATTCTCAAACACTAGCAACTCAATTAAATGCAGATAGAAAAGGATGCTTCTTTATGTCAAGAGTCCCAATGCCAGTGCCATAATGTGACAGCATCTGACTTCTAACTTAACTGGGCCTGGAAGTAATCACTAAAATAATCTGATGTTCATCTGTCAGAGCCCATCTACCAGTGACATTAAGGCTTATTTTCCTTCTTTAAGTACTTCTCTTGAAATTTCCCAAATCAACATGAAGTTAACTACTTACAAGTGTAGCTTGATAGCATGAATGACAACCTGTGATCTGTCAGGACTTTGATAGAACTTGTAAGATAGTAGTCAATTTCTTTTTAAAACAGAAAAAACTGGGGAAGGGGGACATCCTCGACACAGTTGATGAAACATTTTCTTTCTGGCGTTTTGTGAAATGGCAAAAAAGGCTTTGCACCGCAAGTCTTCTTCTCTCCTGAGCCCATTGCACGCTTCAAGTGTCACTGAAGAAATGTCGACATCACCCTGTTAACTTTCCGTCCTCCTCCTCTTCCTCCTCCTCTGTTCCCTCACCCTCCCTCCTCCCACCCTCGGTTTGCTGCTCCTCAGAAGGTCATGAGCTGAAATTCCCGCTCGGCTTGCCACTCTGGCACCCACACCGGGTAGGTGGCGTGCTTCGGCATCTCCATGACGCGGACGGGGAGAGGCTCATTTCTCTGGTGGACATGGTTAGTCACTACCTAGCGGGGGGGAAGGGAGACAACAAGGGGAGCTAGCACACAGCCTGTACTGCTCGGAGGCCACAAAATATGTGGCTCCTTCAGCAGCTGGGGTAAGAGGATGAAGGCAGTAGGAAAAATAGAAGATAGGGAAGGAAGCGAGGGTGGGAGGGGGGGGGGTAGATAGGGAGGTTAAAAGGAGTTAGCTAGAAAGAAAAAGAAAAGAGGGCAAGAGGCAGGGGAAATACAGAGGACAGAGGTGAGGGGGAAGAGGACAGGTGGGGTAGATGTACCAGGGAGAGTTAGAAGAGAAAAAAATCTAATGCAGCCTGATCTTTGTCTCAAAGTTCAAAGTTTCTGGAGAAAACCAATTAAAGCAGTATGTTACTGAGATTTTTAAATTCACTTCCTTCTTGGTAGCATAAAGGTCTATACAGAATCGCTTGCGATGATTCTAAGATTCCTTATTTTTACAGACCTCCATGGGCATGAGGAGGCTCAGATCTGGCAACACAAGACTGGGAAGGGCTCAGCAGCAAAGGATGCTGGTAAAGAAAAAGGGGGAAAGGAGGAAAGATGGGGACAGGCTGGGTAGAAGAATAGGGCAGAGGCTACAAGTAAAAGACAAGCTTAAGACAGCTGAAGAAATTAGAGTTGTTAGTGCACACATATGCTACTGGTTAGGGAAAAGGGCAAATATGACAGGACACGGGGTAAAGAGCAGGCAGACAGGGGGCAGGACACTGGTGTGGTAGTTAATTTTGGCATTAAAATTGAATATGAGCCCAATTTAAGTATGTGGGGGTGGTGGGGATTGGGGATCTATCTAGATTAAGTGGGATGATCAGTTCTTGGAGGCTGCAGGCATGCGTTATTTGCAGCATGTAAACAGGCCATGGCTTGGACTGGATTTTAGTTTAGCTTGGTGGGGCAGGAGAAGTGGTGGTTTGTTGCTGCCATCTCTCCCCAAAAGGGAAATCACTGCAAAGAAAGGATCTAGCAAAAATAAGAGGGGTGGGGGATGGGAGGTCAAAGATTTAGACGGTGCAGAGGGCACAGTTTGTTATGGGTAAGATGAGAAACTTAATCCACTCACTACATCCAATTAGAGAGAAAAAAAACAATGACATGAAAGTTTATGGGGTTTTTTGTTGTTGTTGTTTTTTTTCCCCCACAGTGCTATCTTTGATATTTGCTTCAAGGCTGAATTATTTCTTTTTTTTTTGGCTGGGGGAAGGGGCAGGGGGGGCATATCAGGGTTCTAGTATGAGATCTATAAAGTCTTCTTCTCCTCTGCACACTGAGCTATGTGAACAAGACGTCGTCTTTGCCAGCATCGGAGGCAGGAGAGGTTGCTTTTGATTGCATTTTGAGCTACCTGTCTCCCTCTGGTGGAAAAAGTGCACTTGGCAACGTGCCCTCTAGTAGTGTGAGTGGGTGTTGCTTTGCATCAGCTGTCGCATACTTACTGTGAAAATGTTGGAGCGGCGCTTAGACTGCTTGCGGATGGGCGTGGGCGTGTTGGAGGCGGCGATGGTCTCAATGCGCATCTCCCGCTGACTTATGCTGGGGGTGGAGGGAACAGAGGAGGAGTAGTCGCTGAATGCACCCCCACCGTTGGCCGCCTGGGGAGCAAGAGAGATTACGAGGAACCGAAAGATTCAGAGAAGAGGAGGAGAGAGGGATTGCAAAGAAGAGGGAATGAAAGCAGGTCAGTTTAGGATGATGGGATGTGGATGTGATTTCCCACACTTAAAAGTGAGCAATCAGCATGAGAGCTATTACATAAATCTTGTATTTCTTTTTACATAATTTTATGATGAAAAAGTGAGTGACAAGTAAAGAGAGTAGTCTGTCTATAAAGTGTAAGGATCTTACCTGGTTAATGTGGACAGAGGGGATGGATGCAGCAGGGACTGATGAGTGGCTGGGAGAGTTGGGGAGGGATTTGCATGGACCAATAGAGAGCTGTTGCTTTTTCCTCATGGCCACAACCTTCTGGGCCACTGGAGGCAAATAAACACACAGCAACACATTGTTTATTGGTGGTTTATGCAGAGATAGAGAAAGACACAATTCAACTAGGCATGTGTTTTTCTGCTTTGTTACTTACATTGCTTCAGTCTTTCTGATGAAATAATAGTGAATATTATACCAGATGTGAACATCTTTATCAGCTACAAATATGCCATGTAGTAATAAAAAGCGAGGTGATGCCTCTGTGAGGGAAATCTGTATATATCGGACTTGCTCATAATTTGATTAACCAGTTATCAATAGGCCATTTTCTAATTTTCATAGATCTGTCAATCTTTCTTCACAGAGAGCCTTTAGGTTATTGGGACATACATATTTGAAGTTGGGGTTGGTTGTGCAACAAATGTAGGAAAACACACATGTCCTCTTGACGCTACACTATGCTGGACAGATTCACTGGATTTAAAGTTATCATTATAACCAGGATTATTACTCTGAGTCAAACAGAATAAGAAAAACCAGCATCAAAGCACCTTTTCCTGAACAGCAACTCAGGGGATGAAACAGATGTTCTACAGATCATTTTGTTGACTTAAGTTATTTTGTTTACAGAGCACCAAAAAACCCAAAATCACAGCAAAAATCATAACCACTCTCAGTTTGAAACACACAGTGTCCCTTTGGATTGTGGTCATTACAGGGTTCTTGCTCAATAGAATAACTGTTCCAAATGTTTTTGTCCTTCTTGGCCATTAATATTCTTACACATAAAAAAAGAGGGCCCAGATCTGAAAATATCCAAATTTAACCTGAACTGTAACACTGATAAGAGGGATAAAGACATTTTTTCAGCTTACTAGAGGAAATTTTGCCAGTGGACATCCCTTTTTATCTCTGGTCCATGTGCATATGTTTAAGCTTTTCTTTAAAGCTTCAGAACATGAGGTTTTGTAAAAAATCA
>JAOXYM010000008.1:17424685-17438332 GCA_028567055.1 Leptatherina wallacei | reverse complement strand
CTTTTTATCTCTGGTCCATGTGCATATGTTTAAGCTTTTCTTTAAAGCTTCAGAACATGAGGTTTTGTAAAAAATCACCACCTTAAGACTGTTCCTGATATAAGCTATGGTTCTACTACATCTATCTTAATTCATAATATTTGGAGGTTTTATTCAAGTCCTGTTGAAGTGCTTAAAGCAAAGAAAGAAAACAAATTGTTGTTTTTCTCTAAAAAAGGGACACTCCAACCACACACTTTAGCTAAACCATCTCAAGTCATTAGATTTCGAGTCAGGAAATAAGGAAAGCACTGTTTGTGCATATTTCCTTGGGGGGGGGGGTCAACTCTATTTCTAGAAAAAGTAATAACATAAAAATGATACCTAGAATTTTTCTAGTCCTTCACTGAGCCCTACAGTGTGATTTTGGCCCAATGAGACTTGTAACCATGCGAATGCTTTCATTAGCTATGCAGTAGGTGCAGCCTGTCATTTAATTCACAGCACATTCGACTAGGTGGAGTGGGAGGGAGGAAAGGAAGGAGGCGATGTTCAAGGCTGCGTGACTTGAATTAGCATTGAGGGGAAGAAAGATGATCTGAAGTTGTGCCGACAGCTGGGACCATAACACCCGGCTGCCTGCTGCAGCATGGTAAATACAGAGAGAAGGGAACAGTGATACAGAGCGACTTTTCCAGACAGCCAGCACTCCTTTAATTATTTTAAATTGGGCTTCAGGAAGCAATTAAAGCAGGGAGAGAAGACAACCAGTACATCAACAGACACTGAAATGCACTGTGAACACTGTATTATGAATTCAGATGTTTTCTGAAGGGATGACAGATTTAAAAAATAAATATATATCTGCAGCCTTAAGGAGGTAAATGTGCCAGAGCAGCAGCAGCCGAGTTCCCAAAAACAGTGAGTTTCCTTCCATTTTGAAGAGACAAATAAGTCAGTTTTTCTGGTTGCTTACAAGTGCTGCATTTTGAAATCATGGGTTTGCTTTCACATTATTAATTGCAGTCTTGTCATTGTTGTGTTTGATTGACTTTAAACAAAAATCTAATATAATGTGGGATATTTTTACAAAAAACAGGCAACCATACAGCGAACATATCCATTCTGTATTTGTTTCTGCTGCTTATCAGTCTCATTGTTGCAATTATACATTAGACTAAATTTTATAAATAGCATAAATCCATCATCTCTAAAAAGCTGATGATGGCTTTGACATTCTGATCTCAATTAAGTGTCACTGTTAAGAGTAAACCCTAAATAATAAACCTCGAGAATAAAGTGACTGAGTAATTCTGAATATCAGAAGACAGTTTTGATGAACAGTGTTTTAATCGGTTATGTATATGCAAACATTTTCACCTTTTATCCAATGTGATTACTGGATTTTTTACCAGTTACATTTATTGTCATTTTCAACTGCACATAAATAACTCTAAAATCTAAAGTGCATCTTAAGTCATGCTACTTTTGGCTCTAATACAGCCACTTCTCTCATACAATATCCAGGTTTCAGTATACTGACCGCAGTATCAGCCTTACAATACTGAAGACTACCGTGTCACAAGGGAATAGTTGTTTATTTATTTCATTGAACAAAATTAATGTTTTTCAATTCAATTTTGTATTACTTTAAATTAGGACCTTTTTATTGCTAAAAATTTGTATGTGCTAAAAATATTATTAGTTTTCTTGATTACTAAGAATTTCCAGCTGTATTGACTGATGTATGCCCATTTTTACAATAGAGAGCTGAAACCAGTGAACTTTGAGTGCTTTATGTTTAAATTTAACTGCACAATAAACAAATTATTATTTACAAATGTATGTTTTTTTTCAGTTGACTAATTGCAGTAAAGTCAAGGACTTATCATGGCTTATAACATTTACCCTGAACTTGTAAGCTAGAGCAGTGATGTCTGCGGCAAAGTGGTGTATGCTGTACCCCAAAAAAATCTTAACTACCCCATTTGCACTTGTTAAAACACTCCCTCACCATCCTGGAAGACTCTCTCCACATTCAGGCCATAGGTGGAGCAGGTCTCGTAGTATGTGCAGCGCTTTAGGTCGTTTGACAACTTTCTAGCCCGTGAGTCATCAATCACTCTGGGGTTGGCAGCACTGATTGCATCTGATAGACCAGAGTAAGGGAGAAACATTAACGTGTAAGACACAAAAGAAACACAGAGCACTCCCAGTGAAATGACTCAATAGTTCAATTTTAAAGGAAGCAATACAAAGCATGCATGGATATAGGACATAGGGCAACACCTTGTGTTCCAACGAGGACCATGGGCACCTCAGCTGTATTTCTGTAGCTAGATAGGCGCAAGAAGTAATTGTAGACGGTTTGAAAGCTGATCTCATCCTCAAGGCTGAAGACGAACACCACCGCATCCACCCAGGTAGCGAACTGAGAACAGAGCAGAGACAGTGTGTTGACGTGTGAAATAGGAGATACTTCATTGTTGCCTCGAGAATATTGACTTAAATCCACTGTTTGCATCAGAGCCAGTCCTGAAACAAACATATTTTCTGTATGCACAAGCCTGGTTTTGTGAAATGTCAACTTGTAGGAAAACTTAGTGCTCTGGAGGTTTTCACATCTATGCAACTCTTTCATCTGAGAACAATATAAATAGTAAATAAAGTATCCATAGCAAAAAAAAAAAAAATATATATATATACATTTAATAAATTTTGTTAATAACCTTTACATGTTGTCACTGTACTTCATAAATACAGACAGAAGGGGGCAGTGTTGCAACATCCACAGAACACTGAATAGATCATTTTGCGGAAACCAGGTGCAAAGACAAATAAAACACTAGCACTGAATCTGCATCAGTTTTCTGAATTCCCACTGTTATCAAAACCTAAGACAATTTGTATTTTCCATGTAACATACATTCATTATCCCGTAGTCACATAGTTGATGATCAAAACAGGGGAAAAAAGTGTTTCTTGAGAGGAGAAAATCCATAATCAGCTTCCATTTTGGGGAAAAAAGGTTTGGTATAACCCTGAGTAAAAGCAACAGAGGCAATCCAGTGGCAAACTATTCTCATGTATTGTACTCTTCTTCGTACAGCTTTCACATTGGCCAAGACCCCCTTTACTGGAGTGAATGGCAAATAAAGCCTCTGAGCCACAACTCTGAGTGGAAACATAATGGAGGCCTTTAATTATGCCACTAATTATACAGGCAGCTGACAACTGAGCCGAACTCATCTCTATTCCCTTATCTCTATATGCAGTAAGCAATGGAAAGTCAGAGCTTTGCCAGGCCAGATAAGGTAAATTTACCAGAAAAATTTAAGCTTGAATATGAAGCCACAAGCCACAAATCTGCAGACACTGTCAAGGGTGGGGCTTAGATACGTCAGCATCGATAGAATCCAATGATTTCATTGCAATCTTTTCGAATCTATCAATCTTTCTGGATTTCATCGATCAACCCTTTGAAGCAACTAAAGATATTAACTAATTTATTATTTCGGAGAAAGTGAGAGACTCACCTAAGAGCTGTTGAGATTTACTATTGGCACGAAGTTATTAACTTGAGGGGTGTTTTGGCTTGCCTGCTTGTTGGTTGAATGAAATGCAAGCGCAACAATGATACAGTAATCACCTTTTAAATGAATCGAAACATGTCCTCCACAGGCATACTTTGATTATTTACACATGTAAATAATACGGAGCAACAGTAGTGGACATTTGATTCTAACACCACACAAAACATCTTAAATGCATATTTTTTTTAAACACTTTTTCTCTCCATGAACTCCTCAAAGAAATAAAGTAGCTCTTTAGATACTTCATATTTCACTGGGTTCACACGCTTCTTAACACTCCTTCTTCTTTAAGGGGTCACTAAAGCTGATGTTCTGTTTCCATGTTGGTGTGTTTTCTGGATCCACTGTGATATCATACACCTAGTAGCATCATCTTCGGCATCCCTCCTTGCATCCATTATACTCAGCATCAGTCTTCTATACATCCACCATGCAACCTGAGTTCCTCCTCTTATATATTCATTCCTAATTCTGTCCATATTTGCCACTTTCAGCATGAATCTTAGAATCTTTAATTCAGCCACCCTCAACTTTTCATCAGTGGCAGAATCTCCAACCCACATGTGGTCTCCCTCTTGTCTTTTAAACCTTTTTTTGAGTGTTGCTGGTATTCCTCTGTTACAAATCACCCCTGACACTCTTCTTTACCCACTCCAGCCTGCCCGCATTCCCTTCTTTTCCTCTGCTTCGCAACCCTGTGTTCTTTTGACCCAAGTAAACTCATCCACTATCCCAACCTCTTCTCCTGGCATCCCCATCTTTCTACCCTTCTCGCACATGCATTTATGCACATGTATCCTCTCCTGCTCTTAACTTTCATTCTATCTTTTTACAGCAAACTTCCATCTCTCAACCAGCTCACTATCCTCAGTGAGGATCACAATGTCCTAAACGATCAGTCCATAGGGGCTTTCGCCTTAAATCATCCAACACCCTATCCATTACCATTCATCATCCTCACTAGATTTCAAAGGATAATTAATATTGTACTTTTTGCTGCTGAAGACAAGAACAAGATCATCCTGATACTAAGCAACCATGCAAAACTTAATATTAGTACGAATCAGTTGATCTTTGGCTTCATAAAATCCAGGTTGAGTAAAGTACTATGGGACACCGGATGTCAGGTCCATGTATGTTAAAAAGTGCTGTGAATGAAATGTAGCACTATAGACTGTATATCAAAGGCTTGAAAAGCACCTTAAACCTGTATTTCTTTTATGGTCAGCAGAAGGTAACTTCCGATGTAAAAAATGGTCACTTAATATAAAAAGGCTTTTTTTCTTAATAAGTTTAAGACTTGCAGGACTCTGTCATAATGCTCCAAACAGTCCTGCTTGGGAAATATTCTGTGTCAAACTGTTCCTTTGCGCTCTCACCTGCAATTCTGGAGGCCCGCCTTCATCTCTGATCAGAAGTAAGTAGCTCTGTCCATCCACCACAATTTCTTTCTTAAAACGTCCACCTGAGGAAGAGACTTTATTAGTGAGATGATATTGGAAACTGTCCATTATCCATTAAAGTCATATCTAATCACCAGCAGGGTTCAAAGAAGAAAGACTGTGGACATGTTTTACATTCATTGATTCAAAAGAAAAAATAATGAGGAAGAGCAAAAATAAGCAAAAAAATTCAATATTAATACAGAGCACAACATAAGTCATTAAAGTTTGGGCAGATGCACAAGTTAAAGTGCAGTTTCTCAATTTAGACCTCCTGAATGTGGTGTTGTTGGGTTCATATGCCGACAGGAAACCAGGTCCCTCTGGAGCCAATTATGTGGGCGAGAAATTGCCATTTAGCATGTCTAATGCACAGCTGCTGAAGGAACCAGCTCAGAGCTGCTATCTGTGCACTGCCATAAGTCATGCAAAGGACAAACTTTCACTCCACAAACATCATCAGGTTGCTTATTCAGCCTCCACTATTTTAGTGCATGAGATGCATGTTTTCTCAACAAGTTTACTATCATATGATGAAACTTTAACATAGGTAGCACAATTTTAACAAAAAGGATCTTAGGTGGAAATTGAAGCAAGTGGTGATGAAATAAGACTGAATATATTTTATTTTTAACTGTTGTACTTTCGGTCACAATGTCCAAAGGACGGGAGAGGGCTAACACTTGGCTCCCATGAAGCCTTGAGTTTCTTTCTCCTTTCTATTCCCTTTCTCATATATTAATATGCTTTCTTTGCCGCTAGCAAAGCTGGCTGCAGATAAAGAAGAGACCAATGAGAACCACGCAGTAAATTAGATTTTGCATATCATTTGAATGGTTTGCGATCATGTGGAGATTAAAAACATTCAAATGAGAAAGTTGTGAGGCTAGAAATGTCCCAGGGAGTGAAAACGGTGCCTTATGAATACGAAATGACGCTGAGAGCAATTTGACAGAAGTGAATAATGCAAAACTTGGAAAAGCTTTTGAAATGATCATGAATTTAAAAACAAAAAAAAAAAAAAAAAAAGATGTTGAAAACAGCAGACATGCACATGGGGGAAAAAAAAGGCCATCTCTTACACTTATCTTGGAAATTTAAAAGATCTTAATAAGATCAGAAAAGAGAGATGGGATCCTGCTGTTCAAGCACTCCATTAAGAACTATAAGATCTCACATCACAGAGGGGAACGAAAGGCCATACAGTAGCTGGGGGCTGTAATTTTTAATAGGCGGACAGTATTTCCTGTGTCAGCAAGCAATAGATATCCACTTGAGCCATACTTCCACCCTGTTAAGTCCACTTTAGCCCTCTTGGCAAATAGGAGATTCTCCCAGCCTCTTGCAATGGCTCTCAAATCCTGCTTGGATGCTGGTTGTGTAACAGAGAGAGAGATTGATGAAACACCAGCAAGCTTTTTCTTTATTTATTTATTTCCCTGAAGTCACAAAGCTTTGGAGCTTTTCAGACAAAGGAATGAAAGACCGTGCATATGCATGTTTGAATCTTGTTTAAAAAGATGAGGAGGATCTCATTACACAGTGGGATCAGCTCGATGCAGAAAACCAAAGACTTATCAGAGAACAGAGTTTATATGGATGTTGGCAGCATACGCCGGAAGAGATTATGGAGAAAGCTCTCTCAGAGACCAGCAATATAATGAAAACATACTATTCTGCTGAAAAAAGGGAAGGTAAACATTTCTATTACATAATCATCTGAGACACTGTTGTCTTTACTTAAAGCTGACCAATACAATGCATCCAAGGAGAAAGACAGTGCTGTTAATAAATGAGGCAGACTACCACATGACGGAGGTTAATACAGACTGATCTGAATGACTTTTTCTGCTCATCTTCACATAAAAACAGGTGACTAACTCCCTTGCACACAGGGAGATGGTAAGCTTATAGGCATGGTTAACACGCAGTAAGCATACTCTGCTTTACACGGAGGCTTAGACCTTGACACAGAGCCACAATCTGACGGAGCTCCATCCTGTGTTGCCATAGCAACACACCCCAGTACCTTTTTTCAGATATCATAGCAAAAGCCCAGGAACAAAACGGGGAAGAAACAGCCACAGCTGAACCTTCCTCTACTGGGCGATGCTAAATACTCAAACTGGAGTACAGCCAGTCTTACAGCACATACAGAGCCCGAGCAGTTGCTACTCATGAGACAGGTATGTTATATCAAAGCAGCTCGCAGCGATGTAAAAGGACACACTGACATATCTAAACCGACATGTTTCCTTGATAACAGCAACAACCCTCAGTTCTGTTTTTCCACCATTGATTTCTCAAGGACTAATTAAGCTATGAGGACTTTTTTTTTTCCTCCCTTGGTGCAGTGAAATGCCAGAAACTAATTATGCGCTTCATGTCTCATCCACAATATAATTACACCAAAATGAAACACTGCAAACCCCTAAAAGATCATGAGTTAACTCTGGCTTTACTCATATCTTGTGGATTTTGAGGGACAGACCTTTCAGGACTGAAGGAGGCATTCTTCTTAGGATTTCCCTTGGCTGTAGATAAAAACAAGGACTGGTTTCTGATTTAAATGAATTCTGTACTTTGCAATACTGAAGAAATCTTAAAAGTTTGATTTCACCTTCACGGTTTAAGAATAAGAAATCATCACCACTTAATTAAGTGGAATTGTTATGCTTTATCATTTTCTCACAACTGATAGAAAATAAAGGAAATTTCTACACTGAACCGAGCCAATTATTAATCTTGGCATCAGGAAGCTCAGCTAAATCCAAAACAAAACATTTTTAATGCAAACTAATTGGAAAAATGCCCCTCACAAGAACCTGACATGTAAATATCTTAATACATTTCTACTATGACCATCCTTCTGTAGTAATGCTTTGAGCCAAAAAGGAGACTAATTTTGACTCAGAATGTTGTACTTGGTTTGAATAGCACTGCTGATAAATTTCTGAGAAAATAATTTTTCTTTTATTAAAGATTGGTAATTTTGAGCCTGGTGGGAGGGGATTAGAGTATTTAAGTGGGCCTTCCAGAGGTGAGCAGTGAGAGAATTACCTGACTACCTGGAAAATGTAAAGCTTTAGTCTATCTTGTACCTACCTTATGCAGCAATCAATGCAACTAAATATTTCCAGTAAGTCGTTGGTAGATTTTTAGCACATTCCTCTGTATAGAGCAGCTTCAACTCAGGAGTTTTGGTGTGCTTCCTAAATAAACTGCTTGCTTCAGTTCAACTTTTTTCCCCACAAAACTGAAATCAGGATTTTGACACAATAATTCCAAAAGATTTGCTTAGTTAGAGCAACTTGGGTGCTTTGGGTCTGTGTCTAGCTGTATGACTCCCGTTCTCTTGAGATTCAGTTTCTGAACAGATGCCCTGACATTTCTCCTTTGAATTCACTGCCATCATCCATTATTTGTTGTGCCATCAGTAATGGCAAACTGTTCTGGACTACATGCACCAAAACAGGAGCAAACCATAACACCATGACCATGTTCCATTAATGAGATTAGGTTTTTATGTTCTATTTTGATGTCATCCGTCCTCAAAATATTTGTTGCTTTCTTATAACCTCCTGGCATGAGCAAAGGAGATGTGAGAATCATGAGAATATGAAGGTCAGACTTCACGTAAAGTCTGGCGCAAGCAAATTCAGAGATTTGTATGGAAAAATATTACATATGTTTGACAATTGGTGTTTAAAACATGTTAAAAGGCCAATAATCGTCCTTTACTGAGCTTAACAATTTTATTATTAAACAGTTTTCAGTTTGAACATGTGGATTTTTTTCTCTCTCTCTTTGTTTTGTGATCCTTTTATATTTGTGGTTTTTTTTTGTTTTGTTGTTGTATCTTAACAGTTTTAACTACAACCCAAATTCTAGAAAAGTTGGGAAGTTTTTTTTTATTTGAACAAAATGAAAACTAAAAGACCTTATAATCACATGAACCAATATTTAATTCACAACAGAACATACATAACAAATGTCTAAACTGAGAAATTTTACAATGGGGCCGTCAGACAACCATGCATCACTCATCAGAACGATTGTGGCACTGACATTACTAAAAGGGCCCAGTAATACTTCTGGAAACCACTGTGGGTTAACACAATCCTCCGTGCCATCTGCAGATGCCAACTAAAGCTCTATCATGCAAAAAGGAAGCCATATTTGAACATGGTCCAGAAGCGCTGTCGTGTCCAGTGGGCCAAGATTCATCTGACATGGTCTGTTTCAGAGTGGGGAAGTGTTCTACGGTCAGACGTGTCCAAATTTGACATTCTGTTAGTACTCATGGACGCCGTGTCATCTGGGCTGAAGAGGAGGGAGACCTTCCACCGTGTTATCAGCATTCAGTTCAAAAGCCAGCATCTCTGATGGTATGGGGTACATAAGAACATACGGTATGGGCAGCTTGCAGTTTTTGGAAGAAACTATGAATGTTGAAAAGTATATAAAGGTTGTAGAGGAACATCTGCTCCCACCCAGATGATGTCTATTTCAAGTAAGGCCTTATGTATTTAATCAGAACAGTATTAAACCACATATTGCAGCTATTACAACAGCATGGCTTCACAAGAGAAGAGTTCGGGTGCTGAATTGGCCTGCAGTCCAGATCATTCATCTATAGAGAACATTTAGTGCATCAATAATGGAAAAATACAGCAAGGATGAGCATGAACTCTTCAGCAACTGGAAACCTTTATCAGGCAATAATGGGACCAAATTCCAACACCAAAACTCCAGGACTTCATAACCTCGATGCCCAGACGTCTTCGAATTGTCAAATTTCACAGTTTAGACATCTGTTATGCATGTTCTGAAGTGAATGACTTATTTGCTCAAGATTTGAAGGTCTTTCAGTTTTCATTTTGTCTTCCCCTGGGTAGGGTGGGTGGCTGTTTATCTTGATTTTGGGTCCTCTACCAGAGGACTGGGAGCTAGAGGGTCCTGCACAGTATCATAGCTGTCCTTAGGACTGCGCTCTTCTGGATGAAGATGTCTGATTTTTCTCCAGGTATCTGTTGGAGCCACTTCTCTAGTGTGGGGGACACAGCTCCCAATACTCCGATGACAATGGGCACTACTGTTGACTTCATCTGCCTGGCTTTCTCCAGCTCTTCCTTGAGCCCTTGGCATTTTCCAGTTTCTCGTGTTCCTTTTTCCTGATATTGCGATCGTTCGGGTTGTCTGTATCAATCACAGTGGCTTTCCTCTGCTTCTTATCCATGATCACGATGTCCGGTTAGTTGGTCTTTACCCTTTTGTTGGTCTGTATCTGGAAGTCCCACAGGATCTTAGCTCTCTTATTCTCTACCACCTTTGGAGGTGTTGCTCATCGTGACCTATGGATCTCTAGTCCATATTCCGCACAGATGTTTGTGTACACTATGCCTGCAACTTGGTTATGGCGTTTGATGTATTCTATCCCTACTGCGACCATCACTGGAACCAATGAGCTGATATACAGTATAGCAACAGTGATTGTGGAGATGCTTATCTGGAAACCACTAGGTGGAGTGCATAGCAGTCATGCATTGAAATCCTAAGAGGGGCTGACAGGCATTGCAAAAAGCACTTTCTAGAATCAGGTTATGTTCTATCAAACCTGAGGAAGCAATAAAACTCTTTTTGAAGGGAAAGCAGATGTTGGCATCTAACCTGTCTATAGCAGATGTTATTTTCATGCTCAATGTGCATGAAATGTAACTTCTTATGTTGTAAAGATTCCAGTAGTGTGATTTTGCCCTCTGTAATATGCATACAGTAGCTAGAGTTTCTATGAAATTCAAAACATTTTAGATACTACATCACATCTTTTTAGAGCAACATTTTTTCTGCTGGTTTACAGATGTGCAGAATCTTTTTTCTTTCTTTTTTTCTTATCTTCCATTTCTGCAATAATTTTTTTTGTGTATTTTTGTTTGCTTAGAGACTGTGTTTTTTTTACTATGTAACCAATAAGTTATGAGTAATTTTTATGAGAAAAAGTTATAAGCTGATAATAATAATAATAATAATGTAGTTGAGTACTTAATCTGTTGTTGGACACAATTCTCTTATTATTTTATTGATATTCCTGTTAACACCTAAATTCATCCTTTTTGCAACCTCATGTATCTGCCCTGAGATCTGAACTGACTTTCCTATTCAGAAATCATTCACAAGCAATGTTTGTTAAAGGTAGGGCTGGCATGGAGAGAATGTGCAAGGAGTGGTGAAGTTGCTTTGCACAGGTTCAAGCCCACACACAGCATTTAGACTTTAAAGGACATACACATTATTTATCAGCCAGATGCGGCCAAATTAATGAATTATTGCTGAGTTAATGTGGTTTGTTAGATGACATTTCATTAAAAAAAGTCCTTGTAGACACTTATTAAACTACATTATATATAGTCTTATCTCTCATTGAATGCATATAACAAGTAACTTGTTTGGAGTTTTGAGTCTGTATGTTTAGAGGAAGTCTGTCAACAGATCAACATCAGTCCCGCAGACCCAGCTACTTCCTTTTGTCACAATTTAATTTGCTGTAATCAGCTTTCTTGGGTCAGAAGATGTCTTAAACATGAGGCTTGTGTTCAAAGCTCATGAAAAGATGAAGTCTTAGGGGTCCTAGCCTAGGGGAAAAGAAAAAAAAAAAAATATATATAGTATGTTTTTTTTTTAATTTATGCAGGTAGTTTTAAGAGGTTGATTATTACGTATTTGGTTATTTAAATGAGACATATCTATTAAGCATGTGGAGTTATTAGTCAAAGCTCTGTATTATATTGCAGTGTATCACTTTATTATGTGTTCAGTAAATATTGACTTAATAATGTCAGGAGAATGTCGAGCCTAGGTGGGCTTTTTATCGGAAAGGGCGCTTACACATTGGCAATTGTAAATCAAACCGGATCTAGCAGGCTACAGAAGGGGAAGATCCTAATACAAGGCAAAGTTTATTACTCCTGATAAATGTGTGACTGACTCAATCGCTGTTCGTCTGCCAGATTTCTGTGTTATTGTACTAGCTGGTGAAAGTGGACGGGCGGAGCCATGAAAGCAACTTTGCATTTCAAGGCCAAAGAGGATGGCTGCTTCCCAGATGCAGTGTGTTACTCGGTCTGACTCCTGTAACATAAGTGCTTAAAGGGGTCAACGACCTTTGCTCATCAGAGCAAAAGGAGAGACTATAAACACAGTTTTACTACTGTTTGTTCTGGAAAACTTGAGAATGGATCAGCCTGCAAAGAGCTGTGTACTTACAATGCTTTCAGTGCTGGGTGAAAACATTTTTGACTCAAAGCCAGGAACATAGTGTTCCTTTTTCTCTGTAACTGGTTAGAGTGTGACGTCTGCTGGCACCCTGCCTAGCAGGGTCAAGTTGATTCAAATAAGAAAGCAGATTGGCTGACAGGGCTTGGTATGCTGGTCTTGTCTGCACATGACAGGAACTCAGGTTTCTTGTGGATTTTTCCATGTGAACAGATTCCCTCAGGTGTAGTGAGCAGTGATACAGCAAAAAAGTTTGTTACCGTACCTTGAAGATGAATCAGTCTGACACAGTCAGTGTACTATATCCGCCCACTGTGTTATTGAGTGAGTTGATTTTAATTTAATTACTCCTGATTAAGGAGTCATTTTAGGTGTTTAAAATCACATTTTAACAGTTATTCAGCACTCCAATATGTTGATTTAATAAAGACTAATTTCATCAACAGACCCCCCCACTGCGTATAAATAATCATTTTTACTCTTCTTCTAGGTAAAAGAGTTAGAGATCTCAGGTTATGTATCTGATGGAGAGGATATTGGCAGCACGGTGGCCTCAAGCAGACTGGACTCTGAGATATTTCCTGTCCAAACTGGTGAGGGCAGCAAAAGGTCAGTGAGTGACTGGGTGAGGTCTGCTCAAGCGATGCTTCAGACCCCTCAAAAACTGATTGACAGGCAGCCCAAGACCCCAGAAGACTCCGCCAAAAAGAAAAGAAAGTTTCAGAGGTTTGAATCATGTCATTTAAAGCTTTGTTAGGCATGTACCAACCAGTTATCTGCAATACACCAAAGTTGTTTTAGCTTAACGCTACAACTCCAACAACTGCAGACAACAACTTCTGAGTAGATTTAAAAAACCAATAGATATATAACCAGTAAAGTTTTCATAAAGTCAACACTTTTCATGTAGGAAGAACTTAATGCACGACTGTTGCATTAATCAGGTGTGTCTTAAAATGTCACAATGCGTTACAGTGGATTGTTTCATAATGAGAACAAGCGAAGTCAACATAGAAACACAAGACATATAGCTTTCTTCCACATGACAATCAAACGTCGACTGCAATGTTTCCACTCCAGAAGTGATGATGAAAGGGACACCTGGTGTCATAATGTGGGTGCTAAATGTCATTTAAGCCCACCAAATCTGACAGATGGCTGTCTGCAGTCTCCAACAGCTTTTTCTCTGCATCAGAAAATCTTTTTCTTTTTCTTTGAAATTGTTCTGCACAAGTGTTTGTTAGGTCATATGTACTCTGTAAGTTTATCACATTACATCATCTCCCTCTGTGTGTGTGTGTGTGTGTGTGTGTGTGTGTGTGTGTGTGTGTGTGTGTGTGTGTGTGTGTGTGTGTGTGTGT
>JAOXYM010000008.1:17387236-17416330 GCA_028567055.1 Leptatherina wallacei | reverse complement strand
TACTTGCTGGGATAGGCTCCAGCCCACCCGCGACCCTGCATGGATTAAGCGGTACAGAAAATGGATGGGTGGATGGATGGAGGAGAATTAATAGTTTTTCATGGGAGCCTACTAGAGCCAGAATCTGCATTACCACCACATGAACCTTGTACAGAAACAAGGGTTTAAGGGAAACAAGGGTTTCTGTAGAAGGAGGGTAGGAGGGTTTTCTCAGCCCCCTCTTTTTACAGGAACCCCGAGCTTAAAAAGCTCCAAGAGAAAAACTTTAGATCTAGCACCTAGCGACCATCAGTGGTATTGCACATAAACACACTTCCTTATTGACTTCAAATCTCAGACAAGGAATCTACATCAATTTCATCACCTATATTATCACATATATAGGCTGTCAATTTGAAAAAATGAACAGAGGAAGAATGAATGAAAACCCAGTAAGTGAAGCACTCTAATCATGAATGTGCTTCTTTAAAAAAGAAAAACAGAAAAAAGGAGAAAAAAGAATCAAATTTCCAAATTGTAAAACACAGATCTCTTGAGGGAATTGTGATTAGCTCAATACATGAGCAATGTCAGTATAAGGTTTCAACACAGTACAATCTTTGAAAGGGATTTAACTGATCTTTTTTTGTAAAGCCAGCTATTATCAGGCTTGCTTACACTTGTTTGCATTTCCAGTGATCTTTGGAAATGTAATGGTGCTTTGAAACAGGACAGTGGGAAATAGCCCTATAAGGAACAATACAAACCCACACAGGAAAAAACGCAAATGACAACACAAGCTCTGCCTGTTTCCCACTGAGATGGAATAAACAACTATGTGTCATAACAACAATTAGAACAAAGACCACCTTCCTGTTTTTGGATTGTGGCGTTCTCACTATCTGAACCCCCTAGGAAGTTGCCATCTCCAATAAGAGAGCGTAGACACCATGTCTCCAGGCAACAAGGTTTTCAACACTAGGTAACCCCTCCCCTCCTCATGTCTAAACCATAACAATTAAAGCGCTCACCCACCATCACTACAGTAAGCCTGTTTATTGTAGCAGCAGTGGTTTCCCTTTGTGCCCTGGGCGATGCTAAAATGAGAGGAACGTCACAATAAACTGTAACCACTGCTTCTCTCTTTTATCTCCAAAATGTACAATCAAAAACATGAATGACTCACAGCCGAAAAGACCTTAGACAGCAATACCTTTACCTACTACAATTATCCCCAGCTAAAACGTTTGCTTATTTCTGACCCCACGCTGCTCTCGAGTCTTACTTGTGAGAGAGAGAGAGGACTATCTCCTAAACAGAGCGCCTTTTCATTGAGCATTATGTGGCACAGGCTAGTCTTTAAACAGCACGCCTTTAGTTAAACCCTCTCAGTGCGGGTCTGACATGTTGGAACATGAGCCAAGACATCTGAAGTGCAGGAAACTCGATGCAGGTCACACCTCTCCAAGATCGTCATTTTCTCAAATTTCCTGATATTTTATACACATCCCTTGTGTTTTCTGTGTTTTACATTCAGATTAATCTATACATTTGTGACATATATTGTGTTATGCAATTAGAAAAACATTGTAGGTTGCCAGTTTTCCACACTTGCTATATAGGGAAGGAGTATCTAAAGAAGGAAGAATAAATCAATCTCAAAAAAGGACAACTAAACATAAACATACATGGGGGTAACGTTTGATCAAAGTTAGTGTGTGTTACATCTATAAAACAGCTAAAAGCTTCCTTTATTGGTTTCAGAACCACAAAAACAAAGAAAATGTAAGCTTAAGCAAAAAGATGAGACCAATCACGACTCACTTTTCACAGCATTAAAAATCCTTTTGGGAAATCGACGCTTTAGAAGCTTCATCCCCAAACAAACTGTAAAATTGAGAAATGTAATTGTCTCTTGCCATTTTAGGAAGGATACAGTAATTAGTAAGGTATTTTACTATAAAATAGAGCCCTAATTGAATCTATGTGCTCTGTGTTACATCATTCTTTAAATATGACCATCCCAACATTACTGTGCCCCAGAATGCCCATGGAAACAGAGCCCCAGCATTTGTGATGCCAACAGAGGACACCAGAGTCTTTGTCTCTGTAAGGGGAAAACTGTGTTGCCAGCTTGTTTGTCGAGCTTTTCACTTCACTGCTCATGTCTACTCAGATAAAATGACCATTCAATCTCAGCGCAGAGAAGCACAGTTGCCCTAATGATTATTCCATCTCACGAGAAAAGAAAATGCAGCGTGAGCAGCAAATCTGGACAATCTTTTTGTCGAGTGCGAGTACATGCACATGCATTTCTTTATGCTGTGTGTCTTAAGTGGTTTTGAAAATAAGAGAGGACAGCCTTGAGGTCTACACTTACACCCTTTCTGACTTTCCAACCATGCTTTTCCAGTGTCAGAAATTACAGAGTCAGAATTCAGCGAGCAAACTACTTCGATGGTTTGCCAACCTCATGACCAACCAAAACTCCCTGTCTGGCTCCGTTTATCAAGCGTGTCTTGACAAAATGGTCCTGTAGCAGCTCTTTTTTTCTGTGCAGCTCTCCAAAAAAACATTTACACAGAAAACAACCCAGGAAAACGCTTTTATCTCCGTTCTGCTGAGCTCCCAAAAGCAAACCTGTTATTTCAATCAAAGGGGGTAAGTGACAAACACTATCAACACAGAGCAAGGTAAAAATCTTTGTGCCGTGCCAGTCTAATATGGTCAGGATGGCCTACCCTACTTAAAGCTCTTAAAGCCCTTTGTTGTCTGCAGACAGCAATTGATCACTTCCTGGTTCAAACAGTATTCACATTTTACACTATATTAGGAAATTAGGTTTTCAAAACATTTGTATTGGAAATCCAGGCTGACTGTTTATGTCTTGAGTTAATAAAAGAAACATGTCCGAGGACATCTTTGTTGAGAAAATACTAATAAGAAAACAAGCTGCTGGAATCAATAAACCATTTATTTAAATTTATACAAAGCTCAAGTGATCTACACATTTAGAGATCTAAACCTCAGATGTCTTTCTGATATATTTTTTTTAAAAGAGCAGGATGCGGCCTCCCCTTATGAACCCCAACTTTAAAGAAAAAAAGTACTACTCTAATGTTCTGTACATTTGCAGCAGCAGCAGATGCTATAAGAAAAGTTATATTTCCCTCCACTCCAGTGCAGATTGTATATGTAATTTTTCTAACAGTCTCTGCACTGTGTTAGTGTCTGTCTGACTTTCCTTGAACAATTCTTCTTGAACATAAATACCTGCTGTGAAGGCTTTACCTTCTTTTGCTTCTCTAGAAACATGAGCAAATGTGTCTTTAAATAGTTATTGAAGTTTCAGAGAAAGCGGGCCATTTTCAACAGCTAGATAAAGTTGATGAAGGAACTACTGTTGGCAGGAATTTACAGAGAGTAAGATCAGATGAGACACAGTCAAATGAAGCAAAGGGAATTCCGTCCTCTTGAATGTCTTTCATGTCAGATTCAACATAAGCAAGCATGGATCACACACACTCACAGGGAATTTTCTGCAATTTCTAAAAAGTAAAAGCAAATGATTACTTTAGAAACGCTCGTTACGCAGCTCTATCTATAATTCTATTCCCTGCATTCCAACCATCACTAGATATCTGTGCTGCCGAACACCTATGCCTGTGCTCCTCCATTCCAAAGACCCCTGGAGAGAGCCCCCATCTGAGTGCACGGTTGACTGATCACTCCTGGATCCGCAGGCACCACAGAATGGCTTTGTTCATCCACAGGTGGGGGTGGGGACACCTCAAACTTCTTTCCCAGTTTAACTCCCTTCCCCCAAACCTCACAAACACAGATGAACGCCACTTGAGTGTGCCCACAAGTGTGTGTGGTGTGTTGTGGGAGAAGTGGGCTTTACCTTTCTGGACTTAATTCTAAAACAAGTACCGGTACTTAGGCAGGTAGCAACAGGCACAGAGTCCCGCCCAGGGCATTGAACACCCAACTTTACTCTGGTTGATCGGCACACCTACATTCCTAATGCCTTACTGACTGACTCGAGAAAAATTGACGCACAAATACTGCTCAACAGTCCACCACAAAGGCATAGGTATCCTTAGTAACATGTCATGTGAGAATACAAACAGAAAGGAGCTCAACAAGGTCGACCTCTGGGCACTTTAACAGCTTTTTCTTAGAATAAAAATAAAGAAACTGCTTTGCTGCTTTAAGACTGGCTTAATGTGAGTGAATACATGATATGTGCAACCTGACATCATGAGGGGTCATTGTTAAGCTGTTACAGACAACTAATTAGGTCTTTGTGAGAAGGTGTAAAACAGCTGATGTAATAACAAAAAAAGGGAGCAAATCTCAGCCATTAATTCAGATAGTTACAAATATTTGCATCTCTTTGCCTGCTTTTCCAGGCAACAGGACAAACACACTGCACTGCCAGAGTTAACCTTTAAACACTGTACTTAAGTCCTTTTCTCCTCTCCCCATCATTATAGGATGTAAGTCTTCTTAATATAGCTCAACAAGACTTCCAAATTCATCCTCATTACAGCCACTGATTGCTTTAAGGTTCATGCTTTAAGCTGCATATTTGAGGACGTTATCAAGAGTGAGCAGAGACAGTGTGTTACACCACACAGCTGCTCTATGGCCAAACTAGCCAGTAAAACGTGTTCTTATTAGTCAATGCTGATTTTATTTTACAGTACTTACTCATTTAGTGAACAACAAAAACCTTATATAAAGGCAAAATAACTGCTGTGTAAGTGCATACAAACAGGAGGTCTAACCATGAAAAAACACTGGAGATGTAAAGTACCCAAAATAGAATTCCAAAGGACTCTCTGGAACCAGATGTTTTTGAATGCCATCCAAGCTCTCAATTCCCCACATGTTTCCCATTTGCCTGTCCTCCTCGTAAAAAAAAACCCGTCCTCGTTTCTTTTTTGAGCTGTAACTTAAAGTGCAGTGAATGAAGGGCTATAAACGGAGAGCCGAGCTGAAAAGTAAATTCAGGAATCTTGTAGTTCTTACCTTGACCTTTGTGGGAGTCACTGCCTGTCAGAGTCTCTATGGTGACTGGCTGTGACTTATTATTCCCAGTTTGGGGATACTGGACAGGGTCTTTGCTCTGTGACTGCTGGGATTCACATTTGTTTGGCTGCTCTTTCCTCCTGAAACGGTTTGCTATGAGCTGCCATATGCTTGGTTCTTCCTGAACTGGTTTGGAAGACAGTTTTGTTGGACATAGGGGTACCTCCATTACCTTGACCTTTCCCCTGCTGTGGTACTGAATGTACTGCATGTCCCCATCTTCTGTCTGCTCACTGGAAGCTGGGAGGCTTCTTCCTGTGAGGTATGAGAAAGGCCGTGGAGTCATTGTTATCTCCTCTGCAGTACTTTTAACTTGAGGGTACTCCTTTGACTCCCCCTCAAACCCTAAATTAATTTTGTCACGGGGACGAGTCCTCCTGATTCGCATGCTGAGGCTCCGCCTTAAAGAAGTCAGCGTACTTTTTGAAGAGTCAGATTTGCTGGATTTTGGCGAAGATTTTGTATCTTTCTCTGCCTCCTTGTCTTTGCTTTTATCCTGAGATGATTTACCAAACAGTCTCCAACGGAAGCCCCCTTTAAGAAATCGTCCATCGTTGCCTGTGTGCCCACAGCTCCTCTGCCTGTCAATCTCATCATCAGAGTCCCTCTTTCTTAGTTCCAGTACTGTCATACTGACAGGCCTGGGCTTCCAGCTCCGTTGCCGGGTCCGGAGGTTGACCCCCAAAGGGGCCGATGGCCGTTGAGCCAAGACAGAACTGAGGCCATCCACTGCACTCAACTCAGCCTTCCTGTTCCTGCACGGCTGGTTATTGTCTGAAATTTCAGTCCTTTTGAAGAGCTGATGGGCCTTTGGTTCTGACACAAGTGGACCTGAGCCCGCCAGCATGCAAACACTCCTTGGCCTCCGCAGCCGTCTTTCGGGTTCAGGTTGTAAATCTTTTTGCTGCTCAGCAGGACTGCCATACATGCTCATAGTTCTCCTGCCAAGCACGGCTTCATCCTGACGTGGCCTTCGTAGCACGGCCCGTGGCAGAGAGCTATGGCCTGTAATGGTGGCATGACCCCCTAGAACAAGCCCGTCAGCGTGGATGGTAACGGAGCATGATGTTGAGCTCTGAATAGGTTGCTCCTGGGTATCTTTCTGAGTTGTTCGCTCTTCCACGTCTCTCCCGTGTTGTGAGGAGTTTCCTGAGTTCTTGGAGGGTTGTTTCAAAAACCTGTCTGTCTTCATTTTTCCTTCCACTTCCTCCTCCTCACTCTCCTCCAGAACAACCTCCTCTCTTTGCCTCCCGGCCCTGCTCGTGGAGCTCAAGGAGGGCCACCTGTTGAGCTCCTGTCGTGCCCTGCCCAGCCTGGGGCTGTTCTCCATTGGCACTAGATTCATTAGCTTTCCTTTTGGCTGGCAATTCTCCACCAAGCTGTGACTGACCTGGCCCATTTTCGGCCCAGACACGCCTGCATCTCCCTGCGTTTCGTTTAGGATTACAGAGATGTGGTAGACAGTTATCCCCTGCTGCTGTTGCCCATTAGCATTATTCCGAGGGGTTGCATCCGCAGTCCCACTGCTAAGGAATAGCATTGTTCTTAACACAAACAGATTCACGCATAGTACCTCATACACACGCTAAAACAAGCATGTAAGACAGGCCACTGCTCAGTGCCTGGGAGCCGAGAGTCATAAAGTCCTTCATTTGAGCCTAAATTCCTATGCCAGGCATAATCCTTCACCTTTGACATGGGAAAAAAACTTCAAACAAGTTATTGCAAAGCCTCGCTGCCACTTGCATCCTCTGGCTCCTTTACTCAGCAGAATCTCGAAAGCATTTAGGGTAGTTGTTTTCTCTTCACACTGCTCTACCTGTCCTGTGCAAGCAGATACCAAAAGGAAAAACAGGTTATCCACTGCTTTTTTTCCAACAAAGTTCTATCTCTAACAGATACAAAAAAAACTGAATCATCCTTCTTCTTTGGTAAGTTACGAACTGTGAGCAATCCTTGCTGTTGGCGATCCAGACAAACCCCTTAATCTCTGAGCTCTTGCCATGCAGAGCATGAGGGAGTGTGTCTCTGTTTGAACTTTCAGCTGCCTTCCAACCCCCGGGACACATGGAAAACAAGGAGTGGATCCCAGGGGTATTAAACACACCCTCCTGCTTTCTCCAGTGCTGCTTGAAACCCCCTGAGATATAAACAGACTAAAGTGAACATAAGATTGAGAGAAGGAAGAGCTGATTACATCCTGCTGTAAATCAGACAATCCTGAACAAACAGCCATGAATACAGACTTTGTGTTCTGCTGACCAATAGCAAAACACAACAAGAGTAAAAGACCCCCAAAAGTTTGTTGATTCACTTGCATCCACCCACATATACATATCTATTTCAAAGGTCCACATAGAAGCACTGTTAAAGCCCTTCAGACTTAGATCAGATAACTTTAATTTGGGAAAGATTCCAACATAGAAAATCAAATGCTTCTCTCTCCAGGACCTACAAGAATACTAAACCTGCTTGGTACCATGGGCTAACCACACAACCACACACCATGCTTCCAGTACCTCCTACTGCAGCCTACGCTCAGTGGGAGATCTTAAGCTTAATTCCAAGATTGGCTGACAGCTATTTATGGGGAGGGAAACAGTATTCTTTTTAAAGCACTGACGGTTACTGTACAGAAAGTGGCACATTAAAGATTATGTAAAATGACGTTCTCCTTACCGCATCATGACTTTACTTTAACAGTGTATGCTGTTTTAGTGTCTAACTTCATTGAGAAAATCAGCACAATAAACTGCTGAGATCTACAGATTAAATCTTAGGGATGAAATGAAGCAACAACCTTATAATTTCCTGCTTCAATTCTGCTTTTTTTGTTTTGTTTTTCAAAAAGGTGGGTTGCTTTATGATACACAAGGGGAGTTACAGGGAATGCCCATTTGTGGGGCCAAGTATAGCAAAGAACACAATGTGAATGGAGCCAGAATGAACCTGCATAGCTCTGCAGCACCTACACTGTGGTTAAGGCTAGAACACTGCCCCTTTGTGGTCAATAACAGAACATTTCTGATAGCACAGGAAGCTGGGTGAAATTGTTCAGAGGATTCACCGATATGAATTAGGTAAAAAGCTGCAGATTTCTAATCAAACTGGGCAAATATTCTTATTGCTTGTTGAGATCTTTGCAAGTATTACATAATCCAACGTATAAACCTTGCAGTTAATGGTTATAAAGGGAAAAAAAATAGAAGAGAATGACAAAAATACTGACTGGCTATTCTGAGGGACCAACTCTACGGTAAACAAGTACTACTTTAAAACTGCAACCCGAATGGAAAATCCAACATGACCACAAAGTCCAAATTTGCAGATGCAGCAAGCTGATTTGGTTTAAAAAAACTTTTTTTCAAAACAATAATTGAAAGCCATCTTACAGCTGAAAGGATGATAATTTCTTTTATCTTTACACCATCTAAATGTAACATTCCTGATACAGGACGTTTTTCTTTCTGTCTTCACAGCTTTTGTTTCCTTATCAGGAAACTCAGTAAACAATCAACAATGTTTTAGGAATTTCCCAGGAATGTTTTCAGCACATGTTCAACAACACGCATGCATGCACCACCGGAGTCTTTCTCATAAGAGAGTGTATCAAAGTGAGTTTAGGTTTATATCAAACTGTGAGAGCTCACTGTGTCTGCAGTTACCTGAGTCTAGGAAGCAGGGGTTTGCAATGAACTGTGTCTCATCATAGAGCAAAGAGTCCTTTTCGCTCCACTGGATCGAGAGGTGTCGAGTTCGCCTGCGAGTCCCAAAGCACAGCATCATAGTCAAAAAATGTCAAATGGGTTTCAGCAAACAGGACTCAAAAAATATCCATTACTTCATTTCTTCTCCTCTTTGTTATTGACTTCTTTCAGGTACTGCAGTGAGAATCGCCCAACAGCTTAATTCTCACCTCCAACATTTTAGTCTTTTGTTGCTTTTGTCCAACCTGGCAGCAACAAAAATAATCTTTTTGTCATCTGCATCATGCTGTAGCCATGGTGTGTCTTCCATAATAATGTGGTTACCAGCATAAGACTGAGCTGTAACCAGACAGTCTGTGGAAGTGACCCAGAAAGGTCATCTGCTGCGGTCCACTTTGAGTCGTTTCCTCCTCGTAATTCGTAATGCAGGTGTTGGTTAGCAGCAAGAAACACTGATAGGATTACAGTTAATCCACTATCCTGTTGTCTTTGTTGTGGTCCTGTCCAGATGAAGTCTGGGCTGGATAAATCCAGGGATTTCAAAGTGCTGAGCGGTTAACAGAGCCTCTCTTGTGTCCCCCTCTGTCCTGCAGCTAAATGTTAGTCCCTCCTGTAACCGAATCTTAATGGCAGCTGGGGGAAAAAAACTTTTCAGAAAAACTGGACTGGCTTGTTTTGACATTCTTGAATCCCTTTCCATCTCTCTATCTGTGTGTACACATCTGCTCATTTCTACTGTGTGCGTTGGCAGTTTATCTCATCTGTGTGCGTCATTGTGAAAAAAAAGGAGTGTATGGTTGTTTTGACGACACATCTTCTACCTGACTTTGTCCTGTGATTTCCATTCAGTAGACTAAATAGCCACCGAGAGATATTCTGTGCCTTTAACAATTTTCTCATTATTTTTGTTCCTCGCAGTTACAGTTGTGACTGATCATTTCCAAGCCCTTTAGATCTTCCGATATTTCTGCATAAATCTAAACTTAAACATCATCAGAATCTCACTTAAGTTTAAAAGTATGAAAGAACCCAATCAAAAAAGGCAAAAAGGCCCATTTATCAAATTGAGGTAATTGATCCAATAGTGTGTGACTTAAAAACATGTGAACATCTTGGATTAGGAGTGATTTGATGTTTTCCATGTGTGAGATGACAACAAGGTGCGAGTGGGTCGTCCCCTAGAGAATCTGAGCAGCAACGATCACTCTAACAGCAAGGCAACTCAGGTTTTCCCTCATAATGGTTCATTTTCATGTGCATTAGTCCACTTTAAGTGTCAGTTTGAGAAAATATTTGACAAATGAGATTAGTGAGAAGATGGTGAAGATTAGTTGAGTTTGGAGAAAGTAAATTGCTGCATAAGAACCCCACGTCCCACCTGGGAATCATGGCAGTGGTGGCATTATTCATATTGATTCAGGTGGGCCAGGATAACGTTCCATGATTCTTAGAAGAATAAACTTTAAATGAAAGCAACAAATTCTAAAACAAACTCCAAAGATGTATGTCTATGAATCCCTGGGATAAGAAGGTTTTGCAGCAAGAAAATGAGTGAAAAACAGACGTTTTTCTACCCCCCAAAAAATGGTTTAAAATATAGTTAATGTTTTTGGAACAACTAAATGAATATTTGACAAGACTTGAATCAAACAGTTCATGAAAGGAAACCCACCAAAATCCAAGAGGTGGAGCTGCTCTGTAGAGAGAAGGACTTAAATTCCTCCAAGCTAATGAACAGGATTGAGACAGATCCAATGACCTGCTGCTGCACAAGAGGGGTCACACTGGCAGGTCATTTTCCTCCATAAAGAAGGAAACTAGGAATTACATTTTGTCATATTTCCTAGTTCTGTACTGTATCTGAAAATCTGATGATGTTTCAGAAGTTTGAGAACCACTGCATTAAAGTTACATCATGCATAGGCAAACTTCCAAAATGAAAAAGCCTCAATCAATGCTGCAGTCACAGACGGTAATAAGCCTGAGTTTAGTGAGAGGCTGAATAGGAATGGTTTCACAGCAACATCAATTACCTCCAGGGCTTAAGCAATTTCAGGGGTTGAGATATTTTCTGAATACTTATTAGGAGGAACCACAGGACAGATATGTCTGAGCAGCCGACATAACAGAATGACAGACATCCTGTATCGGTGTGTTTATATAAAGAACCAGACAGTATGCGCTACAAATGCTGGTTTTGTCTAGCAGATTGCAGGATGCATCCAAGCCACATGAGTAAAGCTTGCTAACCTCTTGTCTGTATCATAACATGAGTCAGTGTGAGGACGACAGTCATGCACATATGTACACACTTTCACGAAGATGGTGGCTTTGCTCTAAATGCGGTAAAAGACAGCAGGCCTGTTTGCCTAATATCGATTAGCATGGTTTATTTCATCTCAATAAAGTGTTCCTGATCTCATTCACACATATACACAAGCGCATGACTCACACCTGTTGATCATCCAACAATCACCAGAATCACGCATGGAGACAAAACCCTTGATGTTATCCACTTCCTCAAAGTACACCTTCTACATCATTCTGAAGTGTTCGATGGGAACACTGCATGAGAAATCAGTGCCAAAGCTTGTGACGGTGACTCACTTGGTTTAATGAGAACAAAAATGTTCATGACTTTCAGTTACTGATGTCATGCATTAAATATAGCTTTGTGTGAACACGTGAATGTCATGTATTCAAAGTGAGAAAATGGAGGAAATCATAAACTGTTATCAGAAATATTTCTCTGCCCGAAGAAGTTTCCCTTCACTGTAAAGAGACAGCAATTAATGTCATTTTCGACCAGAGATTAGATCTGAACTGCTTATCAATCCCTGGATGAGAGTTGGCACGAGGGTTTCATCTTTTTAGATATTTGCTGGTTGCTGGAATAAAAAGCATGCTAGTAGGTGTTTTTCAAGAAAAGAAGGATAAATATTGGCAGTTACAATGAAAAGACACAGAGAACCAGACAAAATTTAGACACGCCTGCTCATTCATTGCATGGGTAGATCATGGGCCCTAAAATCAAGATCATAATCATCATGAAATCACTGAACTTTTCTGAAATTCATTGAGAGGAAAGTACATTTAAACAACATGTAGTTGATGTAGCTGCGTCACACGTTAAACTTAATTGTCAGTCTAAAGAGATGACTGCAGAGAAGCAGCGTCTCATGTTGGTTACATCAACTCCTCTTGTTGTGCCTCCTCCTCGTCTCTACACTCGCATCACGGGAAGGAAGGGCTAAGACACAAAGGGAGGAAATGAGGAAAAACAAACTGAGAAATAAGGTGGAGGAGAATGACCTTTGCCCATACCAATAAGAGTGACAGCATATGATAGCATCCATTTAATGGGCTGATTCAAACTGAATTTCAGCTTTTCCTGACATTTCTTTAGATAAATAAACAGCGGTGCTATAATCATGATCATTTTGAAGCAGATCACTAAAGCTGCCTGACTCATAATTGTTACTAAGGTTTCTTCAAAGCATGGTTACAGTTCCGCATTCATTTACCACAGTTACGTATTTCATTATATCAATGTATTCCCTGAATGATTAAGCCACAGTGACAACCCAGCTGCAGGGGAATCAACTTATATTAAAAAATTGTGACTTGATTTTTTACAGCAGAAATGTGTGAAGAAATTATTGCTTTAAACAATCTGTCTGCAGCCATGGGGGAGCTTTTCTGAGAGACTTGCATATTCATAACACATGTTGTGACTTCACACAAAAGACAACAAATGGGTCTCTGAAAACCCCTAAGGAAAATCTAAACATTTTTTAAAGAAAGTTGAAATGAGGCGCTTACCATATGGATTTATTTGCAACAGCACTGATTCACAAGCATCCGTACTGAAACTAATCCCAGACATACTGTAAACAAATTGCCTGGATGTGAAATACAACACAAAACTGCATCTGTGCAAGCATGAGCTCATGTTGTTGTCCACACCAAAACCCAGACACCGAAAATACGCCCGATTCCCCCACACCAGGGGGGTTACACAATGACCGAGCAATTTTCAAAAAAGATATGAATTTACCAGCCCCAGTTTCACCCTCCTCTTTGTCGAGGCTGAATTAATGTTGGCAAATGAATTAGTAAGGAAAATCACATGCAGTTGCACGGCAGCTACAGACAGCAAGGAAAGTTGATGATAATTACGCTTGCAGTAGTGGTGCCGAACGTGGGCGTAGAGCATTTTAATATTCAGCTGCACTAGCGACAAGCATACGTCACCATTGCTCCACTGCAGAGAAAATGATAGGTTCGAGGACGTCTGTGGGAGGCTATGAAAAAAAATTCCAGACGCTTCTGTCTCTGAAATTCAGGTTTTGAGAGAGAGCTTGTGCATTTGTACACTGTGTGTGAGAGGAAGACTGACAGACAACATAAGAAAGTGAATGGGAGAGGCAAAGACAGTGTGCATTAGCCGTGTAACCTCAGCTGTAAGCGACATGAGGCACCCTCATTAAAACGTTTGACATCCAAGATGCCAACTGCTAATTTTCCTGATTCCTTTGACAGAAAATAATATTAAAAGGATCTGTGTTTGTATGCTGTGTGTATCTGCGAGTGCAATGCACATGCATGGGTGGATGACTTTTTGACTTCTCCCACATGCAAGCATTACAACCACTCTGCCAGCCAGGGCATTACAATCTGTTTGATGTGCCACATGGAGAAATTTAAGGTTCAGAAAACTGTGGGGGCGGGTTGCAGACTTGGCTGGAAAGCGTGGAACTAAAGGGGGAAAAGGTCCATCTGAAATCCACCAACTCGGACTGGCCAGGGAAACACGGAGGCAACAAGCTGGTTTGTAGAAGATGACAACATGACCACAGAAAGATACTGTGGGAGGAAGCTGCAAAGAGTTTCACAGATTTTACAGTCAGGTTTGTGTGGGTTGGTAGCTCCCAGTCCTCCTCCTCTCCCACATATTAGTTTGCAAACCCCCGCTTAATACGGGTGTCATCTTTTAAAACTTGCCTTCACTTTCATGCATTAGCTTTCATGAGGTATTACAGTCTGTAATCCCCAATAAAACAAAAGAATGGGAGGAACATGAGCGTAATTTCATGTCTTATCGCACAAAGGAAATCTTCAAAGAACAAAATCAGAGTAAATCTATGGAAAGGATTTATTAAAGGCGCTAGGACCAGGATGAAGAAATGAGGCTCACTAGTAACGCCACGGGCGCGGCAGGTAACTGCAGCCACCAGCCAAGCCGGCATGGAAGCGCGCACAAACTCTTCACAGACTGTCCATATTCACAGCACTGCACTGTACATTCGGCTGGCTGCCCGGCTTCTATCATATTTTTGTTTGGAGTCGCGAGATGCCACTGATTAATTCTTTTTCCTCTTAGTGCCACCTTTTAGTGGGCTTTCAGTCGTGCTGGGTCATTTGCTGGCTGCGGAAGAATCCATTACTACCACAAACAGTAGTTGAATAAACCGTAATTATCTTTTTCCTGTATCAAAGCTGTCGAGGACGTGCATGCAGCGTCAATTGATGCCACATCCGTAGGCCTGCGCGGAAAATTCGGGCCCCAAATTGCAGCGCATTATGTAGCACACAGCCTGTTCTAGGCAATGGAGAGATACGTGGGTGGGCTCGTTCTTTTTGGTTTTTTAACGCTTCATCACCCATAAGCATTAAAAACTGGACATGCATGTGTATTATTTTACAAATCCTGCTCCTAGTTCCTTTAACAATACCTAAAAAACTGATCAAACTCAATCAAATATTTTCATTAAGGCTTTGGAATCAATCACAAGGAGAGATCTGACTTGTCACAAGTCAAAAGACTAGTTGCATCTTAACTAACTTCATCATTTGTTCCCTTCAAGTAACCATACTACCCAAAAAAAAATATTTTTCTCCCATTTCCTTTAAACAGAAACTTGTAATCTGCCATGTACCACCTGGCTTCCAGCTGCCTTCTTCCATCTCACCATCATCCTACTGCAACATAATCTTTGTAGTTGTTAAAATAAATTGAACTGCCAGCCACATCAGCTGAGCACACAAGGATGACACAGTAAAGGAAGCCAACCAAACTTCAGTTTTCATTTTCTTTGGCATCCTTTCTACTCTTTACAATGATGCCTCTGTGATGCCTCAAGTTACATTAAACTTAACTTTTGATTCTTACAGCGGTTCTGTTTAGTCTTCTCTGTTTTGCTTCTTTCAGGGCTTTTCTTAACATGGCGTTAAAAAATGACAGCCAGGAATAGCGACACATTTGGGCATAAGCTCTCATGTGATTTCCCACGTCTTTTGTCTCCATTCCTTTGCCGCCCATGCATGTGGAGACAATGGGCTGGGAGCTTCGTTATGAAGCTGAAAATTTTTTTACAAAGAAGTCAGACAGGATACTATCCTTCCTGCGACTGTAACTTGTCGGTACAGCAAACAAGAAAACATATGGAACAGCTGTTGCATGAACTAACATGAGTATTTGCTTCTATTACGCTGATGCAGTTCACGAACCCCAGGTTTGCAAAATAAAAACTCTGAGCTGTTCTCTTTACACAGCAGTCCTGGTTGGCTCCAAATAATTATGCAATCAGTTCTCCACAGATAATGGCTTTAGGGCAGTGATGCACCACCGCTTCAGTATGCAGCGTAGGATTAATTGTTGTTATGTTCATTTAACTAGCATATCTGTGACTGATGAGAATATCTGATCTTCATCCTGGTAAAAAAAACTTAATTCCACAAGTAACTGACTATTAATCCACGGTCCAAAAGTTCAATTGAAATGGTGCTCTGTGGGAACAGTACCATGGTAGCAAACGGGTATTAGAGAGGGGTAAACTCAAGCACAATACTTGGTAAAAAAATTAAAAAAAAAAGCCCTGAATTATAATGTTGTAAAGTCAAAAGCATCAAAGCACAGCTGGCACAGGCCTGAGATCTCACAGAGGTTTAAAAAATGGAGTTCAAGCATGAAACTGACATTTATTGTTTATCTATTACCACTGCCAACAGAAAAAGCACACCATCAGTATTCTGGATAGTAAATGTTCTCAGTCAGACAACTGGACACAAAATCTTATTGGAATGACAGGTGTGTCAAGGAAGGGGAGGTCAAACCAAACATCTGTGTCCTAATTGGTAAAGTTCTGGACAGCTCCATTTGTCAAAGCCAATAGGGAACTGCTACATTACACGCCCTGTGACATTTTCAGGTACCCTTAACATAATGTCATACAATCCTGTCCATGCCTGCTACATCAGAGGACGAGTAAGAGGCATTCCTTCATGCTCCTTGCTTCAGTCCAGCAGGTTGTGGACATGAGCAGCAAGTCAAGAAGAACCAGAAAAACCTGACCTAATTAAACCGCTCATGGAGACACTGAGTATTGCCCACTTGGAATTTCCTGCCATTTGCTTTTCAAGACATAAAAAGTGCTGGAGAGTTTTTATTATAACGTCAACCTAGTTTGAAAACTCAGCAAAAATAAACAAACAGGGACTTTAAGAAATGAGTAGAATAGTTCAGCATACTCATGAAAGCACAGCAATAATATATATACACACACACACATGCTCATCAATGTCACCTTTTCCTTTGTCAAATTTAAATGCAAGGATATCAAAACTGCTGATCAGAAGATCTGATTCTCTGCAGGCTCGACACAGCAAGCTGAATACACAGTTTCTGTACCTCTCTCTAATATTTTATTGCAGAGACTGTCAGGTTTTGACACCTCCTAGATAGTACAGATTAAAACAAACATAAAAGCATTTTCAAAAGACTACAAGCTGTATGAAATAATATAAATCAAAAGAAAAACACCTACAAAAGTACACTATACCTAAATAGAGCTATTTTGTTGGTATGAGAAAACATTAGGAGCAAAGTCTCAGCTATTAAATATCATGTGACGAGACAAGTGTACTAACCCTCGAAGGAAAAAGATAAATGTATACCTGGACTTTACATGAACTGATAGCCATGTTCCCACCTCACTCTTCCCACAGAATTAACACAAAGGATGAATTCAGCTTACTTAAACTTACAAACCAGGCCCTGAATTATCCCAAATGCCAGCAAAGCTTGCTAAATGTCTTAATAATACAACACAGAGCTCTGCCCTCTGAAGAGTTGTAATCTAGTCAGATTAAAAAAGGGGTGCATATCTGCTGTTCCAAAGAGATTCATTTAATAACATCAGCAGCTCTGCAAGGGGAGTGTCCATGCAGGCAGCTGCTGTGCAAGCACAGCTCAGACCTGAAGGCAAAAGTCCATGCGAATGATGCTGTCGTTCCACTGCACAGAACTTTTTCTATGAGATGGGGAAAAAATTGGCAAGATACGTCCGGAGAGCTTTTGATGTTAAGCATCAACTTATTTCAACCACTGAGTGATTTTCAGTTTCTTTTCATCTAAAACATATTATCGGAATTGTGTTTAAATTGCAAGAAATGGGTGTTTAATGAGCTGAGGTGAAATAGGCTGCATTTTAAAATACTGATGCAGCCCAGTGAATATACTGCATTTACCAGAGGCCATCCAAATGCATTTAATCAGAAGTACCTTGTATGGAGAACATGGAAAGTACACATTATTGTTCAACATTTAAGCCTCATTGAGACCTGAAATGTCAAACTCCAGCACCTCCACTCCATGCTAACTTTTCAGCAATGGATTTTTTTTTTCTCCAATTTTTTCCATCAAGCTTCTCTGTCCGAATATAATGCACACACAAAAACGCACTCCACATGCACCCTTCCCTTGTGTTTTCCAAAGTCATATAAGCGACTTAATGAGCTGAAAATTTAGTTTTGGGCTAATAGAAACCAACCCTTAGCAACAGAAATGACACATGAATGTGAACTCCTTCTGGTTCCTCTCCTCCTCCTCCTCCTCCTTCTCTGTCCTTCTGCATCTCTTCATCCTTAACTCACTCCTATCCGCCCACAATCGTTCACCCTCCCACTGCTTGTTGAACACTGCATCAGCAGTATCCACTGGAGAAAGGAGACCTGTTCTTTAACTCGACCATCGCAAATGCCGGCCACTTCAAATCCGACAAGATGCATCAGCCTCATCTGCACCCACACTTTCTTCAAAGATGAAGCTCTTTAATGTGATCCCCTGTTATGCAATACTGCGTGATAAATAACTGCAGACACTCTGAGATTAATGAAATTCAGGGGAAGACCTTCCCCTCCTTACTGCTTGATCTGCAGGAGAACGAAGGCTCTGCTATTTTTACTCAGGCATCTCCACGGGTACTATTGTTTCTGAGGTCACATGGCTACCCACCCCTATGAGAGGCTGCTGCAGAGCACTATTTCTGGGCTTCTGACAGGAAGAGATAGGTATGAAGCCTGAGGAGGGAGAAACCTGCTGAAAGGTGCAACAGCGCTGCACTGCTTTAGGACTGAACAGTGAAATGTAATGTATGGCACAAAAAAATAACCGTGCTCCAACCCGTTCTGTGTGTTTTACTCCCCGAATAGATGGAGACAGTTTAAACATTCAAGGTCAATATTAAGGGATCTAAAGGTAAAAGCATGTGCAAGCCTGCTGTTATTTCTGACTGATAGGCTCTTTTTCTGAATTGAGTCTTAACAGACTGCTGCAATGTGCCAATGAGATCAGCACAGCTGCAGGGTCAGTTTTGTGCCTCACCATTGTGACAGCTGCAGGATGGCTGGCATTACATAGGCATCACCCTCCCCTTATGACCCGATCCTTTACTGTATCTGGTGAAGGGCACTGCTGATAAAGTAGTTAATGAATAACGGTACAGAATACTTCAAAATAGTGAGAGAGTGGACTTGATCTGGACCATCAAAAAAAGTCAATTTTGATGTATTTTGTTAAACAAGAATTTTAACCAGTTTCTCGGGAATTTGCTGAATAAATATTAACTTACCCAGGAATGTGTATCCAGAAGCAGAAACTAAACATAGCCACCATTACATTGACTTATCTTCACTATCATTTCAAGTTTTACCTTCAAGATAAACAGAGTCTAATGCTACAACCCATGTGATGAACCAAAAAGTGATTTTTCCCACCTTGTTTTTTGGTTGTTTTTGTTTTTCTCAGATTACAGAAACCTTGAAATCTGTTTGATGATAAATCACTGAAAAATCAATCAAACTACCTCTAATTTCTTATTGAATAGCAAACACACACACAGCTTGAAGATCAATCATGGTAGTACACTGTGTGTTGGCACTTGGCAGTAGTCTTAGAATTTATGGAACAATTTGAAATAAAGGCTCCTGTTGCTGCTCGCTTCTACCATGAATGAACCCTGAATCATTGATCCCAGAAGATTCTGTGAAATAATCTTTGTTCACGGCCTGGTCAACATAAAAAGAATGCAGTCTTGGAAATTAGGACAGTTGGGGGATATGATGTAACTGGAAAGAAAACATCATCAAAGTTGAATGAGCTCCACTGAAATTATTATGAGCAGCAGCAGAAACTGGTTTTCCCAAGGTTGTGTAATTAGTCCACGTTCTTTGATGTTCCCCCTTTTTGTTAGTATGCAGTAAGAAGCACAGTAGACTACCTAATGGACTGAGTACCATTACAAGAGGTTCACACAGACAATTTCAGTTCCTTGAAAACTAATAACAATGCTGACAGTTAAACTGGTAGCAAATAGAAATAATGTTTTTCATATTAATTACTGCAAGCAGAGAAGAATGTATTCATATTAAATACTACACATTTTCCTTCATGTACAAATCACTGTGTCTGCAGCATATTTCATTATCATCCTGCTATCAGCTGCACGTCAACATGCAGGTGACATCACTGCTTTAATCTCGTACTGACGTCAGGTGATAATCTCTCACCTAATATGTGCAAGCAGGAAGTCAAACCCTGGCAGTTACTGTCAATATGAGTGGTTATCTTTATCTTAACAATCATCATTTTCATCTTATGTACTACACCAGAGAGGTGATCAGCAGGAATCAAAATTGATTTCACTGTAATGCATAATTTATAGCAATGATGATCTTGTGGGCTCAAACAGGCAGATGTTAATTCGGATATGCATCAGTCTTGGATGGTCAACTGACACTGCAGGAAAAATATATCCCAGTTATGGAATTCATTGGCGTCAATCTGGAAAGCTATAGAGCTGCATAGTGACAATTTACTATCGGTGAAAAGCCAGCAGGATTAACGTGTGAGACAAGAAACAACAAGGGAAATATTTACAAGTAACAACAGATTCCATATGTTGTCAATCTCTATGGTAATTTCCTGCTACTCCAATGGAAAATTATCATCCTGTGTAAACTGTCTGAGGAGGTAAATACATGTTTGTCAGTGAAACACTTGACAGATAAGCAGCTGTTCTCGGGATTCTGTCTGATTTTTGCTGGCTTTCACTTTCTCACTGCTAAGTAGACTTTGCTTTGAAAGCACACAATGAAAAAGTCATGACACAGGCACATTCGGTATGAAACAAACACCACTGAGGATGCATAATTTACACCAAGGCCACGCGTGCTAAGACCCTGCAGGGCACTGACCTTGAATAAACTCTCTTCACTATTCTCCGGCCTCCACTAAATATAAAAATATGTGGGAGAGGGACTGCTAATTGTACTCGTCACATGTAAATAGCTATTTGGTCTGCTTTAATCGTAATGGGGCCACTGCACCTCATAATGGTCCAGCAATGACTCATGCTGCAACAAAAGTAGAGAAACCATCTACCAAGGCTTTTATAAGGCCATGCTAACTCACTCACAAGTGCCACTGGGCATCTCTAGGCATGACAGCATTGAAAGAAAAAAATTCCAGTGTATGATATCCCTTGTCCACATCCATGTTTAAATGCTGTTGTGAAGATCAGAGGTGAATCCTGCTTGTTGACCAGATTTGGTTTCGTTAACTTTTGTTTAACCAATGTCTTCATCCAGCTCCTCTATTATAAATCTGCATCTGTCATCAAACAGCATCTAGAGGAAAAGGCACACCACTCTTCTAAAGCCAAAACTTTTTTACATAAACTGAACATGAAAACACAGATTTAAATGTAAGGAAATAACCATTTCAAATAAATATACTGGTCACCCACCCTGTTCACTCAACCAAAAATACATTGTATGAGAAATGCAGTCAGTCATATTAGAAATAGAATTTTTCTGAATTTATCAGACATACTAAGTCGAACCTTCAGATGCTGTGATAATAAGCAAAACATAATACACTGCCCCCAGAGAAAGGACAGCAGTGGAGAGTAAACAAAAGACTAATCTGACTTTAGCCAACAACTGAGCACTGCCTTGACACAATAAACTGAGGAGATTCATCTAAATCCCAACATAAGCTCTGCCCACGTGCTGCAGAGATGGGAACAACAGAGCAGACATCCTCTATTTCTGCATCCTTTGGTGCTCATGGGTAATACTGTTTGTTGCATCTATTCACTTTCATGTGGTGCGTTTGTTTTGTTCCTGTCAGCTAAAAATGAACAGAGTTTCCCATCAAAAGTCAAAGACTTATTCTCCTGATGTGCGAGTATGGTAACAAATCACAACCACAAGGGGTCACTATTGCTGCATTAAAATGCTAAATACTTGTAGATACATACAGTAAATAGAACATTTGATTTATGGATTTCTTTTACTACCAGCAGTTAAACAAACTTTTTTCCTTTTTTTGGCCTCCATATTTGCTGAGTTTTTGTCTTAAGGTGCTTCCATCTTCATTTTGTTCAGATGAAGATGAACGTCGTAAAAGAAACCCTGGATGTTTTCCAAATTATGTTTTTCAGTATGTGCCGATATCCCAAATGCCTACATACAAAGATCCCATGTGTAAAACTGTGTCCACACATGAGAAGGGAATGCCAGGTTGTGCTTGCTGTGGACAATCCACCATCATCAGTGAATGCTGAGAGGCTGGAAGATGGATATTACATAAGAAGCTCATCAGTGGGGTAGTGGCCCACGCACTCCAGCATCCTCAGAGGAATCTCATAGTGCTGATAGGCCTCTCACTCAAAGTATGAACAAAATGGCTGAGGCAACTGCCTGAGGGGGGGAATGAAGCAGAGAAGTCAGAAATTTATGTGAATAATTAGCTCCTAAACAGATGCATCTCAATGCAAATATGAGCTGGGCTGCTGAACGAATGAGGACAAACGGCAGCCGATGTCCCTGTAAGCTCACGTATTTACACACATATCAAATTCTACAAGAAGAGGATGCTAATTAGGTTCTTATTGCAGAATGAGATTTTTCATGCAGTGACATAATACACATGAATTTTGCTGCGGTTTTTTGTTGACCCACAACATGTTTTGCACTTGTCCTGTCATTTTACCACACAGTCTGCAAAACAAAAACCATAGTCGAGATGATGGAATCTTCCCTGTGATTACACTCCATGCTAATGTAAAACCACAAGATCTTTGACCTTTAATAGGAAGCTGCCTTTTTACTTGTCAATTTGATTCAGCCCTCCTAACACGTCTCGGTGTGTGTCAGAGAACGTGTGAAGTGAAGTAATGGATTGACAGTTGTGTTTGCAAGCAAATACCAGTGATGTGATTACAGGAGTAAACAAATGTTCCTCCATCCATTTTCTATATTCACTTCTTCCAATTCAGGTTTAGTTGCCACTGGGCAAGAGACAAAGTACACCTGCATGTTTTGAACTGTGGGAGGAAGCCAGAGAACTCATTATGCAGCCCATTAATATTTTGTACATAAAATCGTGTTTTTGACAACATGAACACAAAAAAATGGTTAATTCTCCTGTCTTGCATAACTTTACGTTCCGTGATAAGTCATTCAACATATATAAAATCAATGTAGGTACTGATTTTTAATGTATAACCGTGTTGTGATTTTTCAAGATGTTTGGATTATTTGATGTCATGTCTTAAGTAATTGATGGCTTAATTCTTCAACTTGGGTTATGAGAATGAATTATAAAATCAGCGTCTACAATTTTCTCAGTCCTGCACCTCATCAACTTTGATTCCACATGAAAAAAAATCTAAAAATAAGCATTGGATGCAGAGGGTGTTTTCTGAGTGGGATGATTTCACAAACTATTGTTGGTTTCCAGCTGTGTGCATGCAACAAAAATTGAGGGTGTGCATACTCCCAACCTCACTTGTTGTCGTGATTCTCGCCACTTCCCAGCAGGGTCAACATCGCTGTGAGATCATCAGCGTTAAGCCCTCATGCAGCATGTGCTGTGTGCCAATCGCCTACCTCTGCTCTCACCGGCCCACAAACCCCTGTTGACTCCACACCCACTTGCCCATCCATGGCACAGGCAACCAGTTGCCTAGGCAACCTCAAAAGCCCTCGCTGTTTAAGTGTCAAGATAAATTCAGTTTTGCATTTCACTTGTTTAAACAGATTACTTTTCATTCATGCATTCACTCATTCATGATTTTATTTTCACATCTGCATGGCTCTTCTTGTGAGCAAACCCATTGCTCACATTTTAACCCCTCAGAGTCAACATAAAAATCTGATGTAAGCTTAACAGACAGCTTCCTGTCAAAATCAGGAAACACGAATCAAAATAAAAAAATGGCAATCCTCAGCCTTCATTTTTAGTTATCAGACACTTTGGGTCTAAAAAAAAGAAAAGAATTATCATAAAGATCCAAATTTATGCTCATTTACAGGTTTCAAAGTTGCTTTTAAGAAGATTTCTGTGTGTTTCAATGTGCATAAAACATTTTTTACTCATACTGTATATTGCTGCAGCACTTTTTGTCACCTTATGTCAGAAACACTAATCCTATGTCCAGTGTCTTTTTATCTTCCACCCTAAAAAGCTCACCGGCTCTGGTTGGTTGAATAAAAGTTCCAAAATGGCAACATTCATTTTTTGTTTAAGGCAGGCCAAACAAGCCACTGAACAGGTGTGGTCCAAAAACCTTACATGCTAATATCATTCATGCAAACTAAGTCCTCTGGGCATTTCAGGATCACTGTCTTCTATTGGAGAGAATAATCCCTTTTGTGTGGACTCCATGTAAAAAAAGCTAAAGCAAAATGGTTACAGAATACTACATGTTTTTTCCTCATACAGCAGACAGCTGCAGCACCTCTCATTTCTTCCTCACCTTGACCTTTTTAAGCCTTCATTTCCTTGTAGCTTTTGGATAGATAAGAAAGTGGTAGAGAGAGTGGGGATGACAAACAGGAAATGGAACCCTGGCCACTGCTGTAAACATGAAACAGACATGGGCCAATGAGCAACAGAAATACTTTAAGGCCTAATTTTCTCAGACTGGTCAGTTGATTGGGGCAGAAAAGGTGAACTGCAAGCCAATTCCATTCTTTAGTTTATTTTGGCAGACCAAACTCACCACTATGCAGGCATCATGCAATGTAAAGCCTGCACTAAAAAGAAGGCACGTGAGGAGCACAAATTTGGAGACCTCTTACATGCACATAAAACCGCAATACACACAAAAAGGAAGAAATCAATTAAATCTTTTTTTCAAAGTGTATTTTTTTAAAAAGAGTATTAATCATTTTGTATTTCCTGCGACCCATTCACATAAATAAGGAAATCAAAATAGGCAAATCCTGAATCCAGAGTCATCACTACTCCTACCTATGACGGGGGGAAAAAATGCAAATCTTTTCATTACTTGAAGTAATCCTGCTTGTTAACAGACAAGCAAACAATACCAACTCAAACCTTCTTTATAGGAGGTACTTATCCTCTCTGTAGAGATTTTTGCAGTCATCCATCCCCCATTTAGCCAAGTCAGTCATGACTCTACACCCAGTCTAGCTGCTCTGCAACCATGCAGCAAACCAGCAACACTTCCGCTCGCCATCAGAATATAACACAAAAATAAATTTAAATAATATAATGTTTGTTTTTCTGTCAGAGAGAATCACAAGTACCATTCAATTCAGTCCATCTGCAAACGCCTTCATCAATCCCATCACTCTGTCAAGGGGGGCGTGACACAAACAGGCAAATTCTCTATGAGGCACAGCCACAACCACACGCACACACACACAGCTGGAGGCTGATGCTGTGCTCGTTAGTGTCACTGTTGCTGAGCTCCTCGCTGCACAAATCACAGCAGGAGTGAAGACGACAGAAGAAGGATGCTTACATAAAGGAAAAAATAGAAATAAAGGCATTATGGGATGCAAACAACCCCTGTCATGAACACAGAAAAAAAATACAGACTGATAAAGAAAAATCATCAATGATGTCAAAACAGGAGATTAATGCAGAAAAAATAGCATAACTGAAAGATTGTAACTTCCAATTAAAAAGTCTCACACAAACACCCCAAAATGGTCGAGCAACGATAATCTCAATCGTTTCAAAGCCACAGCCCTAAAGATAAACAAGCACCATTATCGAGACTGTGTCAGTGTTTCCATGGGTGTTGCATTTCTTTATTCCTCGTTTCTTGTCTACATTCAACAGAGCACTGCTGTCATGCTCTGTATCGTCGCCCACGTTCACCCTTGCAGTGTGCGAGAGAAAGAAAGGAGAGGGAGAGTGGGAGGGAGGTAGAGGAGAAAACCTTGCTTTCACAGCGAGAGACCAATGATACATTATGGGAGGACAAACCATATTGCTCCATGCTGTTTCTCTTACAAATGACTACATGACCAAACAATACGTTCACATATTGTATAAATCGAAGGCGGCATGCCAGGCATGGTTTACTATGTCCCGGGCTGTGTGGCTAAACAAAGACAATATGAATATATGATCTCTTGAGTCTGTACACCAGTGGGTCAAGTTTATGTTGTTTACATAATGGGAGCATGTTCATCCCTCTTCGACTTCAGCAATTTTCTAGTTCATTAAATTAAATGGAAAAAAAACTCCTTTTGTTTGACAAGCTTATTCCGAGGACTAAGGTACTGTTCATCCCTCCGGTTAGAACAACATTGATTTTTATGGAGGAAAAGACCAACAACTCCAGCTTCCATGTTTTTCTAACACATGAATCCTCCCTTTATAACAGAGCTGCAGCCCTTCAGTCTAGAGAAGATTTAAATTCAATCTCGAGTTCTGCAGCATAAATATGAAAATTGCATCTGAAACAACTCTCGTAATCAAGGAGCCAAAAAAAGGAAACAAAAGGCAATCAACTAATGTAAGACCAATAATATTCCATCCTTATGTGTGTGAGATCTTAAAACTGTGTGATGGCAGATGTGGATAAAAACTAATGCTACCACTAAAGACTTGTCCTCTGGAGTTGAAGGTGTCAGCAATCTGGGGACCACTTCTTGCAAATGTTTATTTGGTGACTATTTTATATCCTGATCAGGTTACATAAAATATCCCATTTTATTCTCATCTACCATTTTGACTTCATATATGACGAACAATAGTTTGGTCTTGTGTAAGTACGCATCAACTGAATAAAATGAAAATTTGCAATTTCCCAGTAGAAAACTTCGTATGTAGCCATCCACCCAACTAGAATTCCCCCCTGGGAAGTCAGATGAACCCTGACCTTAAAATCAACCATGTTTGGCCTGTGCATGAAAGGTGATGAAGGTGAAGTCATTTCCTGAGTGTCAGCTACATATAAAAACCAACATTTTGCCACAATGTGTATAAGCATTAAGACTAATTACAACTTTTTTTTAACAATTGGCATCACAAGCAGCAGCTATTCAGGTCAGTTGGTAAACTTGTTGGTTTTAAAACATGTAAACTGGAACATATCGAACTCAAGTGTGAGTTGATTGTTTCATTTTGTTATCCAACTTCAATGATTAATTGAATTTACCCAATGCCCTCGACTGGTGCACCTTGCAAATGCAAATGAGACACGTCTAATTTGGTTTACAAATTTTCTCTGCTCATAAATGCATGCTTGATGTTTCAGAAGTCACTGAGAAATATTTTGAAATCATTTTAATCTACTCACCAAAATCGAAACAATAGTGAGTCAGATTTTTACCATCATCCAGCAGCTAATCATAATTTTTATTTAATAAATGTTAAGATTTGACAAGTGATTGTCTGGCTTACAGTACAAAAACAGAAAAATCACCTGCTGAGAAAAGATCAAATAAATGTAATTCAAGTGGGGCTTTTTTTAGTTTCTGGTGCAAACATATCGGGGCCTGTCTTGGGGGCACTTAAAACCTCAGCCTTTCCACAATCCTGGCTACAACCCATACTGTACAGGCTGCTTACAACCGCTTACAACCCAATAAAAAAATGTTTTTAAAAGTCTAGTGAATTGGGAGCCGTTGTGGACTTGACTGATCTGCGTTATCATCTGAAGATCCTGTATGATCGTGACCCATATTACCACAGGGGGAGGGAATCCATCACAGGCAGTTCATCAGCAGGGATGAGCTCTTCTCATGGCTCATGTTCAAGGACACTCATTTGTGAGCATGCACAAATATTGGTACTGTTCCCAATAAATATCCTATTATAAGTTCCTGTCCTCATCTCTTCTCCCTGTAGACCACTGAGCTGATGGGATATGAGAGGTGAAGGCAACGCAGTGACCACCAGGTTTTTAAAGCTAGTTTGACTAGTAGTTATGGGGGAGAGAAGCGTAAAGGAGAAGTTAATCAGACATTTTGGCATCAGCCTTCCACTGAGTGAAATAAAATTATTTTCCATGCAGCCTGAAAGCCATCTGGCTTACTAACTACACTAAGAGAGACAAAATGTTCCTTACTTTAGCTTGCAGTAAGCATAAAACCTGGGTAACCATGGAGAGGGGCTTACTTCTCTTCCAGTCTCTGTTCACATCACCAATTAGCAAAGCTACTGTACTGAATATAATGATAAGAGGGTTAAAGTTGACAGTATCTGATGAAAGCTCCATTATCACAACAAGAACAGCATTATTTATACAGCACAGAGTATGCACACATACTCAGTGAATCTTTTGATTCATTATTTTGGCAGCCAGATATTAGGTGGCCAATAATCTCATTATTTGGACAAAAACAGCTCTCTCTAGTTCAGTGCTCTTCAGAGGATGGGGCTCTAAAAGAGATGAGGCATCTCTACTTCAATTATGCCCTAAAATACTTTAAATTGAGACAATGGGGGAAAAAAAAACCTAATCTAATGCTTCTCTGTAGCAAGTGACTAATCCACAATCAGGGGTTTTGCTCTTACGAGCACTGTTTGGATGCCAGATGAGCTTGATGTTGTCTTGTTGAGAGGCAGGCCAGCCTACGTCAGCACTGCTGGCTGCTGGCCAGAACCACAGAGCAAGGACGCAGGACAGACAAGCGTGAACTGCAAAAAGGCCTATTTCCTCCAGGATTTTCTTCTCAAGCCTGGCAGCTCTCCGAGCCCGTGATTCTAATTCTGCCACTAGGCCAGTCCCTGGCATCCTCTCCAGATGGTGGTGTACAGGGGGGTGAACAGGCAGATTAGGAAGAGAGTGATGACTGGTTCCTGACTACACATCCGGTGGCTGAGTCGCATTCGCCTTCTCCTCCAGTCACATGCCAGCCATGGCCCTGAAGACCGGATGCTCCCGTCTGTGTGCTCCAGCGAGGTGTTAAGCTCTAGATTAGTGACTTGACATGACAGTGTGATAGTGGTGTAAAAATCAGCCCAATGCAAACACTGAAAAAAGGGCAGGTACTCAAAGAAAACTTCTGTAACAGTAAATAAAACAAGTGTCTACTGATGCAACGGATTTACTGCCCTAGCACAAAGCATCCAAAGCATTTCGTCAAGAAAACATTTCTGTAACATAAAAGCTAAAAACAGTTTTTAACTCCAGCTTAATTTCATATAATTACTGTAAAACGGAAGTGAAAATTAAACCTTAAAACTTAAGCCTGAGTGGCTGTGAATCTGTATGCGTGAGAAGAGGAAAAAAGACAGAGTGGATGGGAAGCAGTGATGCAGATGATGTGGTAGAATCAATGAAAGGCAGCAAAACACACTCGAGAGCAAAACACCACAAGAGACAGCAAGCGCGTCACAGCAAATTTCACACTCTGGAACAGGCAAAGGGAACTGTCAGGCCAAGAAATGCTAAATGAAACTAGCATGAAAAGAGTTGCATCAAATTCTATTTTCTCGAAAGTTTTTGGAAGGCTTTCTAAAAAAATCTTGCACCAAAATCCTGCAACATGATCCACGAAGTAAGCTTGAAAACAGTCGGAAAGAAAGAAAATAAAAAAATCGGAGACTTCCTCTTTTGTTTGAAAAAGTTGATGAGAGAAAAAAAGTCGCAAGGTTTTAAAGCAAAACCGAAGTGCATCCACAAATGGACTCAAAATTCACTGCAGAGAAAAATATCAAAAGAAAGGATGACATAACAAAAGGAAAAGACCATTT
>JAOXYM010000008.1:17370337-17387136 GCA_028567055.1 Leptatherina wallacei | reverse complement strand
CCTTTAACTCCATTTTACATCTGGACATTTTCTTTATGTTGCATCCCCTACATCCTAGCCGAGCCAGGGTCGTAACACCATTTTCTCCCAAAATTGCCATCTTTAAGAATATGCATACTCAGAGAGGCTTGGAACAGAACAGCAATGATTCATCAAAACAGATAGTCTCATAAAATCTCTCTCATAGTCATTTTTCATCTCCTCCAGACTGCATAATGGCAGAGGGAGAAATCAGAAGCAAAGAAGAGATGAAGAGCACTCTGAACAACTCAGACAAAAGTTGCTGCGTTGTTGTGAGCATGTCACTTGATTTATGACTCTCCCTGTGTAAGTGAGGCTGCAGATCTTACATAACCCCATTTAACTGGAGAAGCTATGAAGCAAACCACCGGGTGGCAATGAATGATTTCTGTGCCGCCTGAGCCTCTGCTCCTTTGTCACATGTCTTCATTTTATAGTTGTTAAGAGAAACAGCTGAAAAGAAAAGAAGAAAAAAGAAAAAGAAAAGGAAGCTGAGAAAGACTGCAGTCATCTGGGTTACAAAGTCCTCCCATCCCCAAATACTAGTGGCAGTGATATCACTCTAATAACAAAGACAGCATTTGATGTTATGAGAAGTTTAATAAAATAATTTAAAAGCTCTTAAGAGTCATTTTCTCCTTTGATCTGATCCAGGAGGAGCCAGTTAAGTAAAATTTAAAAGCAAACATAAGTTTCTTCCAGACTAAAAATTCTTGGTCGCTGAGATCAATTTTGATCTGAAATCACGATATCAGCTTCTGATTCAGAGCTTGGTTTTCAATGAATGTCTAGTAGTGTTTTCTACCAGCGTTAAATCTGGAATACACGAGCCTGCTAGCATTGGTCATCGTGAATTTGTGAGCTAACTGACAGCTACATTAACATTGGAAGCTTCAAAGAGCTGCTAGCACAACTTCTCAGTTAAGTTTCTAAACACAGTTGCCAGATTTGTGATAAAAACCAGCACACTGGCAAATTGAATCCAGCCCAAATGTAATCAGTACCGGTGAAAAGTTACAGAGATAAGTGCAGAGATTAGCAGTGTTACATTAAAATGTTCAAGCATTGGGACACAGCGCTGTCATTTTTTACAGGGCAGTGTTCAACTGATGTAGTTGTAAACCTCAACCGAGAGAATGTTATAATTTTCAATCCTATTCATGTTATTTTTTCTGTCTTTTTTACCATGTGTTCTTAATGAATCCTCCTAACCAATAATGAGCAAAATATGACAGAGAGGATATATAACAGTAGAAACACCGGATCAGACAGGACTACCAATGAGGTCTGCATTGTAACAGTCTGCAGATAAGCTCCTCACACTTGGCTTTGTGTTGATCGAAACAATGACAAATGTGAATTTTATAACATTTTAATATCAATCAAAATGTCGACAGGTGATGATTTTTAAAGTAAAACATGGGTATGTAAATTACTTTGGATCCTTTTTATATTTTGCCCACTTTGGGCGCTTATAAATCATACTGAAGTCAGGAAGCAGTGGCAACAACAGGAGCCCCTGTTTTGTCTTATGGGAAAGAATCCTTTAAACACACGGTAAAGAAGACCTGCATATGAAATCTGCAACATACAAGCCGTGTTTGTAAAAAAGGACATAACATTGCAGTACAGGTTGGGGCAGGAATCCAGGAGTTGTGAAATATATTTGTTCACTGATGCTCCAGACAACCTCCAACTGTCAACTTGGTGTATAAGGACCCTTGAAGGCTTCTCTGAGCTGTCACCTCTGAGTTGAGTCCCCTCCAGGTTTGTTCCCTTCAAATTCTAGCTTTTTATTTTACAAATACGCCTTAGAACAACTTGGACAGATACATAACTGGGAAGTGGTTTAGGGTCCCTCCCTCTTGAATAGATAAATAAATTGCATTTCTATTTTTTACAATCTAACCTAATAAACATCAAGACATCTTTGGCTCTAGTCTGGATTAGCTAGATTGAAGCCTGTGGTGAAAACCAATAAGGCAGAAATAACCATATAAGCGTGCATCACTTCATGAAATAATCATACAAATCGTGGTTGTTTCATCTTTAAAATGATATTCTAAAACCTTTATGTTGCCAACCTGGCAGTACGAAGGCTAGACTGTGGTCAAACTAAGACAAACAAATTTTAGAAATTAAATAGCTTCACAAAAAAACACAAATATAATTAGGTAATTGAACAAGATTTAACCAATTTAGCCCTTCTAAGGTCTGTCTATTCCAGCACTCACAAGGTCATCATTAAGGTCTAACAGTTGGAAAAGCATGAAATGAAAAACTGAGGAAGTTTCACAGACACAGAGTATTTTGTATTTTGAAAATTGGTCCTCCCAACCAGAAGACAAATAATTCAACCCTGAGCAACACATAATGCCACAGGAAAATCTGGCGACTATGTACCCTAGATGTAGGAGTTCTCAAGGTCTCAACATCCTTAAATCTTATAACTTTATTAGCACTCCAACCAAAATTCCTTTAATTAAAGAGCAGACAGAGTTAAGGTTGTACATCTGTGTGTCTTTCTAGAAGGTAAAGAAGCTCACAACAGAACCAAGATGAAAACAACTCAGTGTTAAGATGCAATCAATGAACCAAACTCATACACCATACAAACTCATACAAAGTCATTTCTTGATGGCTGCTGAATGGAGTTACCCGTAATTAGAAATAGTAATAAAATAAAACTATAAGCACTGATTTATTAAAGTTTACTAAACTGATACACTTAAGATCCAAAACCCAAGTATGAGGCATCTCACAGTCGTATAAAATGACTAAAAATGTCAGACACTACTAAAATGATCTATGCTTTCAGGGTTAATGCACCGCCAGTGAACCCTAAACTTTAAGCTATTAACTACAAGCACAGATGACTGCTCCTGCTATGTCATTTAAAGAAATGGCCGAATACCTGAAATACATATGACAGAAATATTGGATTGTCCTTTAAAAGTACAAACATTGAACAGATCCATTTAGTAAAATTCTGTGATAAATTACTTTGACATTTAATGAATATCCCTGTAATCCCTCAAAAATATGTGCCTTCACCATGGCATTAGCAACAATTGCATAACATATTTTAACATATTAAACATGAAACTCCTCCACAAAACCATCTTTACTGTTTGTAAAATATGTTTCTCCCTTCTTTAATCATGTGTGCATTAAGGGCCTGTCCAGATATCGGATTTTCACGATACAATGATTGCAGTCAAAAGCATGTGAACATCACCACCAATAGATAATTAAAATATACCCAATAAAAGGTGGTAAGGGACTTTAAAATTGTACAAACCAATCTACAATCAAGGATGTTTTGATTTGATCATAATAAACCAAATCATGACATTATCATATACAGTATGCATGATCAAGATAATATTGATATTTCATTCATCTAATAGCATGATAATCATCCACACTGGCATATTGTGACAACCCTGGTGTATATGTGTCAATTACAGACTAAGAAGACAAGGAGCAGAAAAACAACATGGATGCTTATTTTGAGAAGAAACTTAACAAGAGAATCCTATTATCCACATATCTACACTATACTTTAGAATTCTAACAAGTACTTAAAGAGGAGCATCAACAGGACTGGCCCAAAAAAGTATTATGTATAGAACCAAATGCATGTCTGTAAAGTCTCAATTTGCACATGTGAGTAAGACAAACACAAATTTATATTGTTGAATGCAAAAAGGATGTCATGCAAAAACCCACACTACAGTTTAGCTCAAACCACTATAAAATATTTGATGTTTGAGCTGGTTGTAAATGGCAAAACATTTCTGTTCTCAAGGCCACTTTCTGAGTACCTGTTGGAAAACCTCCCGATTGTCCAAGCTTAGAGCATTTTGACCAGTATTTGCTTCTGGTTAGACACTGACTCCTCATAGCTACTTTGCCCAACACAGATTTAAAAAAAAAAAAACACTTTCAAGCTAAAATATGATGTATTTAGTGGAAGAAAATCTGGAATTTCTCTAATTCAAAGCTGCAAGGCAGGGACTCACATGCACTAACATCCACACACCTGGACCAGCTGTTAAAAGGAACAGAGCAGCTTGGATTACCGCACATACACACATGCAGAGCACTATTTCTTTCTCTGGTAAAACTATTGCACTGCTGTATCTACATATAGCAAATGGTTGTTTGCCGTTTTATGTTGAGCAAGGAAAGTTTCCTTTCAAGTATGAAGACGACTAATGACTAAAAGGATTCCATGACAAATGCTCACAGGACAAAAGCTCACAAATTGTTTTATAATAAGGCGGAGGTCATGGATTCGTCAGCGTTGGCTTGCCGGTCTGTCTGATCGCAACATAATTCCAACAGTTATGGATGGATTTTGATTCAATTTTCAGGAAACCCCAGAAATGGAATAAGGAAGAAGTGATTACATTTTGTGGGTGATCCAGATTACTGCCTGGATCTGGGATTTTTTGAAAGGGTTCTTTACTATGGAGATTGGGATAATTTTGCCATTAGAGCTTTTAACTCTAAAATAATGCCTACAATCATTGGCAAACAACAACAAAACAAATACAATGGTTTGGTGGAGGTCTACGTTCTCTGAGTGCTTCTAGCATGTATGTAAAAATGTATTTCCTTTCTAGTTCTATCATCAGCAGTTCTGGTATATGATGAGCTAGGACCTGTGTCCATATGTAACGATGACAGGAAAGACCCATGGCGCAATTAACAGTCATTGAGCAGTAATTTACAGTCTCATTATCAGGATTATCTTTAAGATCACCATTTCATTTGTCAGGGAGATGTGATCCTTCTCACATGCTTAGGTCTTATGTAATATGCAACAGAACACTCGGTTATCTTTTTTTTCTTTTTGAAAAAAACATTTGGGAGAATTTTCTTTAAGTAGTGTTGTGAGCATTTGTCTTGTGAGTAATTATCTATGCACCAACTAGAAGAAGTAGTTAAGACATTTTCCCATTTAAAAAACCAGGACTGATACGTCTTTGTTGCAGATCTGAATTATATACCGTATATATAAAATAAAAAGACGACAAGGACAGTTGAAGATGATTTACAGCCAAAGGTTTATGATTAATTGCATTTCAGCAATTTCCCTCTGGGATTAATAAAGTATTTCTGATTCTGATTTTAACTGAAATCTACAAGTTGGTCGGAAATATTTACAAATTCCTGGTAAGCTCAACCAATTTATTAGATAAATAGAGATTGGCTTAGCTTGTGTTATCATGCAGGAGACTACAAAATAAATGGCATATTTATGTGTCACTTTCTTTAGCTTATAGTTCTATAGTCACTGGGTTAAGCAGACTGTTATACTTTCTCTTATGGTGAAAGTCTATCCACCAGGATAGTCCAGGGGGCTCAGTTCGATTGGGGAGGGGATTCCAAAAAATATTGCATCTTTTCGTTTGCTTTGCTTTTAGAATTCACTATATTCAAGCTGACGAAATTGCTAGGAAAACATCACGTATCGTCAATATTCCCTGAAATAACTGCTGAACAACAAGAAAGAAGAAGAAAATCCAACTCACTGACTGGCCAAGACCAAAAACATCTCTTTCACTGCAAGTAAACATTGAGCGACAGAAAGTTTATGCAGTCTTTGGTTTCCGTTTTAACTTTGGTGTTCAAACCTAATGTGGTTTTCACTAGAATCTGTCAAGTATGAGCAGAAGGAGAGGCAGCAAGCTATCCAACATGTTGCGCTTCAACACGTCCTGCACCACTTCCCGTCTTTGGTTCACTGGATGGTCTAATTACTTTCACACAAGTGAATCGCACCAAGATTTACCTGCAAGTGAACCGGGGACCCCTGGTTTTCAAATAGACCAGAGTTCACTTCTTTGGTCGACACCAGAGTTTAAATGTGCATTCACACCGCTCCAAACGAACCATACTATCAGCAGAACTGAACCAGGATACATTCAAAGCAGACCAGACAGTCCCAGTGTGAATGTGCCCTTAAACACACCAGCATCACTGTTAGCAACACATTTTATGGTGTTGTTCCTGTTTCACCCGTTAAAGAGACCTCCAACCATAACCATTAACTTCCAACTGATTCATGTACAACAGACATGCTTGCAGCATGTTGCCCAAATCATATTGAAATTCTGCATACATTAAGATGAGTGTCTTCTACTGCAGCAAAGCCAAAATGTCCACGATTATTACTTGGCTGGCTTCGCAAGACAAGTGGCACAGCCAGATTGTACAAATTGCCATGTGTGATGGGTGGCAGGGAAGTAGGCCGCCTTAAATGATGGCATCCCCATCTGGGATCCTCTCTAGAGGATGTCACAATGAGCAATCCCTATGCTACACTGAAATCTGCAAGATCCAGATACTCTTGTGTTTATAAGACTTTTAATACATTATCAGTACTGCCGTGCTTTTACCTTGCCTTGGGCTGTATGCATCTTTCCTTTCACAAAGCATATGTAGGAAGGACGAAAAATCTATTCAGCATAGAATCAAATGGGTAATCACCCTTTCATGCACTTCATCCTTTCATTAGATTAGAACACCAAATCAACCAAGTCAACATATTACGTCTTTTGGGAGGATGAATTGGCTGCACGGTTGGAAAAAGGTCTCATATAATCTGGGAAGGTCTTTGGCCATTTGAGCTCATGAAAAGCAAATATTTTGGTATTTCTTGTTCCGTCTTAACAAAGTCCTATAACCAGCAGGCTATCTGCTCCTGCTCTCAATGCCCAGATGGCCACAAAGCCCAACCTTACTGTTGCACCCAATTTAACAGCTGCAAAGGTCGGGGCTTTGTCTGTTTGGATATCCACAGATGGTGAAACTCAGAAAAAGCTCGATATGTCAGGACTGCCGACCCTTCGGTCATGTATAAACTCATTCAGTCTTCATGAAAAAAAAACAACATTCTAACAGCGAATCCTAGCATCTAAAAGTATAGCAGCTGGTCTTGAGAATGTGAACATATTGGTGAGTGTGTGCTGGGCTTACCTGCAGGTATAAGACGTTGCAGGGTGCATCAAGGTGAATCACACAACGCCAAGGCATGGAGGCAGGGACAGGGAGACAGAAAATTAGTGAGTTCACTGGATAAGTTGAAAAATAAATGAATAATTCATTACATAATTTGTCAGGATATCATTTATCCAGTATACTGCGCATACAGCAAACACCTTCAAGATATCAAAAACAAGTTAAAAAAAACATCACAAGAAAGGAAAGTGATAGTTTGAACCTTTTCCTTGCAGACAGGTTAGATTCTGATGTAAGATTTGAATATCAACATTGAATGATATCCCTAAACGAATAAGTCAGCCTAATCTTTTGACAAATCTTGATATCAAATGGCGTTTCTCTTCTATGCCTTCACATCAAAGCAATCACATCAAAAGATGTCCCTTGCAGGGTTCAGATAATATTTGCTTGTTCAATCTCCAATCTTTGATTGAGGTAGTCGATTGTCCCTCTAAGCCCTTTATCCTACTCCCATCCTCTCTCCTTCGTCTGCTCTGATAGAAACTGAGTGGTCTGTAAATGCACTGCATTTACTGTAATTTCCAGTCCATCCAGTGCTACTCAGGTATGGCAGAATGAATATTAAACCTAACACTACCTCAAAGGTAACCTTTATCTCAACTATTTCCCCAAGAGCTCAGCTCATATTAAGAAAGGAACTGTGCTTCAAAGCATGAACTACAGGTATGACTGATATTAGGCAATAAAAATATTATGTAATATTCTGAACACATAACATTTCCCTTTCTCAAGATTAAACGAGATTAAACTACAAAAGCATCCGTAAGCCATGGATACAACAAAAATACTGGTGAGAGTGTCTACTATTGTTTCTAAGGTATGAAATAACTAATTCTCAGGAATTCTCAGGAATGCTGAAGTCAGACGCTGTAATAAAAAGCAAATGAAAGTGCTCCCATCTTCAGGATAAATTAATGTGCAAATGGATCATCTGGGTTCCACTGTATGTGCCATAACTCAAGGCTATGTGCAAACACTCCATGTTTGGTTTTGTAGTTGCTATCCCTGCCCTTGAGTCAGTGCAGACTGAGGTGTTGCATTGCTCAGCACGAGTCATATGCAGCAAGAAGAATTTTCAATGACTCATCAGCATCTAATAGCACGCAGAGTTTTTCCTGCGGTCACAAAGATGTGTTAAGAGATACAGTGACCAACAACAGACATGGACCTGAAACAAAAGCAATGTGCCATAGAGATAAAGTAAAGTAGGCATGAGTGTTAATAGTTTTTTATGCTTTTACAGAGCTTACAGTGGGTTCAAAATTCTTCTTACATGAAAGCATTAGTCCAAAACAGTTATAAGAAAATCAGAAAGATAACTTTTTTTCTGTTGCTGACTGAATGTAGCCCACAATCACTGTGAGAGGCTTCGTTTGGATTATATTCTCCAACCAATGACAGGCTGTATTTCTAAGTATTTCCCTGTTTTTTAATCAGTATAGACTTGGATGTCCTTCATTCCCCCATGACCTTTAAATGATCTAAAGATTAATGTGGGCATCTTTAAAAGGTGAATAAATGGCTAAAATTGTTCTGATGTGACTGCACAAACCGCAATGCTGCTAAACAAACCTCTATGAATGTTTTAGAGAACAAATATTACAAAGAATTGTCCCATCTATTTAAATATATCAGACCAGTAGCACAGGTTTAGACAACTAATCCCTTCTGTGTCAGAATGAAGATGTCTGCTATTTGACCAGCTGCAAACAAAGAAGTTGGAGGTAACAGCCACAGAGATATGGGAGCATTTATCTGCACTAATTCCAAAGGTATACTGAGAACAAGAAATAAAACAGGATATGGGCTGAGTCTAATCCTAGAAAATGGTACAAATGGATTCATCCTGACAAGTACAGTCAAGAGAATTCCTAAAGGGCAGGACAACCCCCGATTCCTGACCTTCCATCACAGTTTGACACTCCCCCAACATCTCTCCTTACATCTGTCTCCACAGGCTCTTTCAGACACCCATCCAGGTCGGAGGCAGGGAACTGCGTGTGGGGAAATTCACACATCCAGAAACCACCACATGCACACCACAAATACACACTCACACAGAGCTACTCCAGCCACCTACTTGTGTTACATAACACATGCCACTGCCTACCCGTCCACCAGCAGATCTGCAATGCACCCAGCCAAGAATGGAGATTCATCACCAGAGCTCGTGCACTGCTGAAGTCTGAACAGTTGACTTGCTAATCTCTCAGCCTGCAGAATCATGACAGACACGAGGACAGGTCCTCTGAGCTGCTGATGCTAAATGACCTATATGCTTGTGCTAACAGTGAAAACTGATATTTCAGTCAGATGGACTTTTCCCAAATGTAAAATCTGACTAGATGAGACCTTATTGGCATGAAAGGACCACAGGAAGAATTGGTTTATTGTGTAAACAGACAAACTGAAGCTTAGAATTAGTCTGAGTTGCTCTTTTTAAGCCAAACCTAGATGTTATGCCTGATTCTGACACAACAAAAAATACCCTTTTAGAGATGGAGGTCTTCTGAAAGCCAAATGTGTGAAAAGCCACAATTTAGTAAGGTGAATGTCTTCAAAGAGGCCCCAGCCTGCATAAACATTAGAAATGTGGAATACCTTCAGCTTTACTCATATTCTTTTGTATAAGAGCTGGAAAAATAACAACATGCTGCAAACCAGGGCTGCTGGGAAACTAAATTGCTTGGGAAATGAAGATCTTCTAAGTGTCTTACAAAATGGATACAAATGGTTTACTATACTTTAATACAACAGCGAGGTGCATCTCTAGACACCGCTTGGTCCAATTTCACAACAGAATGGACCCAAGAGCACAGTGGGCTGTGAGATATACTGGGTAGCAACACAAGTGTCATAATTCCTCCTTTTTAACTGTACAGTACTTTATTTGAGGCCACCAGTTCGTTCCAGTATGCGAACACAGAATTGAGGGAAAGCTCATCTGCTGATGCTGCTGAAGAGTGCACTTTTCATGCCAGACTACTAAAGGAGGAAAATCTCATCATCCAAAGCGAGGCTGCACTAACACAGCCCTGAGCAGGACTCTGAACGGCTTACTTCAAATGAACACTGCAGAGCGTCTCTTCACCCAGAGCACGAAACACTCGCTCAGTTTACAGCATTCTCTTATGTGAAACAGGGCTTTTTTTTTTTTTTACAAAGGACCAAATGGTGCTCAGCAAACACTGTAGCATTCTGGTTAACTTCTTCTTCCAAATCTCCATAGTAACGTCACTGCTATACTGGCAAGCTATTAAGAATATAATTCATCTGAATGACTTCTCCAGATTTTCCTCACTTTTGCCATCTGATGTTTGGCCTCTTGAGTCCTGGCATTTCGTGACCTACTATAATTTGGCTGTACTCTGAGACAAATGTGCTGTCATTCTGCCACTAACCCTACTTTCTTAATTCAGGGCAAATATCCTAACACCGTTTTCCACGATTTTTACATATGGGCACAAAATACTGCAGCAATTAAGTCATCAAGCTCCCAACATGCAAAGAGATGAACTACTTAGCCTCTAGATACTGAAGGCTTAGCAATGATGACTCTAAAACCACAAGAGCATAAAGCATCAGAGTAATGATTTCTGTTCAAAACAAGCCGTTAACAAAATGGGAGGGGGGGGGCAAAGATATTTTTGGACTTGATTGTTAAGAGAAATCTTATTTATAAAGCTGTCAAACTACAACAGGAATTTGGTCTTTAGGCCACTGCGGTAATGCTGTTCTTACATTACATGGTACAGTATGGTTGAGCTCACCGCAGCTCTTCCATGCTTCATTTTCCACTGTAGACAGTATATCCTCAACATGGATGGGATCATCTGTTTATCATCACAGTGTTTGTGATGTATAATAATATAGACATTTGTGCATTTATTATATTATAATGTTTTTGAAAAAGTTTTATCCAAAACATCTTATAAGTGAAGAGTTTGGCATTGAATATATTTGCAAGTGATCGTCACAACTGAACATACACAGCTCAACTCTGCTCAGTGGAGACAAAAAAATGGATCCATACTCATTTTCAATTAGTATGTTCATGTATTAGAAGTTATTGTGTAGGCTATTCCTGCAGGTGATGATAACATCAACTTGACTGAAGTGAATGTACCAGTTGTTATCAATTACATGGTACTATGTAATCAATCATAACTAAGCTGACCCTTATTGGACCATGTGATGTACTGAAAAAGTAATTCCATTCATTAAAATCCTAATGGCAACACTATAGCTGGAAAAAAATTGGGAGGGGAATAAATGCAGGTTTGGACATGACACATGACAAAATAAATCAATAAATTTAATTTTGAAAATATATTTTTTATCTTATATATCTTTTAAGTAAAGCAAATCCAGGCATTGTCGTGGGAACCAGTTATTTGTGTTGGTAAGTAGTTGCTTAAACATGTTAAAAGGCAGAAAAGTGTGGTTTACTGAATTGTGGAGTTGAACTGTTAACCATTTGGAAATCTTGTTCTTTTCTTTGCATAGTAGAATTTTGTATTTGTTGGTGCAGCCAGAACTGGGCTCACTAACAGAGGTCTTTCTGAGCCTAACCAGTCCACAGCAGACTCATGTCTGTTCTTCATACAGAGCTGGCTTAGACCCGAAGATCACACCCATTCAATACCAGTTCATGGCTTTGTCCAGAGATGTCACTTTATTCTCTGAATATTTTAATGACATGATGAACAATAGATACAGAAAACTATGTAATCTTCTGAGTCTACTTTGGGGAGAGTTATTCTTAAATTCTTAAAACAATTTTTCCACATAGTATTTAACAAAATGGTGGTCCACTGTCCAAGGACTCATCCTGTCTAGAATACTCGTTTATACCCAGCAATGTCACTGAACTATTACATATTTTTCTAATTGATCATTTAGTACCTGGATTATTCATCTTCTTTTTCTTCATAATCTAAGAATCACTCAACTTTACCAATAAGATGTCCTCCTTGTCTTAGTCTATTTGATGTGTGTTACTAGCATCCAAGTCCATGTGAGCATATTCTAAACAATAGTTTGCTTCAACATTTATTAGGAAGTGTTTGCACTTTAAAAAAAAAAAATCACATACAATTTTCTAAATGACTGGTAAACTACAAAATTTAGTTTGTAACAAACCTTTTACACTGCATTGTAACTTTTGGAAACAAGAACGTAACTCTTAGCTGCCTGGAGATGCCTCCTGCTAACAGAAGCCATTCTGAAACACCCCCTAAGTTGTCGGTTCCAAAATGGGAACTGTGATTGTGTTCCAAGAGGGGTTGTAGTACATGCAGTTCACATACTGCACCACATGACATCAGTCCTGGGTCATGGCCAGAGGGAATCAGCAGTGGAAAAACCTAAGCTTATTCCATTTGGGGAAAGCAGGAAATGGGGGGTATAAACAGTAAATGCGGGGTCACATTACACTTCCTCTCCAGTTATTCCCACAGAATAAAACATCTCTTCACAACAAATTCCTCCTCAGAGTTTAGCTATGATTCACAAAACAACTGACCAAAATATCTCAGCTGATTGAGACTTAAGCTGAGTAACAGATGCGAAAGCACAGATTCAAACTGTTTTTGTTTTTCTTGAAATACTTCATTAAAACCAACTGTGCACTGCAGCATCCCCCCCTGAAATTCTGGCAAAATATGGCATCACAATCTTAGGTGTAAATATATGTGTCCAAATAAACAGGGAAACAAGCACTTGGCATGTTGCCTGACTAAGTTCTTTGAAGACAGTGAACACAAGGCCAGAAGACATGTCAAAACACCATGAAAACAATGACATCTATGAAAGGAATGTAGGACCTGGGTGATAACACTCAACTGGCACATGTTAAACAAGCTGTACTGACAAGCAATACAGAAAAAAGCAGAGCTGACAACTATTTCCATTCCACTGAAAATAAACAGTCAGGAGGTGATATACAGTAAGGATATCTCCTTTACAGCCACATGTGAGAGCAAATATCACTTCCTGCCTTCACTATTACAAACACACCATGTGATTGACACAGAAAACTTTTAACTATTGAGGGAATTACATAGATTTGTTTCCCTTTTAATATGCATTCTTAATGAAATGGCTCTGGTTGCCATAAGCTGCAACATCAGGGCCTCAGAAACTGTACCACATTTCCTTTATCCTGCATTTTCCTTCAGTGAAAAAATGTTCTCCCTGGGGGCCACAAAAGTCCCTGTGAGAAGTTTCTGTTTGAAGTGCAAAAGAAACTCAGTTTCTTTTCCTAAAGCACATGATGACCAAAATAAGATCACTGCTTAACAGATCTCCATGTGCTGAAATGGTGCTTTTTTTTTTTTAAATGCTCCAGTGGTCCAACTTGATTCATTGCCACCATTCTCCATTCATCCCCAATTAAACAGGATCTAAATCCTCCCGTAGTTGAATTTCAAGAAACAAACTTGTCTCAGATAACCATTTCTATATTAGGGGCACTTCATTCTTCACCATGAGCCTCTGTCCATCCCCAACCTGGATGAGGCCAGAATCTTCCCACAGTTAGTCACGGGACTGCTGGCAAGCTGAGGGGACTTGGAGGCATATGCGCCTTTCCATCTGTTGCTCACTCACTGCTTTCCAAACCCCTTCCTCTGTCAGCAGCCATCTGCTTCCAGCCCTACCCCACTGGCAGGAAACATGAGCACTTCCACCATAGGACATGGCTGATGTACAAACTGAAAAAAGAAGAACCCATGGCAGATTTAATGGACCACTATCTCAGCCTTAAAATAAAACAAGATAATGTTTGAAGAAAGATATTTGTAGATATCCCAAGACACTCATAGATGTAGGGTTCATGTTATTTCCACTATCTATTTATCTGTCATTTTATACTTGCTTTTAGGATTAATGGTGGAGCTCCATTGATAACTAGTCATTTGAGATAATCAGCAGCCAGCTGAATAATAGAAACAAAAAGAAATTTGGTGTAAGACATTGGCAATGTTCTGCTGTGCCCTCTAAATAATCAGCCTCAGTGATAAAGGTTGTTAAAGAATAGTTTTATCAATATGAGATATAGATGACACATAGATAATAAAAAAAGCCCAAGCTGGCTTTATCACATTGCTGGTTTTATCTTACTTACATCACAAACTGAAAAATTCCAGTTTACTGCCACCAATGCAAAGAAAATCTGCACAATGTCACAAGTAAAATGTTTAGAAGACAAAATAACTACAACTTTTTCTTCTTTTTTTTTTTTAAATTACCAAAAATGTATAATCAGAATCACTTCTAATTATTTTTCCACAGATCGACAGCACAATTCATCAATTTACCGCTCAGCTCTCTTGGAATAAAAAGCCTTTGCAGACTAGTGAATTCGGGGCAATATACTTTACCAGTCTGTCTTTAGAAATTTAACTATCAAAAAAAGAGAACGAAATCACAGCTTTACAATTACACAATAACCCTAGAGCAAAAAAAAACATCAACCAAATTATATCCCAATATACCCTTAGAAATTCTGAATATTTTCCCTCTTTCTTTGATCAAAATCTAATAAAACCACTTATTCTGAACAAATTGAAATCAAAAGTAAGTCAGCGCAGAATTTTAAGGGCTTTTCCCTCCAACAAAACATCAGAGCAGAACTAACAATACCAGAATACGACAGTCTCACAGCCCTCTTTCTGCTCATGAGAGATTAGGATGAGTAGAACTCTAAATTTTCCTGACTAGCGTTTCCCCGCCCTCTACATTCAGAACATTTAAAAAAAAAAAATTTGCTGTCCGTCACCAGGAGAGAGAGAGCGCCTTTGTTCAGGGGCACAATGGAGGACATTCTGTTGTGGAGGACAGCGTCACATTCAACAAGCCAAAGCTGTGGTGTGGCAGCAGAGAGAGGACAGCAGGGCTTATGCAGAAATGGCACTCTGACCCCGCAGACCTCCCGGGCCCTCAGACGGCGGCTCTGTTTACAGCTCACCAGTTCAGCTCATCTCTGCTGACCTGCGGTCAGGAGTCAGGTTTAGTGTATAAATGAATTCCAATGGGGTTGTAATGAGGAGTCTAAGGCCGTGCATGAAGTAAACTGTATGGGCTAATGACTAAACAGAGAATCTTTTGAGAGTGAGGCATGCAAAAACCCCGTTATCTGGTGAACATCTGTCAGGGGGAAGGCCTGTTACTACTACACTCTGGAGAATAAACATGGAACGTAAACTCGATGTGGGGTGTTGTTCCAGCACTGCTCTCAAGGTTTAAATAAGACTGAAACCTGATACTTGTGATGCAGATGGTAGAGGAGATCATTTCCTCAGGTGGATGGTAAATCAGAGGAAGCCTATAGGCTATTTGATCAATCCACACTTTTGTGACATCAGAACAGTAGTGAGTTGGATGTTATATCACACACAAGCATGGCAGTTTCTGGGACGTGAGAAAAAGCAAAGGAGCTCAATGAACCTGCAGGTACTGGATCATGCTTTCATCCAATACAAATACCAAAGGACACCTGAGTTCAAGGAAAAATTCTCCTCCAAGAGGTTAAGAGGTCTAGGACACTAGAGATTTGCAGTCACACCCTTGTATCAGCTCAATTTAAGTCTTCTGGGGGTAAACTGCAATAATTTGAGCTTTAATCTTACAAAAAGTCTAGTTTTTGGGAAAAAGCTTATATTGTCTTATTTCTGAAATAATATTGATAATTTAAAGTGGGTCTATAATGCTTAGTTTCAGCTAAATGGTCTTATGCATATTTGCAAAACTAAACAAAATGTCAGATTCACAGCCATAGATCCTATAAGCTGATAATGACATAACATAGTGTCCAATGTGAAACTGATTCAGTTTCAGCTCAGGATAAAATTTGTGCTACAGTCATTTTCTATGAGACGGTGGTCAACGACTCCATTCACACTGGAAATAATTCTTCACTGTACAAATTTCGTGTAGGCTGCATGTAGTGTTTAATGCATTTTTACAGATATGTTGAAATATTAACAAGCACTTGTACGATAGGCATAGAATCAATATATTCTGCTTAGCAAGATTTTATGGATGTAAAATTATTCAATTAATCTATGTTTAGGTTAAACCTATCCCTTTTTTCCAACTGTGAACAATCAGAATCATCATTTCTATGCTGGGCTATGACTTTATGATTACAGGTCTATAAGTAAACACTTGTCTGTTTGATTCACATATTTATCCTTACTTTTTGGCACCTACATTTAGTCTGTCAGGTTACAGCTGAATGGATGCAAATGGTACAATTCATTGTTACTCCACTAGATTAAAATGGAGGCACTACACTTTATTCACCTGTTGCCATGGTGAATCAAAGTATTAGAGCTCCATTGATGATGGCTTTTCCCTTCTTTTTTCTTTTTTCCTTTAATTACTCACACATGCAGAGTGATACTCAGAATTGATTCAATTATTTCAATTCAGTTCTGCAACAGAAAAAAAAAATTCAGAATTTTTCACACGCCACAAATTGTCTTTTTTACTTTTCCCTTGACAGACAGTAAAAAGATTAGGGCTGGGTGTCATCACCAATTCCCTGAATCGATTCGATTCACAATAGTTTATTTCGATTCGATTTAGATTTTTTCGATTCGATTTCAAATTCATTTACAGCTACTTGTTTAACAACACTTATTTTTCTTTAATCTCAGTTACCTTTTTTTTATAAAACACGGAGCATGATAATAAAATTGCTCTAAATTGGGTAACGTCATCAGAAAATATGGACATAC
>JAOXYM010000008.1:17358353-17370237 GCA_028567055.1 Leptatherina wallacei | reverse complement strand
ATGAATCGATATTGAATTAATTTAACTTGAATCGATTTAAATCGATTAATCGATTTTTTTAAACCCACCCCTAAAAAAGATCATGTAAAATATGTTAAAAGCTTTGTAACAGTGGGCAGATTTTCTAGGACAAAAATAGTGTAGGCATCCTCGAGCTCCAACACCATACTTAGGTGTACATAATAAGAATTGTACCAACGTCTCATTAAATTCTCACTTAAGACTTCAGTGCTGATCTGGCAGGCTTCAATCAGTTTCCCTCAATGCATTCTAGTTTTCCTTTTTTCAAGTGTTATGAGCCTAAAATTAATGTGATTTGACAAATATGAGTTTACAGTTTGAGAAAAAATTTGACTGGACAATCTCTGTACAAGTAGGAATAAAAGTGATTGCACTACAAACCCATTAGTGTTTTCTCTGGTTTGGACATAAAAGATCAAATTCTTAAGATGAAGATTTTCTAATTGTGTGCTTTCTGATCTATACTGTTTATATGCGACTCAAGGAAAAAAGAAAGAAATTTGGCCACGTTTGGGTCTCTTCCATACTTCACAGATGTATTTACATAAGGCTTTATTTAGGCACAAGATCTACAACAAGTAAATACTCACTGAGTTACTCTATAAACACTAACATTCCACATTAACAGCAATTTACATTGACATACCGTGTAAGAGACACAGCTGGTGGTATTGACAGACACTTCTAACTCCATCTAATCCATATTCACAGATACGGTTTTAAAATATAATGAGCACATTGTGGAGACTTCACTTGCCAGAAGAAGCAGCAGCATTCCCCCGACACAGATGGCCTTCAGCTCAGTTCATCAATTCGAATTCAAACCACACAACTACAAACAACTCAAACTTTACGTCTGTTACCACCCGATGCAAAACTTTTGCAAACCTAGTCTGTGTTTGCAGGATTAATTAATGTTTATCCGTCAAAACCATTTGTATTTACCATCATGGTGACTGGTAAATCACAGAGAGTGACGGCTTGTAGGCAATGAAATCTGTGTTGATGAAGGCATTTTAGAGTTTGACATCTCAGCAGTCGTTAGGAAATTAATCCCGCTTAACCAGCAATAAAAATATGCATTATCATCATTGTCTGCTTGTGATTAAAAGATGAGCGCTTGTGCTCTCCTTAGCAAATGTGATGCAGTATGTACCACAAAGCTGCTTAGGTGCTACACAATGCCAACAGAGAGCTCTGAGGCTAAAGTCATTGTGCTTTTTGTATCTCTCGGTGTCATCCTGATTGCTTTTCGAACACAGTGTCCCATTGTGCACGCTTATTAGTCCTTTCTTGAAATCCCAAGCACCCTTCTCGAGTAGCAGTGGTTTTGGGTGACTGCCTCTGCTCTGACATTGGCCTGTCAGTTGGAAATATGTGAGCTTTCCCAGCTTCATGAAATATAGTTATTACCTAAGATACAGAAGAACTTACAATGAAACACTATAAAACTCAAATCCCAGGAAAATACACTCAGGTCAGTGTCCTTAAATCATAACCTGCTACAGAGAAAGTGCAATGCCACCTTGAGGCTAAAAACCAAGGAGTTTAAAGCTTTACAACATCTCCATTTCTGATCTGCACCATTCTTACCCTTTGCAGTACATGCCGAGCAATCCATCAGTACAACTTGTACTTCGTATTCCTTTATACAGTAACGTCTTTTCAATATCCTGCAGGATTTTCAGAAAACTAAAAAAAAAATCTAACTCTGAATCTAAATCTGAATAACAATCAGAATCCCCATTGTACGTGGAACAAAAGATACTCTTTCCAGGCTGCAGTCTGGTTCTGCATTGAAATTAACACCTTAAAACATAACTGAAATCATATTATAGATACCATCTGTAGCCGTCTCCATATCTCTGTCTCCTCACACATTCATTTCTCCTGATGAAATCCCAGAGCAAACCTAATCTTTAACTCTAATTAAAGGTTCAAGGTTTGACAACTGCTGACTCAATTGAGTAAGAAAGTCAACTTTCATTGATATTAGTTCATTCTCTAAACAAAGGAACACAAATTTATCAGAAAGCAATTTATGATGATGGCTTAATATCTGCTGCCAGATGAATCTGAACTAACTAAAAAAAAAAAGAAAAAAAAAATCACCCTTACAGTCAAGGTGAATCCAGATTTAACTAAAGAGCAATTCCTGATATTCATGCCAACATCCGGACATACAGAGCACAATTTCTACAACCCTGACTGTGCATCTGTGATTATGCATAATGATTCAGCAGCACACATTCTGCTATCATTGCTGCAGTGCAATGCTCAGTTGGTTCGACAACTCCACAAGAACATGTTTCAACTTGACATTATTCCATCAAAAAGCGGAATGGTAACCACCAGTAAGAGATCTGGCCAGTCCAACTGTAATAATGGTGGAATATCAAGACAAAGATTTGGCTGTGATTCATGTCTCCAAGTAGACTTGATAAAACATTGCTCTAAAACCGGCTGCATACGGACACATTTGTGAGGTGCAGCAACTCATCTTTGTTCTTCCACATAAAATATGTAGCAAATTAGTATTTCTGTGCTCATGTCAGTATTGAACTGCACGAACCATAATGCATTAGCATTTCAATTACACTCTTTATGTGGTCAGTCAGGATATGGGTAGACAGAATACTTTTAAGCCAGATGATTTATCCTAGTCTAAAGATAATATTTAACAGACCACTACTGAAGCAAACCTTTTGGATTAAACAAAATCATTGGCCAAGAAACTGATAAAGTACCTTTGCTACAGTGGTAACCCCTACATCAAATCCCGAGAACTTTTCAAACTGTTAATCAATGAATCCCCCTGATCCGACTCTTAGATGTTTGGTTTATTATTAACAGGGGCCCAAACAGTCCCTGGTTCGTTGCATTTTGACGCACCTTATGACTCAGCCTGAATATTGTATTCACACATTATCTAGTGACCCCATATGGTAGAGCAACTCTGTGTAAAAATCTAGGTCAAATAATTCATCCCTCTTAGGTTCCCTCAGCAAAATATAATGTACACACACCATCTATAGTGTGCCGCAAATGCTTGCCCTGGGGACCCCAAATGATTTATCCAGCCATGTTTAATCAAAGCCTTCATGAGTAGTAGTGAATATCTTGAAGACATTAATGGTAAATATCTTACTAGCTATTCAGAAATTTCAGTACTGCCATTTTCTTTGCTAGCTCGTGGTTAAATTTCCTGATTATCTACTCTATGTCAGTTGTAGTTGCCCTGTTTTCATAAACAAGGGTTTTTAAAAAAGGCAGAGCAGGAAATGCCATCACTTGTTCTTAGAGGTCAACTGCAAAATTAAATGTTTCACCAAAACCAAACAACACCCCAAATATCAGTCACTGCAAAACGGGTAACATAAGACAAAAAAAAGATAACTGGTGTGTCCTCATCATCCAAAGAATAAGTTCTATAGACTAACAAAACAACAGGGAGACCTTAGTATTGCTGGGAATTCATTTTGTAAGGGGTGTAATTTCTCTTCAGTCTTTCTTCAGCTAAATTCATGAGCCACTGGTTCCTTAGCAACAGACTCTGCGATGATGCAAGATTGAAGAGGAACAGATCTGCAGTTCCACAGTGCAGGTGAAGACAAGTCAGTCAGGGTCTGTTATTGCAGCTCTTCAAAGCCTCTTCAAATAACAGTTAATAAGGAAATTTAGTCATTTAACATGGTCAAATAAAAATGCGCAAAAATTTACATGAAACTGCAGACAGGTTTGTGGACAGAACGATGCCAAAGTCTTTATGCCTTTTGAAATGTATGCATTGTTGAAGATGACTATTCAATCCAGTGCTTTATGCACACAAAGCAAAGCACAGCACAAAGCAAACATAGTTGTGCTAAATGAGTTTATAACTTGATAGTAGAGGGAAAGCAACCTTGTTTTCAGCCTCTTTTTTAGTTCTTTTTAGAAATAGATGTTTGCTAAGGGCTAAATGTGTTTTTCCTGGTTATGCTAATGACAAGGTGATAATAAGAAATTGATGTTTTCAAACATCATCTGTAAGCTTCAGGTATAAGCGGCTATTGTAATCAGGCAGTAAAAGCACATTTCTCATCTTCTGTTGATATTCAACCATCAAAGGAGAAAACAAAAAAATGTTAAAGATGTAACAATTGGTAAAGTTTTATCACCAACAGAATATCAGGTCAGAAAACAATTAAAAAGGTACATTTGACTGTATATTTGTGTTACTTTTTCAAATTCAAAGCTCTAATGATTTTCTAAGGATTGTTTGATGCACAATGGGAGAAGCAGAAATTCTCCAACTGAAGAAACTTCACAAGCTTGGGAGACAACAAATCAACAATAAAAGTTAAGTTCAGCACCACAGAATTTCCCTTCCAAATTCAGTCTACAAGGTAATAACAGTACTATCCATTTTATTTCATCTTTGGGTCAAGTGTTTGCTCTTTTTTCAGTGAGAATAAACAAAATATTTGTATCACATAAAATAAGTGAATACCGTGAGCTATGACCTTTATATTTCTAAAAAGGCACATCTAAGGAGAATACTAACAAAAGGCGCTTGGGTTGTTCTATCAAGACACAGAATAAAGACATGCCTTCATTAAGAATATTATGCAACCATCCAAATACATGTGGAAAATAAAAACAACATCCATTCCACAAAAAAAGGTTGATGTGAGGCAGTCATGTTCTACAAGTTTATCTTCTATTTTCACAAGAGGATACATTTTATTTTCATTCAGCTTTAGTTTTGGCATTATGTTGTGTGTCATCAATTTATATGTTTTTTTAAAATCTTTAAATTTTAAGTAGCTACATATGGCAACCTTTTTAAAATAGATTTGGTCAAATGTTAACAATTTTAAGCAAATGTGTATAATTACAAAGCAAAGTCATCACCAAAGACTTGCACATGATTAGCCTTGAGCAGCTTATTGTGCAGTGCCTCTGCTACACATGTGGTCCATATCTCATGGGAATTATAGTTGCTGACCAAGTAACCACTGCTACAGCACATCTTTGTTCAAATGGGAGGTTAGTTGCATTGTATTGTACACTGCAGTCGAATACTAACCAATAACAACTCTTTTAGTGCGTTAGGCTTTCATAATTCTCTCACATGTATGGCCATAAACAAACCAGTGGGGTTCACTTTGTATTCTTTATCACGTTCTTGATATTTGATTTTAAAAAATGCACGTTAGTATTTTTCTTATTGCTGATTTGAAGATAAAGATAAAGTGCAGTTTTGATTCCAAATTAATCCAGATGAGTAAAGCTATAAATAGAAAGTAATAGAAAGAAATGCTAGAAATGTTACAAACATATTAGAGTTGCTGCAGTGCTGTTTATAAGACCAGTTTTGATGGACAGTGAAGTCACACAACCATCGACTGGATAAAAATACTGGATGAGAAGCAAGTTGAGACAGACGAGAAATTGATACCATAATTTAAGATGTCTACAAGTGGCAGTGTATCATCTTCAGTTGACATAACGCTGCACATAGTGGGGAAGTCTGGTCTGCAGCCACTGAATCTCTCGAGTGATGTGGGATCCTTTGGACTACAGTGATTAAGAACCAACCTAATGATGTATCTAGTATCTAATGGTATATCAAACTTCCTATTGCCTGTATGTGTATGTGTTGTCTCTGTGTTGTTCAAGCCAATTATTACACTCACAGAACACACAACTTCACTTTGGCAGCCTCTATTTCACCTTGTAACAAAAATCTCTCTCTTGCTGGAGGTCACCTTTAGATGGAAAATAAGGTTCCCTTTTGCAAATCCCATTAACAGCCGAGCTAATTTTGGGGGGACTAATTACAACTGCAGATATAGGCTGGCTGCCTCTTGTGAGTGCAGCTGAAGATTGTATTGTGAACACTGCAGTGCATGGATTTTAGTACAACCCTTGAACAGGACTAGGAGATCGGCTACGCCCCCAAGCTGGAAGTGTGACTGTTTACTCTGGGCTTTGCAACCACGACAATGTTACCAAGTGTGTATAAAAGGGAGCAAATGGGGACCCATACATACCCCCCACCCCACCCAACCCCCTCAACACACACAGACTAACTCAACACCATCATTCTCAAACATTAAAGAAACAAACACACATCACCCCCATTTCCCTTAACCCTCAATGAATGAAATTCACCAAACGACACTGAGAATCCTCACGTGTCCCATCTACTCACCTTCAATGGAGATTACATGCTCTCTGATCTGGTTCTGCAGGGCCAGGTCATCGATGCGCTCGATCAGGTCGTAGATTGCGTATATGTTCGGGTGGACAGACTCGAACCGATGGATCTCTGCCCTGATGGCCGCTGAGTTGGACAAAACAAACTGCGAACCGGCTGGGCCGGATTGTGCAGCCTGGCCCGAAACAGTCCCCGAACCGAACTGGCCAGCCCCTGAGCTTGCAGACGATCCGGATCCGAACTGGGACGGGATGGACTGGGGCACTGGGACAGGAACGGGCGCCGGAACCGTGCCTGGAGTGGGCATGGCTGGCTGGGACTGCTGCGAGATACCGGACACTGGGACGCTCGACTGGAAATTCATTCTTGTTTTGTTTTTTTCTTCTCTGTTTTTTTCAGAGCTGCTAACTCTTTCAGAACGGCAACACAGATATGCAGACTAGAAATTGGGATCGAAGCGATGCGAACAAAAGAAGTCCGCGCGATTTGATGGTCTGGAAAACGATCGGCGCAGAAGCATCAATAGTTGGACGCCAATTGCAACAAAACGCGGCTCATATTATTAAAACTTGACTGTGATTCATTTTCCGTTATTGGCCAGATCTGTCCAGGGCCCTTCTCTCTTTTTTTGTCTGTGTCTTACAAACCCGCAATGCCTACCACTTGGACACTCCTCCTACACCGCTGTTTTGGTCAAACCCGTTTTCCTTAGTTGCTCTGTTTGAAGGAGACAATGGGCTAGGCTTCAGAAAGGCGCCCTGGTCCGCAGCCTTGAATGCGTTGTTTCTGCGCTGAAATGAAGTAGTGTTTAGTCCTCTTTGGTCCAAGTGGTCCCAGCCCAGAGCCCTCCTCCGCATGCTGAAACGTCACCCATCACGTAATTGTACTTGAGATGGGGGAGGGTGTGATTGGATTTGGTGGAGGAAGAAAATCGCAACGTGCACATCATCCTTAAAAAACCTACCTGGCCCTTATGCGAGCACGAAAATGAACACGAAGACGTAAAAGTAGATTCTGCCATTATATTTGGGATGTTGTTTGTTGCTGTTATTGTCTGGAAAAGATCAAAACTCCATACTAGTTTGTCACATGTAGGCCTAAACCTACGTGCTGGCGTAGACAGTTTACCTTTATTTGGATTTTTAGGGACTTATTTTCACCATTAAAAGTAATGACTAATGTTTGATCCTCTTGTAACTCCAAAATACTGACGTCCTTCATTTTACGATTACAGCAAATGCAAAAATGGACACCACCACAGCACCCCAATACAAACATTCAAAAACATTTGCTGTGGTCCCACATTTTTAGCATAAAACCCTCCCATCAGTATAAAAAAAAAAAAAAAGAATAGCCATGATAAGTAAAGGTCTCAGTTAACATCCTTAAACCATAAAGCAAAGCAAACCTGCATTTAGTGTTTCCCCAATAGCATGCATACTTCATCAAATATAACTCCACATCCAAAGAGAATCTCATTAGAAAAGGCTCCGAAATTATATTTCTTTTGTAATAGAAAAAAAAGGAAGAGCCAGAGTCACCTGCTGGTTTGAATTTACATTGCAACAACAGCTGTTGAAGGCCAGATGACTGTCACTGTCAGTCAGGATGTGGCGTTGAAGGAGCAGTCTGCTGCTACTGATGAGGGCTGGTTGAATACTGCTAAAACTCTATAGGCAAAGGTGTTATTTGTAGGTCATCATCATCATTTCAGGTAAATTGTTTTAACTTTATGATATAGGAAATAAAACTTTGGAAAATTACAAATTACATAGGAAATTACAAAGCGAAACTAGATTTAAAAAATAGAAAGAAATTATTATTATTATTTTCAAATAAAAAGAGCACTTCAGAGTGGAGATTAATGTTTTGACATTTTGGGATTTTCAGTAAATGTAGATCATTTTCAAAATCCCCATCTTAGCATTATCTTTTTAAAATTCCAATAATATTTTAATAATCCCTCATGCAAGCTAAATGAGGGATATTTACTTATGGGGATGGTTGTGAATTCTACATTCTTACATGTTTATGTAATTACATTCATCCAATTTGTTATGTAACACAATCTGTTGTGACTGCAGAGATGATAATGCACATCACAGAGCAGCTGCAATATGACAGAACTTTTACTTCTTCAGTGTAGCAGCTACACATTTGAGCATTATAAATTCAGGCGCATGATGAACCCACTGCTTTGAAGATAATGATCATTATGATTTCCATAATAAATGATGATCTTCCAAGTAAACAAGCTGCTTTGTGACTGTATCATTACATTGTGCTTATTGATGTCTGGAAGTCCAACAAATTTCAGGAGTGTGTTAATTTGACATATTTTCTTACGAGCCAGTAACACTAACATCAATAGTACTTTCTAGAAACATAGCACAACATAACAATGAAAAGACAGCAAACATACTTCTTTTTGCATAATGTGTTCTGTATGTATAATCTTTAGCCTTCTGCCACCATCTGTTGACCAACTTTGGAACTCCTCCTTTCAAAACATATCAGTACGCCCATCCTGTTGCTCTCCATGTTGGTGTAACCAACATTATAGCAACAATTGTTTAATCTGTTGCAAGGATTTTGCCACCCTCTAGGGCATTTATAGTAATGTTCCATTTGTGTATTAGCACATTGATCACAGATATACTTTGCCTGTGGATGAGCACTTTTGGTAAACATAAAGCAACAGGAAGCTACGACTAAAATCTGGTGGAAAAAACTAAATTCATGTTCAGAAAAATAATTGCTTTTCTAAGCCACAGAGTAATAAAATATGGAATTTGGCACTGTTAGCCCTACACATTTTCATCAAATTCATTTATAGTCAGTGTGTGGTATCACTTTGAAACAAGCGCTCTGCAGAGATTTGACAAATAGTAACCTGACATATTCTTTTAACAGTGGCACATGGATCCAGCACCATGTTATCAAAGATGATGATGATGATGATAGATACTTTTTATGATGTTTCTCTTCTGAATACACAACCCCAACCAAGTTGGGACACTGTAAAATGTAAATGAAAACAGAAAGCTATGATTTGTAAATCTCGTAAACCCATCTTATTCCCAATAGAACATAAAAAAACCTATCAGATGTTAAAACTGAGACATTTTACCATTTTATGGAAACTATTAGCTCATTTTGAATTTGATGGGAGAAACACATTTTGAAAAAGTTAGAACAGGGTGAATAAAAGGCTGGAAAAGTAACTGGTATATATAAAACAAATTCTGACAACATTCGGCTGACTGGCAACAGGTCACTAACATGACTGGATATAAAAGAAGCATTTCAGAGAGGCAGAGCCTCTCCAATGTAAAGATAAGGCAGAGGTTCACTAATCTGCAACAAACTGTGTCTAAAAAAATTGGGAAACAATTTCAGAAAAATGGTCCTCAGTGTAAAATTGCAAAGACTTTGAATCCCACAACCCAGTGTATGATATCATCAAAAGATTCAGAGAATCAGGAGGAATATCTGTGCTCAGAGGACGAGGCCGAAGGTCACAACTGGAATGCTCATGATATTTGGGCCTCTAGGCAGCACAGCATCATAAACAGACATGATTCTCTACTGGAAATGACTGCATAGGTTCAAGAACACTTCCATAAATCACTGTCTGTGAACAGGGTTTTCAGTGCAATCCACAAAAGCAGGTTAAAGTTATATCATGCAAAGAATAAGCCATATCTGAACATGACCCAGGAACGGGCCATCCTCTTTAGACCAAAGCTCTTTTAAAATAGACTGCGGTAAAGTGGAAAACTGTGTTAATCAAAATGCGAAATTCTTTTTGTAAGCCATGAACTCTATCCAAACTCCCATCCAAACTTCTGCACACTTCAGCAAGACCATACTAAACCACATACTGCATCCATCACATCACAACATGGCGTCACTGGAGAAGAGTCTGTGTGCTGAACTGGCTTGTCTGCTGTCCAGATCTTTCACCAATAGAAAACATTTGGAGCATCATGAAATGAAAGAATCTGAGCAGGACTGTTGAGCAGCTATAATCCTGCACCAGACAAGAATAGGAAAACATTACATTCCTCAAACTCCAGCAACTGGTCTCCTCACTCCCCAGATGTTAACAGATGTTTAAAATATTAGATGCTATACAATGTTCCAACTTTGTTTTAGATGCATCACTGCCATCAAATTCAAAATGAGCTAAAATCGTCCATAAAATAGTAAAATGACTCAGTTGTTTATGTCCTTGAGAATAATGTATATGAAAGAAAAGAATGTGGTCATCTTAATTGCTTATCATTTGTTTTTGCACAAATGCAAATGCACAAAGTCCTGTTTCATGCATGAGCAGAAGAATAGATATTCACTTCTAGACAGAAAGGAAATGAGAGTGAAAACTGTAATCATGTTTTAAATTCTAAAGACTTCCTATGATATCTTTAGTTTGAATACATACCACTTACAGGGAATTACTTGTAAAAGAAGAGTTCAACTTTGTTTCTAGGAACTGTGCATTTGAAGTGATGAGCATTATATCTCCCAATTGAATAATTTAGCATCTTGCTCCAAATGATCTGTGAGAGCTTGTGAGAGCTGTCCCAGTGCATAATAAGAAGCTGAAATGAATACTAGAATAATTAAGCTGTATGAAACCATTTAAATGATTGATTTCCATTTTTACTTGCAAAGATGAGGCTAAAATGCAAAAGCATACAGTTGAATTTCTCTCACATTAATAAGTCATTGTGACCAGTATTGTAAAAAAAAGTGTCACTTGTGAAACCATTTCAGAAAGACTGAGCACTGATCAATGGACAAATATACAAATACTATACAAATAAATGTGCCATGTCTTGGCTTGCCATATTTATCCATTAACCAAAGAAGACCCCAAATATACATGTTGTAGCAATATATTATACATGCCAAATAAAATGATGTCATCTTTGTTTATATAATAAACCAGCTTGTACATGTTGCATGTGTGCAGCTGAGATGGGTTAAAGTCATCCAGGCCCAATTCAAGAAGGAATCATACATGTTCAGTTTTAAACACAATTCTGTCACAGGAATATGCCAGCCATACCTCAGCACCAGCTAATTAGATCTTCTTCTTCTCCTGGCATATTTATACAAAATCAGAATCAACATCCACTGCTCAGCATTTTGTAAACATGTCACAGAGCACAACTGGATGTTAATGGTTTAATTGTTCTGAGCCTGTAAGTGTCAGTGACTGATATGGTTTCTGGCTCATTCATCAAGGGTTTAGCTTTGATTAGTCAACTGTGTGTGAGTGCCATTAGTTTAATGGCAAAAAGTGATACAATGCCACTTTAACAAAATACACAAGGCAATAAAACCATGCAGTGAAGTTTGAATGTGAGGGTCAAGTCATGCAACAGTTATGCCTCTCCACCTTTGTCCTTTATTTTTAATAGGTGATGTCTGAATAGTTGGTGACATGAAAGACAAACATTGCCACACTCTTTTATGTAAGTAGAAGTCAACACCATGTTGACTTTTACCCGAGTTTCCCAGATCACTTCTTTTTATATTTGTGTCCAAACTTTGTATTGCTATGCTCATATTATATGGGAAAAAACAACATGCAAATGTCACTGAAGATCTAAAAAGGAAATTATATGTTTTATCAAATCTTAGTTTATTGTA
>JAOXYM010000008.1:17342524-17357851 GCA_028567055.1 Leptatherina wallacei | reverse complement strand
GATGTTTCAATACTGGCATTCCATGCTTTTCCTGCAGTGTCTGCGCTTTGCTGTGATGTGGTGGGTTATATATACGATTCAAAACAATGTAGTTCACTGGACATCAGTGGCATCTCCATAAGGTCATGGGCTCTAATTAACAACTCAAAAACCATAGCTTTATGTACAGTATATCCCAGTTTGTTCATTCAGGAAACTAAGGGAATATATTATTATTTGTGCATATTAAAGGTGATATGCAAAACATTTTCATATATTTTGTAACAGCAAAATTTAAGTTGTTTAAACATACAAGTCAAGTTTTTGAGGGCTATGTCATTCTCATATTGAATATATCAATTAAAAAAAAATGCTCAACAGGCTTATTACAAATGACAATGACAGGATTACAGCACAGTATTGTTTTTGTTTGTTTACACAGTTGCATTGATTATGAAGAGGTGAAATTATCAAGTTATAGAGTCCTCTTGAAGAATGACTTCTTAGATTTTATAAGAGATTAGTATAGATACAAAAGAAAGCTTTGTTGCTCCTAGCAGTCTAACCTCAGTTATGTATGATAGGATGAGTTAGTCTGACTTGTTTGGGTCAAATAATTCCTTGTGACACAGTACCCTCTAGTGGATGTTTCACCCATAAAACAAAGACTGAAAGATAAGATAAGATAATCATGACAAATAAAAGAAAGACAAAAAAAGAAAAGAAATGCCCAGAGACTAGGCCAATGCATTGTTTAACATTTTATTAAACACACACTTTCTGCGTTTCTCCATGAAAGGTTACTTGTAAATTAAATTCTGTTGCGAGACAAGACTTTAACATCATTGTTTGTCTAAAAGATATTCAATTTGCCCTAAAACCTTTTCACTCATTTATCTACTTTTTATCTACACTTGTTAATCTAATCTCAGCAGCTATGACATAAGACATGAGAGCAGCTCAAGTTCATTGGCAGAGGTCTGCAATAATCATAGTGAAAAGAGGCACCCAGGGATAAAGCAGTACTGATTGTCATGTACAGCTTTATTTTAGACCCTTTTTTGTATTAATGTCCCTTCCTTTAAGCTTCTTCTTAAGCAAACTAAGATCAATAGTTATAACTTTGCACAGGCATATATGTTCTGGTTTTTTCCCACCTTTTTATTGAGCAGTTTTCTCAAAATTCATTAGAAAATATGTCATTTGCAATATAGTATTAAGGTAAGATAAGGTTTTCTTAAAGTTATGAGATTCAGTTGGTTTCTGTAAGATCGTGTCTAAACTTACTCATGGTCACGATAACACCTTAGATCTGGTCTTGTGTTATGGAATATAAAGAGACAAACTGGTTGTTTTTCCCCCAAATCCTAATTTCTCAGATCTTTCTCAAATTACTTTTGAGATCTCCTTTAAAAGATATAGTGTACCTTGCAAAAATGTGTAGGTATTACCTCAGGTGTCTCTGTGATGGTTGTTACCAGATACAAGGAGCTGTTAACTTCATGTTATTTTTTTTGCTTTACCATAAACAGCTGTTGGATACTCCCCACACTGCTTTCCTACAAAACTTGACTCCCTGGTTGATAACTCTGCAGACCTATTATGCATTACTCTAGATGCTATTGCTCCACATAAGATGCAAGTACAGAGGCAGAGACAGGCTCCTTGATACAACTCACACTTACCTTCCTTAAAACAAACACTTAGAAAACTGGAAAGAAAGTGTCATTGTATTTAATCAAAGGAGAACTATCCTGGAAAAATACATTTTTAACTTACAAAAAAAGCCTTGCATAGAACTAATACAGCATACTTTTCTCTACTTATTTAGAGGAAAATAAGAATAATACCAGCTTTCTCTTTAGCACCATAGATTGACTAAGAGCCAGTTTTCCCTTCACACCCTGTAGCAATGACTTTGTGATTTTTTTTCCTAATAATGTGGTCTCTATTAGAGAAAAAAAAAAGGTTTTACAACCCACAACTAGGACAACTTCACTGCCTGAAGATGTGGTATCAGAAACTATAGTGAAAGGCCAGACGTAGCCTCTCACCTACACTGATGCTCTCCAATTGACCTAGCTGAGTTAATGTCAACAAAGAGGTCTGCTAAATCTTTACATGTCTATTGGACCCCATGTATCCTCATACCCCTCTGCTTAATAAATTCCTCCATACCAAATCAGATTAGCCTATCTTTACTTACTGGCTATGTCCCAAGAGCTTTTAAATTAGCTGTCTTTAAACCATTGCACTCTTGATTCGGATGTTTTAGCTAACTACAGACCTATATCTGACCGGCCTTTTATCACCCAAATCCTTGAAAAAGTTATTTCAAATAAACTAACTGTTCATATACAACAACAATAGTCTGTTTGACGAATTTCAGTCTGGATTTTGGGCACATCACAGTACAGAAATAGTTTTAGTTAGAATTACAAATGATCTATTCCTTCTGACAATGGTCTTGCATCTGGGCTAGTCCTTATGGGTCTTAGCATGGCTTTTTGACACTATTGACAATACAATCTTGTTGCAAAGGCTTGAGCATGTGACTGGGATAAAGGGCTCTGCTTTAAACTGGTTGAAATCATATCTATCAGACAGATTCCAGTTTGCATATGTCAATGTGTCCTGCATGCAAACCCAAGTCAATTCCAGTATTCCCCGAGGTTCTAGTCTCTGTGCAGGTTTTTTTTTCTTTTACTAAGCACACTCCATTTGGGCAACATCATCAGAAATCATAATATTAATTTCTGCAAATCAGTTTCTTAGACTGCAGACCTGTCTTGAAAATATTAAGCCAGAATTTGTCTTCTTTTAAATCCAACAAAAACTGAGGTAATTGTTTTTGGTCTTAAACATATCAGAGATTCTCTGTATGTATACTGTCATTGGACTGCACGTTGGCTACAAGAATAACTGTGAGGAAATTTGGGGTTATCTTTGATTTATCTTTTCGTTCCTATATTAGGTATTTTTCCCCAGAACAACTTTTTTTTCTTAAAAATTTTTTTTCAAGGAACATAGCTGTCCTAAAGCTAGGATCAATTCTGTCCTAGAGCAATGCTGAAAAACGTATCTTTTCAAGGCTGGATTATTGTAATGCCATTTTAGTAGATTGTCCAAATACTGCCAGTTTATTTGTAGGACAAAAATGCTATGTCAGGTTTTAAAATGAGACTTAAAATGTATTTCGAGAGTGCTTTCTGTTGATTTATCTCTTTTGGCCTCTCTGGTAGTCCTCTCTTGTTTTTACCATTGACTGTACATTAAAGGTTTTACTTTTATCTTATTTCATTCGGTAAAGCGCTTTGAATTGCTGTTAGGTTATGAGCCACATAACGTTTAGTTGAAAAATTATATGAGTCTTAGTGAAAATGAAGTTGCTAATAATGCCCAAACTTTCTCATTGCTGTAAAAACATTCGAAAACACTGCAGCCTTACATTAACCACACCCCTTCTCATGTTGCAGCAAAACACTACTGCGTCTTTTATTTTTTCCCTGTTATTTACCCAGAATACACCTGGACAAGTACAGTGACGGAGGCACATATCGATGGGAAATTGGGCACTGGTGTGTTGAGCATGCTTTTTTGAACCTGAACACTGGAATCTACATATTTCTTCATAATGTTACTTTATTACTCCTTTATATATGCCGTTCAAGCAAATCTAAATACTGCCATAGAAAGACAGATACAGAGAGAAAAAACAAAACAAAAACTTGAACAAAACTGACCAAAAATGTTCAATCTCCCATGGGTCTTAATTCCTTTATTTAAAATCCATGAAATTCAAAACCTGTGAATCCAACTTGGTATCACACTGAATGTAATAGTATGGCAAGAAAAAGAAACTATTAATATTTTCAAGATTGATAAACTAAAACAAGTTTAAATACTGCCTTGAACTACAGTGAAAACTGTTTATGGTTCAGAATAATACACATATAGTGATTCCATTATAACATTTAAACTTTTTTTTTTAAAAAGGAGAAAATTCTGCAAAGTGGTAGCCTGCATAATGCAACAACCATTTAGTTTATCTAAATTTGTGTAGTTTTGATCTACGATTAAGCGAAATAACAAAATTAAAAACATGTAAGTGCGCATAAGCTCATTTAGTCACCGTTTAACATTTAAAGGTGTCCAACAAACTGTCAGAAATGAATGGCTTGAAATACAGTTTGGTTTGCTGTCTGCTGATTCCTGCTGAACGGATCGTTCACGGACTGCACACCAGCAGATGACAACAACAAAACAGTCCAGACTATTGAGAGGGTGTTAGCTGTTAGCGTAGTTCAGATAAACAACTGGTGGTGAAGAAGACGTGTTACCTAATCAGTGCTACAGTTTGCCCAGGGTGAAATTGACAGGAATATGTTTAATTCACACAATTAAGAATGGTTGTCAGTTATTCTTGCCTGGGTTAGTACAGCTAATGTTAGCTAAGTAGCTCGCTAAGCTAGCTCTATGTATGCCAAGTTAAAACGGGTTAGCTAGCTAGCTCATCTGCTAGCTTGTTAGCTAGCCAACTCGCCAAAGCGAAGACCAAGAATAGGGAGATGCGAGCGAAGTGAGGTAAGACAAAATAGATCGTCGAGGTAGTTGTTTTTTGTGTGGAATCTCATACTTGTATTTATGTACACCCAAATAACTGATATTTATTATTTGGGGCAATCTTGATAAATTGTCAGAATAATCGACGTTATATACTCCTGCCTTGCGTTAGCCTGACAGCTGTGTTAGCTAATGACCAGTTAGCGCAGACAAGAACGGGTTGTTATTGACTAGCTTGCTGTTAGCCACTTCTTTGGGACAACAATTATGACAAACTGAAGGCCTCCCTTGTTAATGACAAAAGTTAAATGTTCTCTATCCTCATAAACATTAGTAAAGGGATATCGCTGAGTTTACAAAAGGCCGCAGACATGTAAACCGTTGACGGTTTTCACTGCAGTTAGCAAAGTAACGTTCTTCTTCATCCGAAGGTAGAATAGAAGGTGTTTAATGTAACATCAGTTATACCTCGCGCTATCTGTTTTGTTACATATTGCTTTGGCATTGCACTGTTTGGCTCACAGCTTTCTAGTTAAATGTCAGGCAAATTGACCTATCAACTCCAGGTAGTTTCCAAAGTTTGTCTTTAATGAGACCAAAATTTTAGTGACCATGTCTTGACAGTAGTGTGTCGACTTGCAGTTACAGTGACTCAGCTGTTCGTATATTGTAATAATGCTCTTCTGTGTACGTTTAAATTTATTTATATATATATAGATCTATATCTATATATATAGAAATAGATATGTGTGTGTATGTGTATATGTATGTATAAATGTATGTATAAATGTTATGTTAAAAGTAGGACCTAACAAAGCTAATGGTCTAATAAACTAATCTTTAGGTATACCGTAATTATACGGTCGTGAAAAAGAAAGTACACCCCCTTCAATTTTTAGATTTTACATATTAAGACAATTTGTGTTTATTTAGTCTTCATCTTGTTATAAAATTAAGTAGCTCCTGTTTTTTTTTTGCAATTTTCCCAACACCAAACGGTCTGAACTTGGGGTTAACTACACTCACTCATGAAAAGTCTCTCTTCAACATTATCCACCTGTAAATGTTGTATGGAATGTTGTATGAAATGGAGAGTCTTATGAGCCTAAGTTGGTATGTTGAATGTGAAAGTTTATTTAAAAGAGAGCACAACTATGGATTGTATACCCAGGTGAAAGTCTTTTCTTTCTAAAAAAAGAACATACATCATAGTTTAGGATCGCAAAGTTACCTTTGAACAAACCACATGGAATCTGGAACATTGTTTTTTGTACAGATCAGACTCACGAGACAAAAGTAGAGATGTTTGGCTATAATGCACAATTCTACATTTTATGAAAACCAAACAACATATCCGCACAAATGCCTCATATGAACAATGAAGCACGGCAGTGGATGGGTGACAATTTTGGTTTGTTTTGCAGTCATAAGATGAGCCATGTACTCCTCTGAATTCCCAAATATACCAGTCACATGTCAGATCATCTGTTTTAACAGCTAAAGTTTGGCTGAAACGGAACCAAATGGATCTGAGCCTACCTGCAATTTTTTAACGAAAAAGTGAAAAGAAAAGATACAAGCTGTTGCAATATTCAAGTTAAAATTCAGAACTCACCTAATGAGAACTATGTAAAACCTTAGTGAACTGTTGCAGTGTTATTGTGTTATGCAATGTAATTTGTCATATATTGTGGTTCAACTGAGGATTTATTTACCTAATCTTAAGACCTAGTAAGGGTAAGGTTATTTTATTTAGCAGCCATACGTACAACACCACTTGGACTTCAGATCCACTGTATTACTTTTTTGCTTATTTCAAAATAATTGGCAGCTAATAGTAATTATCTCAAAATGGCAAATAATCACCCTGATTGGTTGACCAACGTATTTATCAATCTATTTCTACTCAAAGGAGTTATCCAAGGCTGTTTTTTCTTTTATTATTACTTTGTGTCCTTACATTTTTCTCTGTTCTGCTAAGCAACTCTTTTCTCACATCCATGTCTTGCCTCTCCTTCCTACCCTGTAGCTCTCTCTTTTTTGTAGAATTAAATAGATGGAATCAGGTTCAGAGATGCTACCATGTTCGCTTTTTTATTGTCTGTCTGTTTGTTTGTTTTTGCAGGGTGGCAGTGCCTGACTAAATGAACAGTACAAGACAGTTCAAAGAAGTCCGGGAAATTCATCATGAAGTTATATGTGTTCCAGGTCAACAATGGCAGCACATTGACATTTGACACTGACCTTGCTGTCCAAACGTAAGAAAGTTGTATTTTTCCTGTTACTTTTAGGTGTCAGTACATCTTTCTATTGTGACCTAAATATACGCTCCCCTTATCTCCAGTGTACTGGAACTTAAACATGCCATCCAAGCCAAATACAAGATTGCAATTCAGCATCAAGTCCTTGTTGTCAATGGAGGGGAATGTATGGCTGCCGAGAGACGAGTGTGCAGCTACAGTGCTGGCACTGTAAGTTTGTACACTTTATTAGCTTGCTTTCTATTTCCTTTGAACATGTACAGAATGCATAAATGATGCTCTAATAACATTTGTCTAATTGTAGGAAACCAATCCCATATTCCTGTTCAACAAAGAGATGATCTTATCTGACCGGGATCCAACAATCTCAAAAACCACCTTCTCAATTGAGAGTGAGATCCAGGTTAAGGTGGAAGAATCACTCCTGATGCCAGCTGTCTTTCACACTGTTGCCTCACGAACACAGCTTGCTCTGGTAGTTATCTACTTTCCTTTTTTAAGATTAGTTTTCACGTGGAAAGTTTTTGAATGTTAGGTATAGTTGAATCTTAATTAATATACACTGGAGATGCACCAATGGATCGGCAGTGGCTGAAAAGATCTCGTTTTCGGTTACATCTAGATCATCATGTTATAGAAAATGAACATGCAGAGTGGATTTAGCAAGATTGATTGCAACTGTTGCATCCTATATATGCATATCTAAATATTGTCTAAAATTATTATACTGTATAAGAAGACTGATTGGCCAATCTGTTCTGACTAATCAGCAGACTGAACTTGTATCTAAACGAGTAATGCTTGAATTATTTACTATTAACTGTTAATTGCAAATTAATGAATTAACTGTCTAACTCTCTTTCTCTATTGTTGGCATTCTAACATATTTTTCCACCTCTTCAGGAAATGTTTGAAGTTGCCAACAAACTTTGCTCCTTTTGTGAACGTTTGGTTCACGATGAACATCTGCAACATCAAGGCTGGGCTGCCATCATGGCTAATCTGGATGACTGCACTCTGTCTTATCAGAAGTTACTCATGAAATTCAACATGGCATACACAAACTATCAAAATGATTTGGAGGAAATTAAGATTAAACTTTCAAAGTAAGTGTCATTTGAAAGATTGGAACGTTATTGCATTTACCCAAGTTGTTTAAACCTATAAAGGAAACTTGTGAGTTGTTGCATTTACATTCTTTGCCAGATGTATTATTTTATGGCTTTTAAATCTCTCCAATATCTCAGAAAATTAACAAGTAATATTTCCTAGAATTAAGAAATTGATCATGATGTTTCAATTCTCCTTTTGTCATGATTGCAGGCTAGGGACAGCAGTTTCTGTGATGGCCAGGATACCACTACTGGAGTGTTTGACAAGACACAGTTATAGAGAGAGCATAGAGAAGTCCAGTTCAACCCCAGAAAAGGATTCCGATGAGACAGAAGAAGAAAAATCCACTGATTCTGTGCTCTTTGGTACTCAAACACAGATGCCCTCCAAGTTACCCACATCCTTGTCTGCTTCAGGGACAGCCACATGTGAGCCAGATGGAGATCAGGAAACAAATGAAATGACTGACAGTGGTGGGCTGAGAGCTGCATTATTAGATGATGACACTCCAGAACTCACCAACCTGTCCTCATTTAATGTTACACTATTAGACTGGATCAATGTACAAGACAGACCCAATGATGTGGAATCGGTTGTGAGGAAATGCTTTGACTCAATCAACAGGGTAAGCCATTGATGTATTGAAAATGTCAAAGAAGTGTAATAATATGAAGTCGTAACTTGTGGGGAGAGAAATGTTGCTTATGAAGATGATGTGTCTTTCAGCTTGACCCACGGATCATTCAACCCTTCCTGACAGATTGTCGTGACACAATTGCAAAGCTAGATAATCAAAACATGAAAGCCATCAAAGGGCTTGAAGACAGGTTATATGCTCTAGACCAAATGATTGCAAGCTGTAAGAAGCTGGTTAATGAGCAGAAAGAACTTGCTCAGGTATGAAGAGATGAACACCATTAAATATGATTGATTGCTCAAATTCTCTCCTTTTAGAAATAAATTCTATGAAATGTATTCATTTTGATTTCAGGGATTTTTGGCCAATCAGACGCGGGCTGAAAAATTGAAGGATACATCTGTTCTTCCTGATTTGTGTTTGAGTCACACCAACCAGCTGATGATCATGCTTAACAACCACAGGAAGCTGCTGGACATTAAAAAGAAGTGCACCACTGCCAAACAAGAACTAGCAAACAACCTTCAAGTCAGACTCAAGTAAAACTGAGACCTTTTTGCTAATGATATTTTTCCCCCCCCCCCCCCCTTTTTTTTTTGTGGCTCTTAATTGTGGTGTGTTTTGCTGGATGTAAGATAATGATTTTTAAAAAATACTTTCATTTTTGTTTGGTTTTAGATGGTGCTGCTACGTGATGCTTCATGCAGACCAGGATGCAGAGAAGCTTCAGGCTCTTCTTAGACTTCTCACGGAGTTAATAGAAAGAGTGAGGGTAGTTGAGGCCCTCAGTACTGTGCCCCAAATGTACTGCTTGGCAGTCGTTGAAGTTGTCAGGAGAAAAATGTTTATGCGCCACTACCGAGAGGTCAGTACAAAATCCCACTAGTATACACATGTATGTCACTGAATCCAGGATTCTTTATCATTGGGAGATGACATTGATTGTCCTGGATCATGTTGATATTCTGGATCTGGTGATCCAGAAGGTTAAAAATATAAGGGTTACTGGGTGGGCTGTTGGACCTTTCAGGTGAGTGACCCTATAGTTTGGAGGAGATCTGCCCACTGAATGCTTCTATGTTTTGATAGTAATATAACAGCCCAGAGAATGTCTCACAAAAAAACCCATTACCTCATAGTTCATTGTCCAATGTATGATCATTGGAGAGAGACATTGTTTTTGTTTCAATTAAAATTAAGTTTATGAGTTAATAATCTGGGAAGTTTTACTGTGAAAAAGTTGCAGAGGATGTTATGCTTCAGGTCAATGTCTGCTCTGTTATGTTGCCTTTTGTCTATATATACTAATCATGTTATGAGCTGTGTTAGTGTGCTATTACCTGTGCTACTGATCATTTGATGAACCAACTAGCAGTTCATTTGTATAAATTTGGCTGGCACTAATTGGACATATGAGACGCTTGACTTTCTCTCTTTTTTGAGCCTGAGGCACTCTGAAAACCAACCTGAAGTTTGTTGCCAGTTCATGAAAGTATATTTAAGAGGAATGTAATTATTACTCAGTAGTGTAATGTTTATGCCAAATTCTGGTTTTAATCTTGTCAGTGGGCTAACGCACTTGTGAAGGATGGGAAACGACTGTACGAGGCGGAGAAGTTCAAAAGGGAATCCTTTGGGAAACTCTTCAGTAAGTATTTTGAAAACACTCAAATAATTGCATTTGAGTTGTCACTGTACAATAAATTGTGTCTTTGAAATAACAGATGAATCCCGATCAGAGTTCATACTCGTGTACTGTTTTTTTTTCCTTTTGTAGGGAAGTCTTTCCTCAGAAATCGGTTGTTCAGAGGGCTTGAATCATGGCCTCCAACATCATTTTGTGTAAGTTGGAAGTGCAGTGTTTGAAAAAGTTTGCATTGAATGATAGCAAATCTTTTTGATTTGTCACAGATCTGTTTTCTTATTTGAATTGTTTATAGACACGAAGGCCCAGAAAGTTTGATGATGAACTTCCAGACATCTCACTTGATGACCTGCAGTACTTGAAATCATGTTGTCCTCCAGAGGTGCAGCCTTTCCTCATGTAAGTCACTGTATTCAATTATAGAAAGGATTGTAGATATAAACTTACCCTTTACACAAAACTGATAGGCAGCCAAGTTGAAGACTTTTCTTACAGTCTGCTTGCATGATCAAAAAGTCATGAAGTTTTTATTCTTTTCGTATGATTGATATTTTTTTCTGCAGGGTCCCTACCATGTGTGACTTTGAACCCTTAAATCGCCATGTAGAGACACTTCATCAACTGGTCCAAGCTGCGCAGAGTGTGGATGAAATGTCTCAAACCATTACTGATCTACTGACCGAACAAAGGGTAACAACCATATTATTATTTTTTATCTGTAATACATCCAATACATTGAAGTAATACATTGGCATGAAAACAACTTTTAACAACTAGTTTCAAATTATGCTAATGTGATGTTGTCAAATCAACTTTAAATTATTCCAAGAATATGAAACTCCAGTTTCAGTGAGATCTTTGTGTTTTTGTCTTTTGTCTTTCTAGGCATCTTATAGTCAGAGTGCACAGAGATCAACGGCACAGACTCCACAGTCTGGAAGCATGCTTAGGACCACAACGCCCATGTCCTCTAAAACACCTCTCTCTCTTAGCTTCCAGGGACCCAGCTGCCAGCCCCTGCTTGTACCTGTCCCAGCTCCATTAGAGGATTTGTCCCCAGACAGCATTGATGCACAAACCTTTGACTTTGAGACTATTGGCCATCCGAACATGGATCCAGTCCTGCAGCAGGGATCCTTAGACTTAGATTCTCTAGCAGAGAGCCCTGAATCTGACTTCATGTCAGCTGTCAATGAGTTTGTGATTGAAGGGAACTTGATATCTCCGAATCCCATCAGTGACCCTATTAGCCCAGAAATGATGGTTGAGTCACTGTACTCCTCAGTCATTAATGCTATTGACATCAAGCGAATGCAGGATACTACAATACTAGAGAGGGAAAACTTAAGAATCAGTGAACTCAAGGAAGCTGTTGAGAAGTACCGATGTGCTGCAGAGGATTCCCATTCCAACTTTAAAAGTGTAAAGGATGACCTCTATCACTTCAGAGTTCTAGTATTAAAAGAACTGCATGACTTTGGCATGGGTCTGCATAATGTGAGCACAGACGTTCACAAGACTGTAGATACCATTTGCCAGACCCATGAAATGGAACTGAAGGAGAAGCATCAAGGTGAGCTTTTGACCCTTCGGCAAGAGCTTGAGAAGCAAGTTCATCAACTGACAGAGGAAAACCAAGTAAACCAGAGTATTGTAAGAGATGTTCAGCGTGCAATGCTGGAGCTGGAGGGACTTATGGAACGCAAAGAGAAAGAACTCACTCAACTGGAGAATGATAAAGAGCGATGGATTGAAAAAGATAACAGTCAGACTGATAAGATCAAAAACCTTGAACAGGTTGTCACTGATCAAACTGAAGAGGTCAAGATGCTCTTAACCTCAAAAGACTCCCTTACCAGCCAGCTTGAAAACCTGCATTTTGAGATTGAACGCAATCAGCAGAAGATCCGACAGGAGCTGGAATCTGCTGCTCAGTGCAATTTAAAGGAGTTGGAGGATAGAATGAAGCAGGAACAAATGATCGAACTAGAGGCCCTGAGCAAGGATAACCAGGAGGCCCTGGAGCATCTTGCTGCTGAAAATTCTACAAAGTTAACTGAGGCAGTTGACAACGGCATTGCTGCTATTAGAGAGAAAGACATTCAAATCAAGGATTTGGAGGCTCGTGTTACTGAGCTTGCAGAATTCCGCTGCAAATTAGAAGTGGAGCTAGCCCTCAAAGACTCAGAGACAGAAGAGATGAAAATCTTAGTTCAGGAGGCTAAGATGCACCAAGCAGAGGCTGTGAAGACCCAAGTTGAGGCTGAGACAAAAGTCTTTAGAGAGGAGCTGGCCGGTCTGAAAAAACAACTTCAAGCTAAAAATGAGGAGTATGAAGTGGACCTAGCAGAGCTGAGAACCCTCATGAGGATAGAAAAGGACCACTGCATTTCAGAACTGGTGGACAGGCATGAAGAGGAGACTGTTCAGTTGCACAGCAAGCTTTCTTCTCTGCAACAGCAAGTCCAAGATGCTGAAAGGAGCCATGCTGATAAGCAGCAGAAACTTGAAGAAGAATTTCATCATCAAATGTCTGCTCTTGGTGAAGAAAAAGACAAGCAGTCAAGGAGTTTCCAAGAACTTGAGCAGGAGTTGAGGACTGTTATCAGCAGTTTGCAGGCAGAAAAGGAACAGCTATCCAAAAATTTAGAGCAGGATAAACATGCAGTTCAGAAAGATTTAGAGACAGAAGAGGCCTCAAATGTTGCAGCACCAGATGCCTTTAAAGAGTTAGAACAGCAGAAAGAGGAGACGGAGAAGAGACTTTTAGAGAAAATTAGACAGCTTGAGAATGAGCTTCACGAGAAACAATCCTCAAAAAGGTAAATGTTTGATCTCAGAACATAAACACTTTAGAAATCTTGCATTAATTTGTTTTCTTAAAATGATAAAATAAGCCAGAATCTTTTTTTAGGAAATTTGGTAAACCTACATATAGAAGTACAGTATAAAGTGAAAGAAAATGTGGAGTAAATTGATCAAATCAAACTTTATTTATAAAGCACTTTTCATGCAACCAGAAACACAAAGTGCTTTACATAATAAAAACAATTTCTGCATTAAATAAAACAAGCTTATACACACCAAAGTATATTGTGTAGCAATTTAAAAAAACACACATCATGATACCCAAGATGCAACATGTACAGATTAAAAAGTATTGGGCCTAAAATTGATCCTTAGGGAACCCCATATTTCATTTCATGGGTCCTTGAGGAGCATATATCCATACTTACAGAAAATTGTCGATCTTCAAAATAGGAGTAAAACCATGTAAGAACAGTTCCTGAGAGGCCCACCAGGCTTCTGAGTCTGTGTAATAAAATCTAGTGGTCTACTGTATCAAAGGCGGTACTAAGATCCAGAAGCACCAGGACAGAAAGTTTCTGAGGGTCCAAGTTACACCTGAGGTCATTAACAATATTTAGAAGGGTAGTCTCAGGACTGTAGTTTGTCCCTAAAACCAGATTGGTATTTTTTCAAGATTTATTCAGAAATTCATTTAAGTTTTACTTAGGAAATGGTAAGTTGGATACAGGTCAGTAGTTATCAAGAATATTTGGGTGAATGTTTAAATGTAGTTCTGCTGATTGAAAATATTTGTCATTATGTGTTTTCATTCACGTATACATAATCATATTGTTTGACTTAAGCTTAACTCTGTGTCTTTTAGTGACGAAGGGTTACCACTGCGCTCTGAAGGTCATGCAGATGCTGGAGCACCTCTTTCTCTAGACTCAGCATTACAAGAGCGCCTGCAGCAGGAGAGAGCTTCCCTTCAGGTCCAGATCGAACTTTTGGAGAAGAAAAAGAATGAAGAGATACAAAACATCAAGACATCACTAATCGCAGAGCAGCAGGTTTGTATTTTGGCTGTAAATAGATTTAAAAGCATTGTGTTTAGTACTGTCTTGTGAACACAAACCTTAGTGACTATTTGTAGTATGATTCAATTAAAGTAAAAGATATATATACTTGCATAAAAGCATTTATTATTGATAAATATTGATCATTGTTTAGCAATACGTTTTGATTAGCTAATGACCAGTTCTTCAATAATGATTAATCCCAAGAGCATGAGTAAAAAAGTAACTGGACTTTGTTTTTGGTTGTTAAAAATGTCTTGTCTCTCAGTCAAAACAATTCCTCAGTTCTGACTGGTTGGAGGTCCAAACTAATTACATTTTTATGGAGTCATTAGTAACTTAAAATTGTTACGGGTGATTAACAATCTGATGAAACTACATTGTTGGGCTTAAACTGCAGTTATTCAAACTAAAACAAACATTCAGACCCAAAAGTGAAACCCAAAGTGCAGGCTTTCCAACAGTCGTAAAATCTATCTTGAAAATAATAGGCCAATCTAAACACAAATCATATTCCTCTTTCTATGGAAGTCTCTTTGAAGCAAATAATGCATGTCATTCAGTTTCTAAAAGCTTTGCTTCACCTGAAAGAGACACATTGTGTTTGGTAGATTTGTCACTGGACCATCTCAAGAAAAATGAACATATGATCAGGGGCCAACAGCAGAAGAGAGGCTGTACATCAGAACTACTCGGTTCGGTCCTATGAGGGTCGCAGTCCTGCAGGTCTTAAATGTATCCCTGCACCAACACACCTGAATCAAATTAATAAGTCAATGTGCAAAACGCCATCGGCTGTTGGATCCTTTTAATTTCAGTCAGGTGTGTTGGAGCAGGGATACATTGAAAACATGCAGGATTCTAGTATAACTATTAGTATGGTGGTATGTTTTCATATAGCAAGTTGTTTGCTCTTGTATCATGGTTTAAGATATTGTCATGTCTCTTGGACATACCCAGCCATGTAAAGTAGCTAATAGGTAGCTGTGGTACAATAGTCTTTCACATTCAACAAAGGAGGCCTTCACTCTCCACTCAAACCAACTTCAATGCCCAGAGCTGCTGAGTTTTAATGGCTCTCATGTGTTATGCTGTGTGTTTATTGAACCATTAAGTCTTTCCTAAGCTCTACTAGATAGTGGGAGCTTTCCCCAAGCGCTAGGGACTTTCAAATGGTCCTAGTTCCAACCCATGTTTTTCCACTGTGCAGACCAGGGATTGAACAAAACGAGAGAGCTCCACCCACTATCTTAGCCTATTGGG
>JAOXYM010000008.1:17292823-17342490 GCA_028567055.1 Leptatherina wallacei | reverse complement strand
GGATATTACTACGGAGTGTACCCAATACTTTTTGGGTGGGCTTGCACTGCGGAACATTTCGGAGTGGTTGAGTTATATCGGTATTTATTTTCCGCATTTTATCTCTCTCTTATTCCACTGCTCTGCTCCATAGAAAGGTGTCACATCAGGCATTTTCAGAGTGCATGAACCACTTCATAATTCTTAAAACTACTGGAGGCTTTTCCCTCTATTTTGTGTGTGCACCACAGGAACTGTGGCCACTTGTAGTTCATAGGGTTCCTTTCATTGGGTAATTTTTAGATCCTCAGAATAGGGAATTTCCCAACATGAATCATCTGTGATGTAACTGTGCAGTGATTGTTTCATACGGTGTATTAGGAAGGGTTGTGCTTTTTCCTGATTTTTAGTCTTCTTGATGAATGCTCAGTTGGGATATATGACCTTGATGTCTCAAATTGACCTTACATGAGTTTTAACATCTGGGGCCCCATACATGTCATGTAGAAATGAGTAAATCCTTTGGATGAGAGTCTAAATGTTTTCTTCTTAAGCTGTTACGCTTTTTAGCATGTCACCTGTTCTAGATAGATACTTATCTGTATCTGTTACATAAAGAATCTGAATTTTTGTTGCATTTCTGATAAACTATGGTTCTGCACATTATTATTATTATTATTATTAGTATTATTAGTATTATTAGTATTATTAGTATTAGTAAGTTGTAGCCACCATATGAAAGTTATCTTAAGCTTTTTGGTATGATACACAGATTAATTTGCAAAAACCAAGAAAAGATACATTTGTACATAGTTTGCTCTGATGTAAATAATGTGTTGTTACAGATATTATTTGATTGTTGAGTTTGAATTAACAATTTAAAATGTTTCACTTTTTACAAATGTTTTCATCTAGACAAATTTCAACACTGTTCTAACCCGAGAAAAGCTAAAGAAGGAGCAGATCATCAATGACGTCACAGAGAAGTTGCGGAAAGTTACCCAGCAGCAGGAAAAGGACAAAGGTAAGTTTTGCACTTGGTGAATAGTATGTAGTTTGTGTTGTCATTCTTATATGGAATGACAAATGCCACTGGTGCATATTGTGTTTAAAAGCTTCCTGCTTATGTAAAAGCACATTTTTTTGTATACATAAACAAGCTGATTAAATTTTAATACCTGTTTATTTGATATTCACAAGTCATCACTTTTTTTTTTCTATTCAGTGCTCTTATTGAAAAAAGTTTTAATTTGTTACGGTGTATTATTTACTAGTACATCATATTGTTTTTTATTTATCTTAATTGACTCCAGCTCTGATTGAGACCCTGTCCGAGGACCGGGCTAGTGTCATGCAGGAAAAGAAATACTTGGAAGAAGAGCTTAACCGTCTCCGCAGCACTGCACTGGTCTCCTCAGCCTTCTTCACCCCGAACCCTTCAGCACAAGAGGTCTCAGAAGCTGGTGCAGCAGCTAAAGCTCTGTCTGTTGTTGGGGCTTGCTCTTCTGAGACCCTGGCTGAAACTGACAGACTGGCCTCTGTGGCAGCCATTCGAGATGACGAACATGTTGATTCAGCAGTGGAAGCCAGCATGGTGACCGTCCAGTAAGCATCTATTCTCCAATAAACATTTTCTTTTGTTTAAAATACAGCCCAGTCGCTGTGGTCTAAAGCTGTTTCATTTATAATTGATTTTAAATAAAACCAAGTTATTTGAGAAAAATCTGAATTAGCCACTACATTTACATGCATTGTTCAATAAGGCTTAGCTGCATTTGGTCATTCTGTGCATTTCTCATTTCTTCAAATACTGTCGACTATGACTGACAAATGATAAAAACATGTACACTACCAGTCAAAAGTTTGGTCACACTTAAAGTATGGTCAAACTTTTGACTCATACAGAATAAAAGCGGTTTTGTGCAAAATCTTTTGATAAGGGACATTTAGTTAAGAAGGGACATACACAGTCTTTATTTAGACACGTTTGTGAATTTTACTAATGGCATGCTATGTTATTGGAATTGCTTAGATATTAGTTTCAGTCGCAGTTGGACTTTGCATTGAAAGACTTGGATACTTTGAGAAAATCAGTTCTTTTAATTTCTTTGTGCTCCTGTTTCTGTACTATGTGGATTATGTTTGCACAGAATGTTCGTCTCAGATATACCCATTGCAAATTAGGTCTGGAGAAAGCTGCATTTATATTCAGTATTAGTCTTTTATTAAAGAGTATATCAAATGAAGAGGTAGCAATAGAAGCAGACCTTTGCATTACTGGAGGAGTTCAAGAGGCCATTGTGTAAACTAGCCAGAAATGGATGGACAGAGTGAACATTTAACAGTGGAAGGAAGGCAGACTAGGATCAGACAGTGTAAGTTTCTTTTATTTATTATTATGATGATTATTATTAGTACTAAGATCTGTTAATTAGTGTCATTATGAAAAATAATAATGTTGTATTGTTTTTTATGTTTTTCTAAGCAATACCTCACACAGTAAAGATTGTTTATAATATTTTTTTTGTTGTAGTGAGACTATGATGTCTGAGGAGAAACAACGGATAATCTTACTTGAGAGGGTAAATATCTGTTCTGTATATTTATGCATGGGACCACACAAAATACTATATTTTGCTTTGTTCATATGTTTAATTCATTGTAATATATGTTTCAGACTTTACACATGAAGGAAGAAGAAAACAAGCGCCTCAGTCAAAGACTGGTCAGTCACAGTATAATATATTTCCCACTAGGTGGCACTAGCACCATAGAATAAAATACAGACTTGGGAAGCAAAGACTGTAAAAGAGACTTTTTAGAAAGTGTGTCATTACATTGTGAAAGTGGGTAAATTATATTGAAGCACAATGTAAAATATAAATTAAAAAAATATTATTTTATTGTTTGATCTTTTTTTTTTTCAAATCAATCTTAGTATTGGATATTCAATATTCATAAATACAACACAGCTTCAGTCAGATTTTATGGTATTTTTGTGAGTAAGCGAACACTAATAATCATTACCAAGTCCTTTTTATTCTTTTGCAAATTCCCTGTCAGCAGATGTTAAAATAAGTCCATATGGAAGTAATTTCTTTACAGTATGGTTACAGTTTTGAAACACAATTAATGTTGGCCTCATGTCTTTCTTTGCAGATGTCTCAAAGCATGTCGTCCGTGTCGTCACGGCATTCAGACAAAATCGCCATTAGAGAGTGAGTGAATAATAAAATGATGCAGGACCTTAGCATGTCCTTACAAATATGATTTTTAGCCAACTTATTATTGGTTAAAACTGACCATCATTATTTGCAGTGTAATTATATCATGAGAGTATTATTAACATTATTTTGTTTTGTGCACATTGCAGAATTCAGTGTCATCCCTTTCTCTTTCTGTCAATCTTTTTCGTTTCAGTTTCCAGGTAGGCGATTTGGTTCTCATCATCCTGGATGAAAGGCATGACAACTACGTGCTGTTCACAGTCGGTCCCACCCTCTACTTCCTGCATTCGGAGTCTCTTACGGCACTGGACCTCAAACCAGGTCAGCTTCACTCAAACCTTTGAGATTGTGATAAGGGCTGTAGTGTTAGAATTTGTTTTGTTATCTACAAAGACAGTGGTAAAACTGAAAGTTGTCGTTTTGATTTTGTCAGATATGACTGGATTTGTAATCATGACAGTTATAGGTCATCATCTAAAATTAGATTTGTTCTTTATTCTTCATAGAACTGCTTTATGGTTCTCTTTTAATTACTTAGGACTGCTTTCCTAAGTGCTCATTGTTTAACGTGTTGTTTTGTTTTTATATTAAGCATCAGGGACTTCAAGACGGCCATGGGTACTTGGAAAGGTCATGGAGAAGGAATATTGTCAGGCAAAAAAGGTACTTAAAAGTTCTAAAATGTTTATTGTTATATATTTATTGCATATTTACCTAAATTACTTTCATAGACAAAAGTATGCCTCAAATATTATTTTCAACATTTCCTCATTGAGTTTGTAAATTGATCATAATTGGTCATCCAGGGTCTTGTCAGCATTGTTGTTACAATCAATAAAAACACTCTCTTGTCTTCTCTTACAGGCCCAGAACAGGTTCAAAGTTCCTTTAGGAACTAAGTTCTACAGAGTGAAAGCTGTTCCGTGGAACAGAAAAGTATAATAGCCAAGTAATGAGCTAAAATGTATATTGTTTAATTTTTTTAACAGAAATTTCACTACATAGTTCATAATGTCAAAATTGAAAGACATTCTAAATGGAAAGAATTAAGATTGGAATCATGCAATTTTGTGTTTCAGTTCAAAATCCCACCTGCGATCACATTTTTATTTTCTTTTAAACCCAGATTTGTTATTGTGGACCAAACGCTATTAACCTTATCTGGGCTTTGCCCTATACACTGTGGCATTATGCCCTTTGACCTGTGTGTGAAATTGAACAAAATTTGGATGTTAAATATTAGTTCTCATTATCAGCATTTGTCCTTTTGTGGAAAATACTGTGTCATTATCAACATAATAAATAAAAACATACATTTATAATAAATGTTTAAAGAGGAATGTTCATGGCATGCATATTAAAATATTTCGTTTGATTTACTTACCAGATAAATGTTGTAGTTGGAAATGTAGTTAATGCTGTTTGTTACTCACAAAGCAGTTTGGCCCTCTGTCAATACTGAAATGTACATTATGACTGACTGAGGTAAACAGTCGTCTTTGCAATCCTTGAAATGCACTTTGAAAAACAATGCTTTTGTTGATTTGAAAAGGGAAGTTAATTGAGCTGTTAAAACTAAGTAAATATATCAGCACAAACTTCTCACTACCATAGAATATTGATATGTAGAAAGGAATATGTTGTGACTGTGTTTCATTATTGGAAGACATTGTATATTACCCATAAAATCACATGTAACAATAAAGGACTGTATTGTAAAAGATAGAGTTTTGACAAACAATAAAGGATTGATCCCAAATACATCTTCTTTTGTTTTTTGTTTTTTTTTATAGGAAGTTATTAAAGTTGGAAATTATCTATGATGGGGAAACGGCAACAAAATTGGCTCCTCATAAAACTGAACAGCAAAATGTTTTTGTTTTTTTCATTCTCCCCCCCCCAATACACTTTATCTAAAAATATTTACCAGCATAAATTGCTAATTTTCTCAGATTTGTTCACTTGTTGCAAATTATAAGTTCTGCATTTACAGTATTTAGTTTGTAAAACGATGCCAGAAATTTGTAGGCATTCAGGAGTAAATGTAGATGCAGAATAGCACAGTATATTGTATTTATTTGATGTAGCATTTTCTGCTCTGGTGGAAACATAAATGTTGGCATGGTGCTGCAGGAAACAGACTTCAAAAAGGCTTCAAATCGGGGCCCAAGAACGATGCGGCCCTCATGGAGGAGGAAGCCCACCAACATCACTTTCCCAGTTCACAGCGGGGAGCATAGCAGCTCTCTGCTGAACACTCTCTACCATGTGGGTCTAGGGGTGTTTTAACAATGTTTAGCTCTATTTTCTCAATTTAGCATAAGCCTGTTGTCACATTTGGATGGCTCCTTCATAAATTGATGGTGTGATTCCTACAATTTCGGGACAGGCCTGAATGACAAAATATGCAACACAACATTCGATACCGAGGTGGCTGGCAAGCACCAACCATGTGCACTGGACAGGCTCTTAGTGTAAATGTTTACAACCCCCCACTGAGCTCAGTGCTGCTGGGAGTCACTCTCATCAGGCTCAATGGGATTTAACATTGCCATGTGTAGTCTCTAGCTACTTCCACTGTTGAAATTGACTTTGACTTGCTGATCCTATTTGTGTAACATTTGAGTACTTTATCAGTGATGAATTATATAATTAATGTAAAGAATATTTATAGCATATTCTTTTAGGTTATATGTATATGTTTTTATTTAGTCATTTTAAATATTTTAAAGAAAAGAAGCAGCAGTAATATTTTAAAGATATGTTACTATTCTGTTTATAGTATTAGATTAATAGAGATAATGTTATAGACCTTTTGAAAAGTCTGAAAGTGAGGATGAAAAATTGGATGCAGGTTTATAAAAGTGAAAGAAGAAAATGTTCAAATTGATTCAGGCCATATGTATGCAAACAAGTTACCCAAAAATTATTTTAAAAAATGTTTTACGCAATTTAATAAGTTCATTTTTAAGGTTGTACTATAGTTCCGGTCCTCTGCCATCAGAGTTTTACTGGAAGAACTTATTTTGTTTTACACAAGTCTAAAATTCCCTTTACAAGTCTTTCTCTGTCATTTAAAATCGTGCATTCTTAAGACTTTATATTTCTTTTGAAGAAATGTTTGCTATCTAACACTGAAATTAGGTCACTGTCTACTAAACTTTTTAAATAAACATGATTTTTTTTTAGAAAAAAAATAGCACCATACTGACTTGCTATCATTACTGTGTCAAGCAAAAGCTAAACATTCATTTGTTACTATCGTGGAAAAGGAAAAATCAGTTACACAAACTGTTCTTCTATGCACAAAAACAGATCCATCATACAATAAATATACTAATGGGGACAGGTATACAGATGAGGCTTTCAAATGCCATCAGATGAAATACAAAAACACTAGATTGGCTTTTCTTTGCATGTCAACATTTGCTGGAGGCACTAAATTAAGATTTAGATGAGTAAATGTGAAATATCAAAATGATGTCAGAGACTATTCACAGAGAAGGTCTTCCAGTCTGAGATTGTTTCCTTTGTTACAGATAAATTCTGTATTTGAAGATAATACACAAGTTGTATTTGATTTTCCTATATCTCTGACACGATTCTCTATAGATGGAGCTGCAAATAAACAAGCATTATTTGTAGAGTAAATATATGCATGAACTTCAAATGATGGATAAATGAAAATGAATAGGAAAGCCTTAACATAACATTTATATTTTTGAAATCTAAATGAAGCGAGAGTGTTGAAGAAGAGCCAAGAGGCATTAAGGCTGAAACTGCAAACCAAGGAGTAAATCGACTTAATGCCATCATATTTCCACCCTATTCATGCCTAAGAAAAGGGTTAGGGAAAGAGATTAGGTTATATATCTGCTGTCAGAGACTGAAGAGACCAAGTAGAGAACTTCACCTAAACAGAATGATGATCAAACAGACATGCTTTAACAGACATGCTTCATAATCTCATCCGTTATTGTCCCCCTCTCTGCCTTCACTACAGGTTCAGTAGCAAATCTGAGACAGGGGCAGATTAAATGTGTGATGAAATGTCTGAGAAATATGTGAGAATGCGCAATGTAAGGACGGTTGATTTTCTATCCACATGACGAACATAATCACTATTAGTAACACATATCTACATAAATATGATAATTCAAAATTTAAACACATTCATTGGGTTCATATTGGAAATCAGAACCATCTGATGGCATAGTTTTATGGATAATTACCGCTACAGAGATAATGCAGCATATGAAAGGAAAGCTTTGAGGCTTCTCCACTCACTGGGAAAAAAGTGCGTAGGTTTACTTGTGCATCTGAGCTGTACCCAAAAGGCAAATATGTGGAAAGTTTGGTGACAAGCATCCAGACGTGCGGTTAACAAGATTGCATCTGGTGAGCAGAAAGTATAGGATATAGCTTTACTACGTATTTAAAGGGCAAATTATTTTCACATTATGTTCAATGGCACCCGTAATCCCTCCAAATATAGACAGAACTATTTCATTTTCAGTAGAAAATAATTATTCAAATACCCTATAGTGCAAATCCCCTTAATTTAGTGCATGACACAGTTTTTGATTTCCTACCACAGAACAAAATGGAGAAGAATCCAGTAAACATTAAAATCTGTTGTTTTATTTTAGTAATCTGGCTGCTTACTGACAAGAAAATAATCAATACAAATAGTTCTGAAGTGTCTGAAAATAGACAAGCGATTTAAACTGTAACTAACAGCCATGCATTTTCCAGCTGCAGTGCAGTGTTGAGGAAATGACACCAGCTTTGATGGGCTGTATAGCTTTTGAGATGAGCCTCTTTATGCCGCTTGCAGTTCCATTATGGCTTTGTTCGAAAGCTTGTTTACCTGCTGATAACATACACTGGTGGATTCAGGAGCACCGATCCAAAATCTGCTGCCAAAGTCACTCAAGTCTCATTGTACTGCAGAAGGGGAAGAATGAAATGTTTATGCGGAGGGGAATGCAAATGCTAAATGTGAAATCAAACTATGGGACCAATAAGGGATCAGAATAACTTTGCCAGGTTTTATTTTTAGCCCAGTTGCATTGCTAGCTTTGTGGAACACTCTTCACTTTAGCCTCTGTGCATCTGTGTGCTTAGGTTTTACTCAGTGATGGAAATGTTGTTCCAATTGGACAAAAATGCCAAAACTGTATGTGATTATTTCTAAAAACAGGTTAGACAAAACAATCTTCCATCATGCCGCACATGACATGGATTAAACAAAAAGGTCCAACCTGACTGCAGACAGCCTGAATATGGTGCTGTTTGCCTGTGATAATGCTTGATATCAAATCACCAGCAGATCAAAAACTGCTCATCAAATCTCCTCGTTGTACATCACTAAAATGTTTTTGGATTTCACTGTTAGAAAAGCTATGGTCTCAGGTCAAAGGAATAGCCCCTTAGTTTGCATATTAAAGAGGATTTGCTAGACCCCTGTTAGCCATGCATCCCCATGCAGGCAGGTCTCCAGGGGGCCAGCAGGGCCCCACAGACGGGCATCTAGGGGGCCAGGTGACCCTGTCTCCAAGGTTAGCAGGAAACACTAAAGAGGGATGGGCAGGGAGCTGAGAAGCCACTGAGTGAGAGTGTGCAAGGCTGGTGATGGCAGCTGTCAATGGTTTGGAAGGAGAAGCAGACAGATTGTGCGTTCTGTTGGTGCAGCCAGTTCGCCACCTGGCAGGCTTTTCCTTGTTAGAACTTCTTGCTGTTTCTGTTCTCATCAGAGAAATGTTTTCCTCTTATCCTCTATGTTCAGGGGAAGTTAAATTTGTTAGAATGTTTAAAGATGTGTAGTGAAATTGTTCAAAGTATTTTCAGTGCAATTCCCAGAATGACTGCAGCGTATTTCTTTATGATTAAATTCACTCAAAACTCTATATCAATTAATTCAAACCTAGCTTTGTGTGAGGAACCATGGTTCATAAAACAGTCTGTATAATGCATGCCTTCTTAGTGTTGACCCAACACTGCATTATTTATCAGTTCTTTAAGAATAGGAGAGTGTTTCAAGGGGTAGGATTTGCTTAAAAAATAATCTGTAACTTTCAAATCCTATCATAGCCATAAATACTGCTCCATGTTTCTCAGTTGTTATGAAAAAATGCAAACGGAAAGCATGAACAGCTTAAAAGTACATTTAAAAATCACATTTGGCAGACAGTCCTTGTTCCAACAGGATTAAAAAAAAGTCTTTCATTTGATATAAATATATGCAAAGAGAGTGGTGTGGTGATCTGGGTGCCAGAGGTGGCGCTTTACTCTGGATATTCTGGCTTGGGCCTGTAAGGGACATAAATTAACATGAATTAACACATGCATGCAATAAGAAAATAATTAATTCAAGTTATCAGTCACCTCTTCCATTCCAGGAATCTGATTGACAAGATAAAGTAATGTGCAAACTGATTTTCAAAGCTAACAGCCTGGAGCACCCCTCCTATTAGTTAGTCATTCCCTCAGTATCACACCCGGAATCTGTCATTTCACAATTTTCTCCTATAATGCATATGTGCCGCTCTCACCACTCCACTACAGCAACTGCCATCTAACAAGTTGACACAGAGAACGATACAATTCACGTCCAGTATTCAGTTCCATATACAGCAAGCGTCTGAGGCAGACGGGTCAAGAATATGGTACATTCTGTTCTCTTTTAGATTTGCTTTTCTTCTTAAGGAGCTAGATAAAGCCCACATGATATCCTACAAACACTTTTAAGAAGGCTGTAGGATTTGAAATACCTAAGGTTTTAGTTTATTTTGATGAAATCATGCAATATTTCCCATCAGAAAATAAATATCTATCTAATTTTCAGAAAGTTTGTTGCTAACATTAAAACCCCCTCAAGTTGTGATTAATCCTTTCTCAAACCACCATTTGAATAGTAGTTTACACACCCATAGAGCATGTTAAACGCTCACATGACCAACATAAGATGGGGCCTTAGGTGTATTAATGACATTTTTAACAGTTATTTTCACAATGCCTATATGAGGGATTTGACTGCCTTTTTGTGGAGGTTGAATCTTTAAATACGAGTTATCTTAATGATCTTGAATATATTCTACATGGAGCAAAATCACAAAAATGCTACAGCCAACACAGAAAAAAGAAGACATTATTGTACATTTGTATAGTTGTGAAATGAGATAGTTACCTTTAAATAATCTGTTTATTTTAAAAACATTTCCATACCCAATATAGAAGACACATTTTAGTCTACACCAGTTCAGCCCGAAGGATCATCATTTTTACATTCTTTATCTTATGCACATGATCCACAATGCTCATTTTCCATTTATCAAGAAACCAGGGATAGTTTAGTTAAAGTTGCTCTTGAGTTGAAAATGTTTTGCTGGAGTTAAATTAAGCAAATTAATCAGGCTGTATAAGCTAGTTAGCATCACATTTTCTGTTGACCAGCTCATTATCAAATTCAGATCAGCTTTATTAACATGGCCATCTTTTTTCAATGCTTAATTTACACTATGTGTGCACATGTTAAAAACATGAAACATGTTTTATGGTGTATCTGAATCTTTAAAACCAAATTACTAGTTTAAATAATTTTGCTGGCTATGAGCTAATACACAACTATTTAAAGAGCTGTTACTGAGCTGTTAGATTAGTTTGGAAATATATTGTTTTAAAAAAAAAAGTATTCAATATATATGTATGATGCATGACCAAAGCGCCCCCCCCCCCAAAAAAAATCTCTAGTGGAGGATAGAGTGCACAAAAGTTGTTCTGTTGCCTGTGAGTGTGGTGTCAGCCGGTCCCAGTCCCTGCGGCCCTCACCGTGCTCTGTGCAGGCCTGACGGGAAACTGACTGCAGCTCAGGACATGGCCTCGTTTGTTCACGGTCCCCCCTCTCTGAAAAGAGTTATGCTGTCTGTTTTGAATGGACAGCGTTTTTCTTTGTGTGCTCGATCAAAACAGAGGGCAAAGTTAGTCAGCAAGTTGCATAGCTTCTGCATTCTGATTCTTCAAGCCTCTTTTGTATGAAGTTTAGCACAATGTTTTACACTGTGTTTGACCTGAATGGCATGCTGGAGGTAGGAGCATTTTTCCAAACTACAAAGTAGAAAGGGGTAGAAAGTAATTTTTGTTATCAGATAATACTCAGTTGTGTCTTTGTGGTAGAATGAAATAAGTATAATCATCATAGGAGGTTAAAAACCTTGGCTATAATGCGGGAAATGACAGAGTGCAGTGTTGCTGAAATATTTATATGCTTTTATCTGATCTATTTCCTAACCACAAGGTATTTGCCTGTGAATCCCTGGCACTTTTGATATTACCTGAAGGCAAATGGTATATAGATTTATACAAGTTATTTACAACAACAGCCAAGCCATTCCTCTGGAAACTAGGCTGCAGATCAAAGGATTGTTTTGATCTCTACTTAGCATATTTGTTTAACCTAGCCAGTGATTCTGAAAAGTGCACAAGCTTTTCGGTGATATGCAGAGCACCCTTTATCCGTCTTTTTCTTCTGTTAGCTCTGGATTTAAGTACTTTCTGTATTTAGGAGACAACTGGATTTGCCAGCTTTTGAAATTTAGTTGCCCACTGCAAGCAGTCTTGGCACTCAGAAATAGATAACTAGGTATGTTCCACTGCTAATCCTGATCGGCCTTGTAATAGTATTTGCGGACTGTACAGCACTCAATTAGAACATAATGTGCTATTTTTATTTCCTTTAAGTTGGATTAAATGTGAAAACATGTTTGTTTTTTTCCACTTCCATCCACTGTTTGTTGTGTGGGGTACTTTGCAAAGTATTGTTTTAAACTGTTTCAATCAGTCTGACTCTCCACACAGGATTGCAAAATGTCAGGAGAAGAACAATGTCCAAGCGCTCTCTAAAAAAGATGCCAGGGCAATCAGGAAATTTTCTGGAATGCTTAAGAGAATGCATATGCACACAATGCCCTAATTCTCTCTTACTTTGGGTTTGGGAAAGATGAGCCCAGGTTTATTGAGAGCCAGAAAAGGGGGCAGATGGCTCACAAGAGGGATAAACCTGGGAAGTCATGCTGTAAATGTGTTTTACAGAAAACAATGAAAGGAGCGGACAAAGCGATTGTGGCAAAGTCCTTTGGAAAATGGAAAAGCAGCTCTCTAAGGTCCAGGACCATGGAGAAGCCGGATGAGCTTTCCGAGGAGAGTAAGGAGGCGAGCCTTTCCAACTGCACCTGTGAAGCCCCCCAACTCGCCAAGAAACCAGTTGGTAAAAGTACCTTATTTTTTCTTATTTCGAATCCAGTCGTTCTGCTACCTCTCCCAGCTTGTTTTTTTTCCTGTGGCAATTTTAATTAATATTGTGGTGACTTGATTTTCTTTTTTCATTCTTTTTTTTTTTTTCTTTTGACTCTCTGGCCTGCCATATCCAGTGAACAAACAAACCACATTGTTGGGCAGGAGAATTCCTTTTGAGGGAAAGTGTGTCTCCGATGATACAGTGTTGCCAGAAAAAGACAAAGCAAAAAATAGCAAACACAAAAACAGTCACAGGTGCATGGGAAAAAGAGAGAACCGAGTGAATGGTCACTGCGGTCCCCAGGAGGTCTTTCAGTGTTAGCCAGTGCGGTGGGTGGACTTCTGACAAGGACGTTGGTTAGCAGCCAGGTGGAGTGTGTAACTGAGAATGCTCCTGTTTATTCTTTTCACATGCTAATGTGGCTCCTATGTGACTTTAATGCGGCAAAACTTTTTCTAAGAGTTAACATTTTTGTGGTTCCAATACCTGCTCTTGTATCACAGCAGTGGACTGATTCAAAGGCTCCACACTCTTTTATATGAATTTGGGACCATGCCAGTGATGGAGATACATTAAATGTGGTGTACATAAAGGGAGAGAAAAAAATACACTGATTGAGTATTTTCCGTGCAAACAGGAACAAACATTATTGTTAAACATTGTCATGTTTTTTGTGTTAGAATATAATCACAGGACAAGTTTTTAAATGGAAGCTGACATCATTATTTTATATTCATACATAATGGTGTGTTCATTATTTAATGTAGCATAATTTGAATGAATGAATGAATGAAATGAAATGAAATATACTTTATTAATTTATAAATATACTTTATTACATTTTATCAACTTATTTGCAGGATATCATCTTACATAGACTGTATAAAGTGCATTACAAACACAAAAAGCCGAAATCAGGCCTGACTGTAATGATAAACTACACAAGGACCCAAGTTCTGAGAAAATGCACCCCTATGTGGACAAACTAAGAACACAGGGCTATTTGGATGAAATACACATGCAGTGTACTCTTTATTGGGCCAGTTTCTTTATTCATAAGTTTGTCATCTAATCAAATAATTTAAGTAAAATATGCTGTCGATATTACTGTAAAATACACTAAATATAGCCTTTTTAGTATTTTTTTTTAAAGCAGTCTAATGTCTAATTCAGGACCACATAAAAGCAATATGGCCTCACACTATGGGTCTTTCTATACCTTGTATTGTACAATCTGTAAATAGCTTCAAAGGCACTGCATCTGCCATCTGCACTTCTAGGAACTCTTCTGCATAGCCATTAAAACAAGCTGTCTCAAAGGACATCATTCGTATTTCAGCCTCAACCCTGAATTACTGTGTGTTCATTATAATTATAAGGGAGGAGTGTTGCCAGGCTAGCCTGCAGAACGCCAGGTGCACACTTCCATAATCTACCATTTTAAACAACTCAGAGCATTAACAACAATATCTACATGCTATTCAGCCATTAGTTCTCTTTGGCTTTCATGCTGAAACTGACATCAGTCATTGGAGCATTTTGTATGCTGCAATAGACGTACAGGAAGAAAGTGCAATACTTTGTTGTGTTCCATTTTCCTAAGCCTGCTTAGGTTATGTGACTGAGCCATGCTGCTGTGTGAAATTTTATCCCGATACTGGCACTGTATCCTTGTGAGGGAGTCTTGTAAAATAGGTTTACTTAGCGCCTTTGCTGGCATTTTCCGAAGATAGCAAATGCACACACAGTGTCCATGATCGGATTAACTGTTCAACAAAATGATGTAACTCTTTGTCTTTCTTGTGTGGCATAGGTTTCTCTGCTTAAGTTTAGTGGTCATCCACAAGAGAATAGACGCACTTGAAATCCAGTCACAGCATTATAATCCACATATTACAAATATAGCAGATGACAAGCTTGGTTTATCAGTCATTGTCACACAAATGTGATATGTGGCTGCCTAAAGTGAGTCACTGTCCCCAAAAATTCACTTGATTTTTTTCAGATACACTCCCTCAAACTGCACAACAAGAACACATAATTAACTTAAATTCTGATTTGTAAGGCATTTAATTTTGAACTTTGCCTGGTGTTCCTCTGTCATTTTGGATTTAAATTGCATGTGATAAGTGTGAAATATTTTCATAGCATCCAATATAGTATAAAGTATGCAATGCCAAGTACACAGAGAACATGGATTTTCACCTAAGGACATAAAGCTGTTCATCTAGAGTCAAAAGGTGGGTCAAGAAAACACAGTAATTGTACACTTTATGACAGAAATCAGTTGAAAAATTTCACTTATTTACATTTTAATTACTACTATTACTTATTCTGATTTTTTGGATGTGACCATAGCGAGCTCAATCCCCCCCCCCCTACACTAGAAAGAAGCAAAATGACTGTTTTCCACTGGAGGTTTAGATGCTTGTTTATCACTTTTAAATACCATCATCTTTGCTGAAATCCCCTCTCAAAAGAACCTTTCACTTGCTGGAATAAATTCAAATTAAAATTTAAATCCCTCTTTGCATTTCTTCAGCCTTTTTTAAAATAGCTGCCTCCTTTTAGAAAGCTGTTTATGTAGTGATCTGTTCATAATCCAGTTTGTTTCTCAACAGCGAAAAACACAGAAATCGTATTATCACTATCTTGGAGAGATGATGCGAGAAATCAGGAAGTATAAATGTCTGGATCTGTGGAAGTTTTCAAAGTTGTAAAGCCGAGAAATATGGCAAAAGCCCCTCAGTAAAGTCGTATGTAACACTGAAATTTGACTTGCAAATATACAGAAATATAAAGTACATTGTGCTGCAGTATCTCAGGCACATTTTACCAACCTTTAGTTAATGTAAAGATAGACAATGTGAGCTGTGCCAACAAATACACAACATTTTTTGGTTTTTTAGACAACATGAAGACAGCAGTTTAATGGAGGAAGGAGATATGTATGACATACAACTATTGAAGTGAGAGCTGGAAGATTAAACTCATCACAGTAGTTGTCACAGTGGCTGACGAGTCATGCAGACCCTTGTTAACAACTGTTTTGAGTCTTAAAAAGTGCTCACCTTCCAATATACTGAGAATAACAATACCTAATCAGAAATATAACAAACAGAAACGGCAGAGATTTACATGCAATGCCTTTTGATAATAACCCATTTCAGATTTAAAATGACACAGAAGAGGCCACAGGGAAGTTTAATTTGCTCAAGCTAGATTGGATTTATTGTTTGGAAACAAATGATAATTGTGTATCTAGAAAGTTAAACAAGATCTAAACAAAAGCAAATCAATGACCCGCCCTCATTCATCACTCACAGCCAGCTACTTGTGCTGGAGAAACTTACTTCATAATCAATTTCTTTGTTTTGTTCAAAGGCCATTAGCATTTTAGTTCATGTCACAAAGCTTCATGTATCTGGTGCAATCAAAAATTGCAAGCCATCCATTTGATGGAGGTTTTTCTATTTATTCAAGTGCATATCTCAGAATACTTAAGATGATTTTAGCTTATTATGCCCACAGTGTTACAAATACAAGTGGCAGGCTGAACTTTTTTGATGCTATTAAATGCCTGCAGCATCATGGAGAAATATATGTAGTTAGCTACATTAACTGAGACATTTTCTGGTTTTAAGGGCTAGTAATTGGCCTATCTGATCCCTGGGTTGTTGCACTGAGTAGTAAGCAACCCCTGGACTCATGAGACAAGACAGAAAAGGCATCCTTTTAGTTGTGTCTAGACATACTATTACAGCCACCAAGGTCGTTATCAAAGCACACATTATACACACCTGTTACCATTGTTTAGATGCTCATTTTTGGCTGAACATCCAAGCTCCTATCTCACCATAGGCGTGTCTGCTTCATTGTTTGCCTGCCTGGCTAGAAAAGATGGACAGGGCCCCCCCCCCCAGAGGCCCCCACCTAACCTTTCAATGACACAACAAAGTCAGCCCCCAGCCTATGAAAGGGAAGATATTGAGTGACCAGTCAGGAATCGATTTGTTAAATGTAAGCAATCAGATAATCTCAGTTGAGAGCTGTAAATATAACAAACCAGCTGTGACCATAGCCGCTTGGATCTAGACCTGCACTCCTACTGATTAATGTGATCTTGAACTAAATTCAACAAACGTTTACTCTGTAATTAGACAGTTTTAGATATTTGTATCTAACTTTAATTTTCTGTGAATGCAAGATATGGTTGTTAGTAGGGTTTTACATCACAAATGTACAGGTTTGATCAGGTTATTCATGTTATTCATCAGTTATATCTTGGAAAAGTTAGGCCACATTGTCTCAGCAGAATAGAAAAAACTATACAACTATACATGATGATGTTTTTAACTAAATGAATGGATGAAGGTGAATTTTGATTTCCATACATCTCTTCTATACTACAATTCTTGACATTTGGTTCCCCATCATATTTTGTAAAACTAGATATTGATACAGTTAGTTAGTTAAATGCAATCTTTTTATTTAAGTGCAGTAAATAGGGAGAACAAGGTATTGACCCCTTGTTTATTGTAGGGTTCGACCAAGAATATACTGGCTTTTTAACCTTGTGTTCACGTAGACAACTGGTGAGCATAAATGTTCACATGCTTCTGTTTTACACTTGTTACCAGAGGATTCCACAAGGAGGTGCATTAGAGAACTCAGATGGGATAGGGTTGCTGAACTTGTAGGGTTGAAACAAAATGATAAACACAATAGAGGAGGTTAGTTTTTGGTTAATTATGAGATCACGACAGAAAAAAATGACAGCAGTGGTATTGTAGATGGTATGTAAGACCCTTAAACCAATCACATGTGTATTGCCTTAGAAACTATCTGTCATTTTTACTGCTGCTGACCCCATGACATTACATCTATTCAAATTGGTCCCTAGAGTGCCCCTAGTGGTTACTCATATGTTGCAGCTTGCAAATATGTCGGTTAATTTCTGGGGATGTGCACAAAAAATGCTTCAAACAAACACAAATTATGTGAACCATCCATGATAACTACAGGTACATGTAATTAAAAGCAAGTATATTCTCTGCCTTCACTATCACTGCAGCGGTAGCAATAGTGTGGTGTGGCAGTTACAGATGCATTTCGTACAAGCCAGAGATCGATTACTAGAAGCCCGTGTTCAATTTAGATGTGAGCAAGCAGATACTCTGTTTTTTTCTTTAATAAAATGTTTTTAAATTTTTTTTTTACAGATGATGGGTTGCTGAAATTTTACTATGTTAATTAATGTTTCTACTCAGTCTATGTGGTTCTAGGAAGCAGGTATTTCCACTGACAAGCATTAGGCTAGGATTTTATTTCATACATCTATTTATTTTACATAGCAAAAGTCTAAATTAGGTTATCTGAAAATTTTTGGGAAACTTTGTCAATTTTAGAGATTTTGATTAATTTGGACAACCAATTCATTCCAGCCATAGCTGTAGTTTCAGTGGTGTCAGTTCATGGTAGAAAGAGAAAACATTCTACATTTGTTCATAAAACATTTCAAATTTAATTGAAGTGTCTTCAAAGGACACTGAATAAACATATTGTAAGGTTGCCCACAGTCACACACATTTGCCCCAAAGGCGAATTGCTGGGAAGTAATCTAATCATTTCTTTTATCTGAGACTCAGTGACATGCAGTGTAGATAATGATCCCCATGAAAAATGTACTGTATTTTCAAAAAGAATATTCCCTGTCTGTTGACATTAACATAAAGATGGTACTACATCCTGAAGCCATATCAACGTCAACATGTACTTATGTTTTTTATATTTTTCTTTTTATCATATTTGCATATGCAAATATGTTTTTTAAAATTTAATTCACTGCTTTTATGTGACTTTGTGTGATGAACAAGCAGCATCAAGTGGTTGCACAATGACGGTTCAGTGCCACCAAGAAGAAGCATGTGTGTCATTGTAGACCACGCTGAAAGCTTTTTAGCTGAAATTAACCACAATTTGATATAGATTTCTACACATCTATATCTTTCAATAACACAGAGGATATGCATTGTTGTTGGCTATACAGGCTGCCATGTGAAATTAGTTGTGTTGCTCTGTTGAAATTACTGGGCGGGGTGTTGAGTGAGGGGGTTTGTTGAAGTTATACCGCTGACATTTTGATCCTGCATTGCATTAGAAGAATTCAGTTAAACATATTTGTGTAGGTTTCACAGGAGGAAGGTATAGTGCTCAAAACAACAGGGTGCCGTGACACTTCACTTTGCTTACATAATTTGCAGCAGAATGCAAAAAGCTTTTAGACACAGATGTGACCCATTGTAATACCTTTCTAAATGCAATCAAACACTTTCTACAAATATGAGCTGGACTTTTTAAATGTGAACCCTTGTTTGACATGTAATTTTGTCCAACCCACTCCTCTTTCATTTCTACATCAGCTCTCTCTAGTTATGCCCACATTTTCAGTTCATGAAATAGCTTGACAAAACACTAGTTTATGTTGTGTGTCGGCTCTGAATGAGTTCTTTCTCTCTCTCTCTCTCTCTCTCTCTGTTTTTTTTATTGGATTTGATCAAATGTTGAAGCCAAAAGAAAATGTTACATTTTGTAATGATGTTGTTTTGTAGTATTCAATATGTTGCCCTCCAATGACGTGTCAAGATTATTTGCCATGAGTTGATTCCTTTTGCCTCAAACAATGCTTATGCCTAGTCCAGAACATGAAATAATCATCCCAAGAACAAGCTGCTTGTGAGATTGTCTGCATTAGCAAAGAACATGCTGTTTGATAAAATTCTTAGATTGATGATTCCTTACTTTAATGTTTTTGTACAATTATCAGGAACAAGCGATGAAAAGAGGGTAAACCAGAGCATGTCTGCTCTCTTTGTATGTCTCTTTCACGGTGAACCATGAATTGGCTCTTGAAGACAGTTTGAAATTAGACTTTCAAATGAGGCATTAAACAAGGTGATGATCAACTGCCAAACCTTAAGTAATGATATTCTTCGTCCTCAAGTCCCCAGCCTTGCATAACCAAAAGCACAAATCATGGAAAAAAAAGAACTGAAAATTCATTATTATTACATATTGTGTTCGCACGTCAGTCTCCAGGGAGCGGGGGGGGGGGCATCACTGACAGAAAGGCATGTTTGGGTGGCCCCTACCATCAGCTGGGGAAGGGCTACGCTTCAATCTTGAGGGGGGCCCCTCATGGGTATCACTTATTTTAAATCCTGAGCCACACCAACCCAACCCAACCCCCCCTTTTTCTTTTGCCCCCTCGACCCAGGCTCCACCCAGAAGTGTGGTTGCCATTGTCATTGTAATCTGGCCCTGTTTGCTAAACGCTTCCACTATTTACTCTCTGCTATGGGGGCTTGTATGAACAGGAGTCAGCAGGACGCAGGGTGACATCACATTGGCTGGGGTGGGGTGTGTTTGAAAAGCTGCATTTGTGATTTCTCTGGGTCCTTTTCTTCTTTTCTTCTTCCCTGTCTCTATCCAGGCCTGTCGAACGCATGAGCTAACTCAGGAGGCTAACATGGCCTACAGGGAGGAATTACACCTAATTACTTGAATAACTGCAAGGCAGCAGCTTTCGGTAGTCACCAAAAATCATTTCCAGGTCTCTGCCTTTTACTGATAGCCAGACTTCTCATGATAGAAAATCTCAGACAAAGCTATTTTATATTCAAATGCTCCAAAGTGGTGAAAACGTGTTACAGGTACAAACATTAAAAAAGGGGGAAATCAAATTTGCAGACATTTAATATCATCTATTTTTGTTGTTGCCGTAGCGATAAAGTCTCAGACATTGAAACTGGTCTGTTGAGCCATTGTTATCATCCCTGGCCATCTGCTGCTGAGGAGTGACATTCCCTCTCATTTGCATGATGAGTGATGTATGAGGAGCTTGGGAGGGCATATGCCCTGGTCTTACGACAAAGCAAGTGAAAGTTTATTTTTTGAAAGACATAAAATAATGATCCATAAACAAATAAGGCTAAAGCAGTCGAACAAATCACCTGTGAGTGTATACATGTGTCCATGTGTATGCTTGCCTGCGTGTAGAATGTGTCCTCAGTGAGTGCACTCAAATCGGTGGTGTCTGCATGTGTCTGTATGAGCGTACGCGCGCATGAGTAGAGGCTAGTGCGCGCATCTGCCTTCTTGTGTGCCTGTTTGTGTGTTTTGCGGATGTGGGAGTAGAGCGAGGAGGGGGGTTGGTGGCTGTTGATGTGCAAATGTGCATCATGTTGAAGGGCTGTGAATGGGGAGGTGTGACGTAAAAAGGGACCCGAACGCAGGTGCTTATCTCGAGGCTGTCAAAGGCACAGTATGTCATATTCCTGGGGACTACCTTTCAAAGCCACAGCTCCAGCTCAGCTATCAAGAGACTGGGAGAAAATCAAACTTTTTGGATCACAGCAATAGGTTGGTGTCAAAGTTCTTTTTTATTTAATATACTGTCAGTTTGGTCAGCATTTATCATCACTGATACGCTGTATCGCTTATGTGAATGACAAGGCTTTTAGCTCATGCTATTAGATGCCGTCTAATCAAATCCAAAACAGGAGCTGAAATTTCTAAGTGTTCAAAACTTATTCTGCTAAACTTGTTTTGTGTGAATTTCAGATGACTGTAAAAAAAGAAGTGTGCTGACAATTCTTTATAACTGTGTCAGGGTTTTTTTTTAGAAAATGTTGCTCTGATGATGAGATATTGTATGCCCGATGTAGACCGGTGTTCTTAAAATCTTTGCTGGAAAGCGAGCGCAGCTTCTGTCCAGGTTTCAGACAGTTTGAGAGGAGATTAAATGGCTCAAACTGCTTTTTGAGAGGCATGACCTATTTTTGATCATCCAGATAGCATGAGATACTGTCTACCTAGATTAGATTCACTGCATTTGCATGTATAAGCTTGTCTTAGAAGAACACATGTTCGTATTGTGTGTAGAGACAAAGCATTGTCAGGTTGCCTGTGGCTTTGACAGTGACAGCTGTACATACAAGACCACTGAGCCTAATGCACTTAAACATTTACTCTGTGTTCCAATAAGATGTTTGAGCAGTCAGCCAAGTATTTTATTGCATCCTGTTCTGGTTCTCTGTAATTTGTTTTGTACTGTAAGTTTGAAAACTGTATGCTAATATTGAATGTAGTCCAACAGCAAAATAATCTACAAAATCTGTTACTGTTTTACAGTCCTAGGGCAGATATTAGTTTTGTACAAATTCAGTTGAAGCAACGAGCCTTATTCTGTCCTGAATTTCTAGTATTATGTGCTTTGTTAGTATGTTAAAGTTTAAAAACTACTCACTAATGCTGAATGTGGAATAATAGTAAAATTGTGTAAAAAAGTTAACTTTTGTTTCAAATGTGGGCAAGACTTAGCTTTGGACAAATTGTGAGGGATCAAAGCACTCAACAGTCTCCAGAGCAACTATTGATTTAGGAGGATGGTTGCTGGTTTAAAAAGTTCATCATTTACTAGAAACTTGCAGCATGCTAATGGCTCAAAATCTACTCATATGACCTATCTTCAAGTTGATCATTGTTGAAGGAAAATTAGGATTTTTTTTTTCAAAATGCGAGTTTAGGGTGTTCAGGATTAAGTTGGTGGATGAATTTAGTTATCCTGATTCGATTATTTTAATTTATTTTTTCATTCTTTTGAGCTACGCTAAATAAACAATAATGTCAGATTGTTTTTTTTATAAACTGACAACATCTGTTATATCTGAAAGTCATTTCTGTTGCCATGTTTATTTTAGAGACATTATCTTCTGTCACTTTTTGCGTCTTAAGAATTAATAAGTTGTAAAATACATTAAAATGGCACTCTGCCCTGTTTTAAGCATATCAACTCATTTTCACTACTCATGAGGGACATAAAAAAAGCTAGAAAAGGCTTTAGATGATATAGCATTTTGTGGAAGAGCCACATCTTAAAAACATTTTTGAGGTTTTTTTAACTATGATTTTAACATAAAAGACAGTGACGTTTCAAAGTTGCACCTCAGCACTTTGTTTTAATTATAAAAGCAGGACAGGCTGTGGCAGGTCTGTGTGGCAAAGCAGTGATAAGTAAGAGGTATTATTCCTGTGCGCTCCATACCCTCCTCTTCAAAGCACAGGGATGTTAGTTGCTACACAACACATTAACGTAACCTCTGTTTGCCTACAGGAACTGTCCATGGTACCTGCTGCCCAATTAGATACTGTATATGCACAAACCCATACTTACACAAACTTCACATGACTGCATAACACTCTAAATGTCTGTGTTTGAAATATTTGTTTGTATATATTTTTCGTTATTCACAACCCACCCACCCCCCCCCCCCCCCCCCCCCCCCCCCCCCCCCCTTAAAAGTTTTTCAAGCTTCAGAATCACATACATTTTTTTTGGACTTATTTTAATTCTAAGTCAATCGCCGTCGGGTAGTCACATTGCAATCAACAGGATCGCACAAAAAAAGCTCCGTAGACATGCCAATTTAATTCATATTGTGTTACCTGTTTTTCCCCCAACTCAAACTTCAGTTAGTTAATCCAGGAAAATGAATTATGTGGATTTAATTCAACAAGGTCTCAGAAATGATCCATCTGCTGTTGAGCAGCTGGTGAAAGGATAAATGTAATTAATTACCTAACTTTTGAACAGTATTCCAGAAAAACAGGGATGTTTGTGTGTCCTACAGGAAAACATGGAAAGCAACAGTGTGAATGATATTGATCATTTTACTCTCCTCAGTAACATTACATTTTTAAAAGTATTTTTTGTAAAGTCCATTATATTGTTTACAATCAGTTCTGTGTAAATGTATAATCCATATCGTGTCAGGAATTAATCCCAGAAATCAGAATAATTTTAATGACATTACATCCATTAGAATTAATTATATAAAGAGACAAATTTGATGGATAATTATGCATATTGAATTGTAGATCACATTTCAATACATACATAATGACTTATACAAAACAACAGCTAAAATGCTTTTATTTCTTATTATTGATTTTGCAAAAGTTTACTTTTCCAAACCAGACTGTTAAACTTGGCACTTCATGAGCATTGTAGCATTCTTAAATTCTTCATAAAATGTTTGAGTCGTGTGTAGGATAACTGATATTTTTTAGCCCGTTAGTAATATACAACAAGATGATCTAAAAATGTTACCAGTGTTTAATCAGGTGGGATTTTCCTGAAAAGAAAAGAAAAGACAGCAGAAAAATCCTTTTAGTGGATATGTATATTTGCTTGACAGGGCAAGACTATGAAATGTTCCCAATTAATATTACATGGGATTTTTTTTTTCCGCCTTTCTTTATTCTAAATATATTTCAGAATTTACCTTGATTGTAATGTACCTCATTGGCTGTGGTTTTGTTTGTTGGCCTAACTATAAAGGATCTGCTTATACCCTTGTGGGTTGGGAAGAATTAGGATTTATGAATTTATTTCCTCTGTTGTATTGTTTAAACAGCTTTGGTTTAGTTTTGATCCCTTCCTCTTGCCTTTGAGGCTGTTCCACGGTGTCAGCTGTTGACTGATAGTAAGAGAACTGCCTCACAGTGTGAATGAAAGAAAACTAGCGGTTGGTAAACACTGATAAGGGATAAATAGAAAGCGGTCAGGCAGAGATAGTTCTGTGGGAGCCCAGATTGTGTGCGGTCTGTTAAAATGAGATTCTGAGCCTGTCCTTTTTATTCTTCCTCCCCTCCCCTCCCCTCCCCTGTGCGGCGTTTGTCTGGAAAATCTCCAGTGACCCGGCTCGGCAGTCCCAGGCTGCAGTATTCTCTTTTTGTATTTGTTTTGTTTTCTAACAAGGGTCAAGTTGGCCAATAGACATGTCCCTGATGCTTATAGACAGCTGTCATGACTTCAAGTACTTACAATAGTTACATTTTGCGGGCATTCTGCACCAATAAGTGCGGCAATGGGAGATTTTTCAAAAGGCAAAATCTGTTAACAAATTCACACATCTTGTTTTATTCAATTACTTATTTTCATATAATCTATTCCAAAAATCCTTAATTTCTTAAAAAGCTGTATTGGATTGGGACTGCACATCCATCATCCATCTATTCTTATCAAGGCTACATGTGTAGATCACCATGTTACTTTAACTGGTCATATCATTACACATTAACATTATTTTCACTCTAGATCATCAGGGTATATATATCACTCTTCATGACTGTATGTCATTCTTTTTAGTGGTGGTAACAGATTTTTTTTCTTTTTCTGAGGTAGCTCTATCTTTTATGTCATTAGAAAGACCTTCAGAGGTCTTACCTTGAAGATCTCAATGTGGTGTATTTACACTGAAAATAATTCAGCCCATTGTAGCCCAGCAGCTAATGAGATTGGTTGTTAAGTGAATGACACAAAGGCTAAAAAAAAAAAAGGGAAAAAAAAGCTTAGCGTTTCGGGGGAATATCACAGTGTCCCTACACACACACACACACACACACACACACACACGCACACACGCACTCCAACCAAACACGCTTTCAGAGTAGGGAGACTCTGGAATACCCTGTACCCCACCTCGATATCCTTCTGCTCCATCTCCTCCCCCGATGTCCCCGTGAGATGCAAAACAAAGGCTAAAAGGGGCACGGTAAGTCGAGCTTGCGATTCTGCCCTGTCGGACATGTTAACGTGAGAGCATTTAGACGTAGGAGACAAGTGATTCTGTTTGTCTGTGTAGGGATGTGCTGTGCTGTGTAAGCCTCAGGCTCAGATAAGTAGATTCATGGCTGGGTCAATAACAGTGATGCTGTTTCATGATACTCAGAGTAAGATCAACACATGTTACTTTATCACTGTTACCTTCTAAATGGCTGCAAAAACTTTCTGTCCGCTTTTAACTTTCTATGAGTTTGTATCAGAACTATGACTTGTTTTTGTTCACAAAACAATACTGGTTAATTATCTTTCTGTTTTCTTATGTTAATGGGGAGGAATTTTTTTCTATGACATAGTTTATTGTTGATTTTTGAGTAAAGTTTCATACAGTTCTTTCCAAAGGTTTAGTTACAAAGCACTCAAATGTAAAGTGTAACAGAGAAAAGACTGAATAAGCATCTTGTTATGCACCAAGACTCAATTGCAATTGACTGATACATTATTTCATTCCTCACTTAAAAGTAAAAAGATGTTGCATCACAATTTACCAGCAGATTTTTTTAAACACAGCAAATATCTTTTAACTTTTATCTGACTTCTTTTTTTTCTCTTCAGAATAGTAGAACAGTAAATATTGCCGTACGAATTTCAAGTGCATTAGCTTATCATGCTTTACTGTCAAGCTGGAAAGTGGGTTAAAGTCCATGGTGTATATTAAACCCTGGACTTAAGTCAAATTTACATTTTGTCAAAGATTACTCCTTTTATTGATGCATATAATCATATTCATGGACCATCTGCTGATTTGGCAAGCATGGATCAAACTCACAAAACAGCCCCACTAACCTTTTAAGTACAAAATAGTCTGGCTTAACTCTGCTATCCCAGAAGTGTGTAAGTGTGTATAATGCGTGCGTGAGTGTGAGAGATTGGATAATACTTAATTTAGATCCTCCAGGCTGCTCATGCCATATTTTATTTTATCATGATCGTTTTGGTAGCAGACCAGGACTTGTGTTTGAACAACTGAGCAAATAATGTTTGTCTGACAATAAGCAATGCAAAATCTTGGTGTAAGGAATCTGATTAAACTCTTGACCACCTTGCACCCTTCTGAGTTTATAACAGTCACCATGGTTACTTGGATTTCACAGCGCAGCGTTGCACACTTCCACCTGGATGTGAATGGCTGTAGTGGTGTCACCTCTCATCTGTAATAAAACACTGCTTCAGGCTTTTCAAGTTGCTCTAATAACTGATTTGGTCCTGAACTATCTCCCACCGTGTGTTGCAGAAATAGGAATTCACCACTGAGCATCCTTACCACATGAAATACTTATGTTCAACTCATTCCAAACAAAGCTTACGCAGATTGAGAATTCATATGCCAGAGGTAAATCCGAGTTAACACGGATTTATACTGGCATGAGTTAAAGGACTAGAGTTTGTAATCCAGGTGGCCAAGGGATTTTACCATACAGTGGCAAAAATCACTTAAAACTCCACCAACATCCTGAGCCACTGAGCTCAGTAAGCAGACAGATTGTTAGGAATTGATGACAGCACAACTATATCAGAGCTGGACTGCATGGACTGTATGTACGTATGCTCATGCTTGTGTGTGCACATATGTGAACATGTTTGCTTCCTATATGCACTTAATTAGTACTAAAGGAGCTGTTTAGAATAAGACCTTGACAGATTGGTATTATTCTTCTGTAACAGGGAAGGGGAGGTGTATTGGGACTACTGCCTTCCATATGCATAAAAATCCGAAAGGAAAAAAAACAAAAACAAAACAGCTACCTCCATTTTTTTTCTCCACTGACTTATAGGTATATCAATCAAAGTCAAAATAATATCCAAATAAATGATGTTTTCAAAGTCTTTGATCAACATTCCCATCACATTCAAACTAATGGGTGAAAGGTGCATCTCTTTATGCATAAGGGTTAGTGTGTGTGATCGTGCACAGCCGTGTGCACACGTGCACATGTGTGAGGAGGACAGAGGAGCAGAGATAGAGTGGAGTTGTTTAATGACAGGAACAGCTGACTCATTTAGAGAGAGCAGTGAAAGGTAATTAACCCTGGGAAAACTACAGCTGCCATGCGAGCTGTTCACTTCAGCGCAATCTGATTAGGAATCACTGCTCGAGTCCCTGACTCCTTTCAGACACTGTGTGTTTGAGGTAAACTTTTCCCTTTGCCCTGGAGAGCCCCAGAGCACTGGAGACCTGCCTTTTGTGATGGGGGATTAGCTGGAACGGTTACTACGTTTCTTCAAATTGCAGACCACCTGGTAGCATTCATGCAACCTCCTCCATAAAAGGGGCACCTCCGAGCAGGAACAATGAGTAGGATTACTCTGCTCATTGTTGCACAAGGGCTGGAACTTCTTTTTCCCCAAACACCTGTCCCCAAATTAGACAGGTTTGAAAAACCATGTTCATGATAGAATTCAAAGATTCAGGCTAACATAAGAGTGGCTTGGCAAGCTGGAGTCTTGCCAATGGTTGAATTGTATGCCACTTCATTTATTATGCTATTGATGGATGGTGCAGTGAAAGAGGATACAAATTTTATTTGTCTCAATATTTTTGGTGTTCTTAATTGGATTGAAATTCACAAATAAAATTGCATATCATCTAGTCTCCTTTCATAAGATGAGGGGACTAAAAGCACCAGAAATGTGGTCAAAAAACAGAAATTGGCTCTTTGATGTCAGAAGAAACAATCTGGACTTGGTGCCGCTGTGTGGTCCGGCTCCAGATGAACTCAATTTAGAGGGAAGGCTTTGGGGTGACTTTGGAAAGCGATTACAAGATTCATAAATCACCTCGGCAAAGGTGTCACCATCTGACTCTTTCATGGGACTCTTGCTAACTGCGTCCAATAACAAGTTTCCCCTGTAGTTATGCCATCATAACAAATCATTGAAGCGATAGTGGCTAGCCAGGCTCCTAATTGTCTGTTAAGAATTCTGTGTGCTGTGTTTCTTTATTGAAGCATCTCTGTCTTGGAGAAGTGATAAGATGCCAATACGCTTCTCTATAAAAGTACTCTTTGGCGAAAGGCACAAACACTTTGCTTGGCCGTCAGGGTAGCTGTGAGGCTGTTATCTCTGAAATCGTAGTTGACTTCAAGATTTTGCCTGTGTCTGCGTGAATCCAGAAACCTCTATTACACAGAGGAATGCTCATAAAATGTTGGCAGAATCTTTTTTTTTTTTTAAAACTAAGATACAGCTTTTTCTGTATTTGAGGGAATATATAATTATTCACAGAAAATATATACAAGTCTTTCTGTTAAGTGTGTTACAAACTATAAATTTTACTATGAAGATAGTTGGCGATTTAAAAAGAAATGATTTTAAACTTCTTAGACTTTTTTTCTTTAACCCCTTTACCCTCCTAATTTATTTTTCAGTTCCTGGGCGGTCTGCGTTTTAGGGACAGGATGTCTGATGGCTTTGTGGTTCCAAAAAAACAAAAACAAAAAAAACACACATACACAAGGTAGAGAGAATGAAAAGTTGTTTATCTAAATACTCTGAACAGAAGTTGATTTCAGTCTCTGACCAGGGCTTAATTTACACTCCATGAATCCATTTGCATCTCAATGAAAAATTGCAAAAGCAATCACTTATGTTCCGCTTTCCACAGAATAGTTGTGAGAGCTTTCCAAGCAGGTATGTTGCTGCTAGCTCACCTTTCAGCTTCAGCTAAAAAGACTGTATGTTTAGCTCACTCTGCTCGCCAAACCTCCTATGGGGTAAATATGAATTGTGATCAGTTAAATATATCCTCATAGACCTTCATTACAAGGAAATATGAAAGTAAAAGGTCCCATCTCCTGCCGTTTGCTCTTTATTATACATAAACAGAAAACACTTAGCATGTAAAATTAATGTGAAAATTATTCCCGGGGTAAACTATAAACACAAAAGTTACCCCGCACATTTACCCTTTTTTTCTCCTTCCCCTAGATCAGAGTGTAATTGCCAGTAATCAGGTCTGTTTGCTGCTGATAAAACCACTCTGAATGCGAGGAACCCTCTTTGTGTGATGACTCAATTATGCCAGAAGTGGCTCATCAAACCTGGCCCATCAGCTGCTTTAATAAATAAGGAGGAAAACTTGCTGCAGGCGCATTATAATTCCATTCATTCCATAATTAAATCCATTCCAGTTTTAACCCTTCACTCAGTGTGCTTCTGGAAGAGGAAACAAAAACAAGGAGAGAGGGGAGGGGGTGAGTACATACACCAGACAGTGACCTTGCACAGAGCACCCATCCGTTCCCTATAATTCAAAATGATACTGTTGAAGAAAGGTTAAGAGAAAAAGACTCACAGAGAAAAGGATGGAAATCAGTTAATACATGGCTCCTGTTTTTTTATGTATGCATTGTTTCCACACACAGCCTTAGACAGTAATTATATTAAAAGAGTAATCTAATCATAACAGTTGGTTGGTTGAGAGTGCAGCACTGACATTTTGAAATCTTATTTTGTGTAATCTCATTTGCCTCTATCATCTCGCCTGTACCCCCTATCTAAAGGAAATGTAAATAATGTAATTAATTTTATGGTCTCCAGAATCTTACTTTGCTACTCTGGCCTGCTTTATTGGTTTCAAGATGAGGTATCAGTGCAGAGTTTTTCACTCCATCACAATAATGTCTGTGTTAATTATATGAGAGCGTCCCAAGTGCATGGATAAGCTGGGAACAGGGGGACACAAAGATTCAAGGTCAGTGATGAATATCCACAGCAGCTGCAGCGTATTAATAAGGCATTATATGAAAATAATAATAATAGCATCACTCACAACAAAATGTGAGAGCGTGGTTCGAGTAATGTCAGGAGCGTTGGGTGTTTTACACACATTTGCTCTCCACCATCTCAGCTTGGATCCAGGCTCTCTGATAATGGTGCAAGGCAATGGTTATTCATGATTGCTGGACTGGGAAGGTCTCTCTTTTTGCATCCCTAGTCACAGCCCATTCTCTCCTCTGTGGTGGGAATGCTAGCAGATGGGGTTAGGGGGGAATGGGTTGGGCTCAAGGACAGTTAGCAGCCAGATTAACAGATAGAAAATCTCATAGACTCTCAGCATCAGGCTGCCTCCTTTCCCCCAGAGAAATCTGCCCTATTCGCAGGGAAACAGGCCTCTGAGAAGCATTATTTATGTTGGTGTGTGTGTGTGTGTGTGTGTGTTGGGGGGTATAAATATGATTCAGCAGATGACGAACCGGCCCGAATAGTAGTAGGCTAAGTCTTTTTTCATATGCTAATGAAACTGAGTGAATACCCCCCCAGCCGCCCCCTTCTTTTCTCCCCAGTTTTGTTTTTCAGGGGAAACGCTCTGTGAGCTATAATTAAGAAGATGTGTGCGTGTGTGCACGTGTGTGTGTGTGTGTGTGTGTGTATGTTTCTCAGAGCTAACAGAAATAAATAATTCCATAATAAGATCTGTGAAGTGAAGAGGCTTAATGTACTCATTGTGTTCATGCTTGTTTTCCCTCTTGGATATTTTGTATTAATTAGAAGCAAGCAATTTGATCTCTGTCAAGCAATCAATTTGCATCATGTTCCTTATCCAATGTTAGATATTAATATGGTTGTTCCACCTCTTTATTACATTCACATCCATGCCAAACAATGATAGAAATATTTCAGGTAAAAACAAACAAACAAACAAAAAACAGCTTTAGAAGTTGAACTTTTCTATTATATGAAAAAGTTTCATGATATAAGTTGAAAATGTACATGTTTGTGTCTTTTCTGTGTTACAGATAATGAATTACATGATCACTTTCTGAGAGATAATAACCGTGAAAGCATCAGCCGGAGTGAACAGTCTGGATCTGGCATCTTATTCTACAGAGCGCCTGGAAAACTGCATTCAAAGGTAATTTGTTGTTGAACTGGCACAGACAGAGCTGAAATTCTAAATAGAAAGTAGAAAAATAAGTTTTGCTTGAGAGGGAAAAGGCATAAAGGATTGTGTAACAGAGTTTGAATAAGTAGCATGCTTCTGTAAGTGGTGGAGAGTCAGTGCTCTTTTGACCACAGCGATCATAAACTGAGATTGGTTTTTACTTATGCAGAGCTGTGGGTGGCTGGCAAATAACACTCTCTTTTAAATGTATTGCTGAATCTGCTTTTTGGAAAGGGATGACGGTCTCAGTTGAAATATATTGTTTCAACTAGATTTGTACCTGATAGAAGTATTCCTGAAACCACATTTGAAATTTTTGAGATATCTACCTTTTTCTTTAGCAAAAGGCCTCTAGGTTTCAAGGAGAGTAGCACATTTTTAGCTGTAAAAAAGAAAAACACAAAGGCAGGATTTAGTCATGAGTTACTCTTGAACATGTCTGAACTTTAGGTAAGTGTAAATTATGAATTTGTAAATTCTGAATTTACAAATAAAGAAATAATTAATGAGAATCAATAGAAAACAAAGAAATAGAATATATGAGCTACATGGGCCAGATGCTGTGGATAATTCTCCCTGGTCACAATGAGCTGCGATATTCAGCGAAGCACTCACTGTTGTCTGTCTTCAACTTTTTTGATAGTGGTTGTATATCACTTTAACATAGAAAAAAAAAAGCCAAATAAAGAACATTTAGATTTTATTTGAATAACTGTGACACAAACAAAATATAGTTTATTGAAACTGGCCACTTTTAGCAAACAACAGCAAAAGAACAAAGAAACCCCTTGAAGTTCATTGTTCTTAGAGCATCTTCTCAAAAATAAATAAACAAATAGGCAAATAAAAAATAAATAAATAAGCAAATAAATAAATAAATTGATAAAGCTGCCACAACACCAATGCTATTAATTTTCAGTTTGATGATTTCTTTTGGTAACAAATGCCACACTATAACTACTATTTGTGATCAAATCCCAACCTTTCCTTATGGGTGCCCACAGACAACGAGACAGTTGCTGAGGTATATAACTAATAATTACATTTGTGTACAAAATAATGCTTATTCATGCCTAATGTGGAAGGTTGAAGTAAAACATTATAAATTTGTCAACTCCCTGCACCACACCGCACCGTGTAAAATATACGAAACATTGATCAAAAGAACTTTGATCCGAAAAAAGGGAAAAATAAAAAATACAGAAAGAAATGTTTAGAGAATGACAAACAAAAGCTCCCATCTGACCCTGATTACACCTGTTTGTTCTGCTTTTGTAAACAATCAGCCCATCTTGGAGCAACACGAATATCACCTTGTTTTATTATTACTACTCAATTAAAATCACTGCTAACCATGCAGCAGAAGTATAAGTGTGATTCCATTTAAAAGCAGTGCATGATAAACAAAGATTTTACTTATAAACCCTTATATAAGTGAAACTGTACGTAGTCAACAACAGAAAGGAATGGGGAAAATAAATCAATAAAAAGAAATCCACCTAACCACGTATGTAAGCCTTAACCCCAATCACAGTAATAGTTTTTCATTACATGGAAAGGGATGGGACTATATGCAAACTGAAGAATTAAAACCAGGGGTGGAACTTGGGGGTGGCTGGGGGGTCATGGCCACCGTCTGGTCACTCCACACAACCAACAGTGAAGATCTTAAAAAGGCTACTCATGTACTAACAGAACCAAAGTTGCATCTACAATTTATCAGACAAATACTAACAGATTTGTTTGGGACTTTTCATATAAACTGAATGTAGTACAACCTCCATACATAGGAAGCTTTTCAAAACTCTTGTAGATTTACAATAAGACAAAACAAGAAGTAGATTTTGTTTTTTTTGTTGTTCCCTCTTTTCTAAAAGTGCTCATATTGAAAAGTTGCCTCAGATTGTTTTGAGATTAGATAAATGGATTAAAAAAATTGTAAAACTATCAAATGAAAAAAAAAATCTATAAAATTGACTTTAATAAGAAAAGAAATAACTTTGTTTTATGAACAAAGAGACAAAAAATAGACAAAGCTGAGCTATGCAACGTATGTCTTTGGTTATTTTTATCTTATTTATTTATCTAATTATGATGGCTTATATTAGAAATTAATTGGGTTTCATAATTTAAACTACTCTTGATCTAATTTCATCTTTTATGAGTCACATCACCATCATCTACTTCTGCATGGTAGCCAGCCTTGCATGTAAAAGTAGCAAAAGCAAAACAAAATAGAGCAAAAACAAACAAAAAAAGATATGTCCCACAGCTATGCACCATTCATGAAAAACATCAAAACATACATTTGTGTTGCAGTGACAGTAAGGACAAGTTAATAAGTAATTGAAACCATTACACATATTCTAGCAATAAGTGTGGAAGTTTCATTCTAATTATGATTGTTAGTATTAAAATCATTACATATTATTGTTATGACATATTGTTGATTACCTAAAAAAATTAAAAATACAAAAATATAACTAGTTCAATTAAATAATACTACAAAAAAAATCACCTAAGAGGAACGTGTCTAAAATGTCATATAAAGAAAAAAATCTGGTTATTTCATGAGTTGGTGGTGATATTTTCCTACGCTGATAACATAATTTGAACTTTGATTAATATCCATGTTATAATCTCAGGTTGTGTAATGTAAAAGCAGCATTTTACCTTCAGACAAACAAATTTAAACAAAATGTTGAAGCATGTCTGTGTGAAAAAGTGTTACAAACTAATGAGGTACATTCATTTTTACAGAATGTAATCTATAGTGTTTGGGAGTTGTTTGTCTCAATAGGCTGTAGTAATCAAAAGTAATGAACCTATTATGAGCAGGACCTCTGAGGGCCCGGCGTGGCATTAAGAGTGTGGCACATAAAAGGTTTATTAAAGGAAATTAAGGTCCATCACTGCCACACCTGCTCCCCTATTATAAATGTATGACAGGTCAGTGCCTTCAATCACAACAGCAAACGAGAGAGAGGAGTCATGTTTCCCATTACCAGGGAAAAGTAACAGCATATCCTATGACTCACAGATTTCACTGGCCTGTGACCACTATACGCCACCATCAGCCTGGAATAATTATGTTTAATAGGTTTTATTTGGGATCCACAAGCAACAGCCAGCGAGAGTGGATGGATTTTAGCAACTATTTTTGTCTAAACACACACTGTGTGGTGCTATCTGTACTTAAATGTCATTATTTGGTGTCATTATGTTTTCACACACCTTTGAAACTTCTTTCCCTGACATTATACTTTATGTGTTTGCATATTACTTGTGTTTTAGAAGCTCTTTGTGATGTTGTTGTACACAAAAATATATTCCATGGCTCAATGGCTCTGGGTGACTTCCAGTTTACCGGGCACAAATTCATAATCTACAAAATGCTTAAGCCTTTAAAATCAATTTACAAAATTTCAAATTAAAGACAAATAAATCAGTAAGAAAAATCATTTGACATCATTTAAATTTATCTTTCAGTGTCTTATCTGCACATCTGATATTTTACTTGCAGATGGATTCTGATGGTGAGGAGCAAACCTTGAAAACATGTAACAGTAGCACAGGTAAGTACAGATTTCAGTTTTAGTCTGCTTTTAGTTACACACACATGCATCCACACACACATACCACTTATCACCATGGGTTAGGGGTATCAGTTCAACAATCCAACTTTATAACTGTCAATTTTATGTATTATCTTACCGGTCTGAAGAGCACTGCACTGCCATTTCATTATTCAGAGGGGAATAACTTCATTAAATTGGAACACTGGCTCAAATTAGTTAAGGAGTGTGTGTATATATTGTGTGATTGAAAACCTCTAAACTGAACGTGTCATTATGCAAGTGTTCAGGGCCTCTAAAGCCTTCCTGCTGATGCTGGAGCTATTACCACATGGGTGGAAATTCATAAAAACAGTATTATTACTAGTTGTGCTTCAGGGAAGTAGATGTAGAACTTGTGAATGAGATTTATGCAGACTTCTGGGAAAATTGATTTACCCTTTTAGTTCATGTTGTCAATGTTGTCAAAGGATGAGTTACTCTTGCATTTCCAGAGGATGAGCAGACTGAATGAGAAGCTTTTCAGATCAATGAAGAGCCCACTTCTACACCCTTCTGCTGATTATACTGATACAGTGGTATTGTAAAATCTAAGTTAAAAGGCTAGTATTGGCCCAGGTTATATCAGCCCTAAACATTATCTACAAAACAAATATACACAGGGCATTGTAAAATTTCATTAACAATAGCCCAAAAATAGTGAGTGGCCATGAACCTTTGATGAAGAATATGTGGACAGATGCTGTGCCAGTGTGGTGGAAATGTAAACATTATATCTTTTTCTTTGTTTCACAGGGCTGGCAGAATGCATCACTGAGACGCACAGGTAAGATTTTACTATGTAAAGATATATTTTTTTTATCTTTATACCTCCCAGATTTACATGTGATTCATAAAGAGGGTTTTAACTTTAAAACACATAAAAAAATACTTGAATTTTCATAGTTGGGTCTTTAAATGAGCAACCAGTGGGACTCCCTTGACCCTGCTCTACTTTTTGTTTAGCACATATGGGTCCGTTGCGAGGAAGAGAAGCGCTCAGGAAGGGGTGCAGGGTGCCCCTGTCAATAAGAGAAAGTCCCTGCTGATGAAGCCCCGCCACTACAACCCCAGTGAAGCATGTGAAGAGGAAAGCGAGGACCTGGCACTGCCACAGGACAAAGAAGAGCTGAGGAACATTGACACTCCAGCAGGTAAACAGATGTCCTGTTGTTTTGTCTGTTTTGATGAACAATTGACGCTGAATTTTAAAATCCCATCTGTTGCATTCATATTTCCCTCCCTCTGCCATCAGCCAGCAGACGCAGTCATTGTGCAGTGGAAGTGAAAGACTACACTGCTGGGTCCATATTAGTTGTGTCTCACGTCCTCAAATTGAAGTTTGACGGCTGATCTGCCATGATATTTTTGGCGTAGTTTTAGCCTCTTTTGATGGGGCCAGATTTCAGACCCCTCATCTGTCCTCTTTCAATTGCCACTCCAGACACATTGAATCCATACAATGAAAACCTGAACAGAGGCGTGCATCAATTCAGTTTGATTTAAATTAAACTTCCTTAAGTCATTTATGTAAAATGCTATTGAAGTTGCCTATTGTGAAAAACAAATTAGTTTCCACCATTACTTTGCTGTTTTTTTTTTTATTATTAGGTTACAGGAACAGTTTATCAACTACAGCTTAAAATTTGTTGTATTTTCACTTGTGACACTGTCTTTACACAAACAAAAATGTTTTCTTTTTTTCTTCTAATGAACTGAATTTTGTGCATTTTGGCAACAATACTCGTGGTGTACATGTGCATTCTCATCCACTATAATCTGCACTGATTTGGTATATTTTTAACGATGTAACTAAGCAACAAACGTAATTGTCCCTTTCAAAAGCTTTTGTTAGGCCCTCTAACACAGTCTAATACATAATTAGGCATAATGTCTACAGCTCATTATAGTACACATGTGTGTAGTTAAATGGACCAGGAGAGTAGCTCGCTGAATTGTGTGGATTGATTGGAAATGGAATTTATTTGTTTCCTGGGTTCATATTACATTACAATTATCTAAGTTCACTGTTTATCATCGGGTTTTCTTTTTGTTATCCATAGTTCAGACTGTTCTTCCTTTTATCGTTAATTGACTGCCATATTTTTTCTTCTATTTAAACCTGTTATTTAGTAGAGTTGTTTTACTAGAGTTGCTTTAAAATAAAGCAAGAGTCAACCAATATTTCAAAATGAATTAAATTTATCATACAAATTAGAACATTTACGAACATATTCTGAACATATTTTGCTGTTATTGTTTTTACACTATTTTCTGTGTAAAAACAAAATTGTAAAAGTGGACTAGAGGCAGAAAGAATTTTTCTAACATGAAGCTGGTCGTATCTGCATTTTAACAAAAAGGGAGGAAAATAAGCCTCTTGTTTGGTTGAGCCACGCTGCGTTCAACTCCAGCCAACTGCAGCCCTGCTGCAGAGTGCTGGTAATGGCTATTCTGGAGTACAAACTGTTCACCTGTTCCAACACACAAACCACCAGAGGGATCCAAGTTTTTTTCCTCCATCTCTTTCCTTTTTTTCCCCCGCTGCACTTCTGTGTGTATGTATGTGTGTGTGTGTGTGTGTGTGTGTGCTTGTCTGCCTGTATGCGGCTGTGTCAGGCATGGGAGTCCATCTGGATGAAAAACAAAAACCCTTGTTGCTTCCCTCATAGATGTAAATACGTGTAACTGGCTTTAATTCTTCATTCAACAGGGTTTGCCTTTAGACACCTCTTTTGTTTTTTTCCACAGCAGGGAACGGTGACATATCAAAATGTTAAGAGAGCAAAATATATAAGAAACCAAGCATGCCAAAGTCCTTAAACAATGCACAAAACCCTATATTTTCAAAAAAATAGTTTTGTTTCATGAGAGGCACATAGTGCCTGTGATTTTAAAGCCCCTTTTGTAAGGATTATGTTTTTTTTATTTTTTTTTTATTTCTCCCATTAATAAGTCACAGCTTTCTGGTAATTCTGTATCCTTATCGTCATCTGTGTTGTATGATCTGATTTATACAATCCATTGCTATCTATCTTCTCAATCTATTGAATCCTACTTTTGGTTTAGGCTCTAATGTCTAGCTACTTAAGTGGATATAGACCTCCAGTCTATCCTAGTGAAAGTCTAAACCCTCACAGTCCAAAGAGCTTTAATAGAGCATAAGTTTGACTGGTTTTGAAGGATCAAAAGAGATTTTGCTGAATCAATCCAGATGATAGCTTTCCATTGTTAATCACTGACCATGACTTAATATGATTGGTGGTGTTAATAAAGTGTTGTTTTAGATGCATTCTGAGGGATAACCCTAACCCACTGATAAAATGTAAAGGCTTCCCTAAATCTTCTGGCTTTCTGTACATATGACTGGGATTTATTATAAAAGATGGAGGGGCTGGGGTTTAATGCAAATTGAATTATTGAGAGCACTTAGTAAAATAAGATTGAGAAAAAGGATTATTTAGAGTTGCTTTAAAATTCAAGAGAAATGGATACAGATTTCCATTAACATTTAATAAAAATATCACAGATAGTATTTTGTCCCACCAAAGATTTGAAAATGACTTAAACATAAGAAAAAAAATAGATATGGGAAAAGCTTTCTTATTTTTTAAACCAGGGGTGTCAAACTCAAATACACAGTGAGCCAAAATTTTAAACTTGGACAAAGTTGCCGGCCAACATGGATATTTATTGAAAAAATCTACCCCACATATGACAATGAAACTTTTCATATGGACTAAAACAAGTTTTGCTTAAACATTAAATATGGAACAAGCAAAGCTAGATACTACAGAATATATAACTTAATATTGTACACATGCAAAATCCAATTTCAAATTTAAAAAAAACCATTAATGGCATTATTTCTTAAATAAAATTTTCATAAATATTGTATGTATTTTTTTGCAGCCCTTTGATTTAAATTTCAACAATAACCTTTTTCCACAGGCTAACGATAAATTTAAAATTAAAATAATAATAAACCAATAAACTAATAATAGTATCCTTCAATGAATATGCAACCATTCAAGCCCATGCCTTGGAATAGCAAGAAAAGGTTAATAATAGTTCAGCTTGCTTCACACTGATCTATTCTGATGTGTCCAAGCCAGATACCTGCATCTCTTCTTGGATGCTAGTTCATCAATGTCTGGGTACAGGCTCTGAGCTGAGGAAATCCTTAGGATTGAGCAAAGATGTTCATCAGTCAGACGTTATGATCAGTGAGATGTTCTGATTACTGTCCCTTCCTGATTGACGCACCAAAACATCAGCAGAGCATTCTGGGATTTTGAATTAGCAGTACATGTGCTCTATAATACCGGCGGGCCAGCTCTAGTAGTCATTTGGTATTGCCTCACGGGCCAAATATAATTACACTGCGGGCCAAATTTGGCCCACGGGCCAGAGTTTGACACATATGGTTTAAACCTTTCACTTAAATAATATTAATTCTCCAAATGCCTGCACTTGATATTCTAGATATTCTTACATTTACATGGGATCAACTATATGCTGAAATATCCAGCCCAACAAGATCCATATAAATACAGCAGAAAAAAGATAAAATCTTAAAACGCTCAGTGTGCTCACTATTCATCACCTCCATACGGGCGTTAAATGGCATGTAGAAACACTAAAAAGGTTTGGATCAGCAGCTTCTCTGTGGTTCCACATAAATCACACACATTACGCCAACATAATTTCAGCAAACAAACAAAAAAAATCCTATCATTTTAATTTCAATTTTCCATTAAATTAATTCTTAATAGTATTTTTATTTTGATTTTAACTACAGATTTCAGTGACTAATTTTATACATAACCATACACAGAACCAGCAATATAGGTAACTCGAGGTTTTTTTAAAACTGTAATAAGAATTTAGAATACAAATATTTGAATTTGTTTTTTTATTCAAATGCCATATGTTTTAGGTCTTCTGTTCATTTTTTAGAGCACTGCTGTGATTTCAACACTTTAACTGCTCTGACAACTATTATTCAGATGTCAGTTTTTTAACTGAAGTATATGGCTGGTTTCTTCCAAACCAGCTCCCTCACACCCCCTCCAGACACACATGCACAACATGTTGCAAAGAATTCCTTCTTTTATCTCCATGTTTGTGATTTCTCTCCATCTGTGTTTTCAAGAATCCTCCTCACTGTTTTCTTTTCTCATTCCTATAAGCATCAATATGTGTTTTTAAAATCAGGATGGTCAGATGACAAGATGTTTCTGTTCAGCTTGTACTCATAAATACACATAACTAATATTAAAAAAAATACTGATGTTTTGTGCCCACTGCACAGCAAATCCTTTCATAATCTATCTCTAAATCTAAATTGGGTTGTTGTTTCAAATGGAGACAACAAGTAAGTGGGAAGCAATTGTGCTCTTCATCTCTAGGTTTCATGTTAAACTCACAGAATCACATATATGTTTTCTAAAATATTGTTGAATTGCATGAAGATCTTGCAACCTTATGATTGTAGCTGATCATTTCTAATGCAACATGTTGTCCTATAAATCCTCTAGATGGTTTTAAAAAACATGTTTTTCTCAAGATATTATTCATAGTGAAGTAGCACGAAATGTAAAACCTTTAAAGGATTTGCAGAAGATTACCAAGGACATAAAATTCTTACCATGTGTGACACAAGTGCAAAACAGACAAGTTTGTTATGTTGAAGACTTGAGCACACACAATAATGAGTGTTGTCTTGTTGTTTCAGATGGAAACTTTAAGGCAGTCAATGGAGTGGCTATCAAAAGCAGCTGCCCTGACGCCGTAGCAAAGTCCAGCAGTTCACTCGGATGGTCTGAAGTTACGTCTAATGGCTCTCCTCAGTGCGTGCTGGACACATCTGAACCTCTGATGACAGAGGATGAGGAACTTTTTAACAATGAAGAAGACAGCCAAAGCCAGGACAGGATCAGCGCTGCATCATCACCACAGAGTCTATATGAAGACATGAGGGAACCTGAGTGGGAGCCTCTGTCTCTATCTGCCAAGGGGAACAGCTCAAACTGCAGTCCTTCCAGAGCATCTGAAGACCTTTCAATTAGGAACAGTCATAGCAAAGAAGAGCCTCTCCCGGAATTAAGTGGTGCAATGGGTAGAGCAAGCATTTTTCAAGCTGAAGCTTTAAGGTACAGGCTGCTCCCCACCGAGGATGAGAGCGAGGGGGAGGCGGAGGTGGAGAGGCCACCTCGGCTAGACAGCTGGGCTATGGGTCTCCACGAGAGAGGCCTTGAGATGAGTCGAGGGAGAGTGAACCTGAGCCTGTTGGAGCAGGCAATCGCTCTGCAGACAGAGCAGAGACAGGTCCTACACAACGCCTACAGAGAGATGGACCGGTTCCTCATGGAGCAGATGACCAGTGAAAGAAGGCACCATAGGATTATGGACATGGACAGTAGACTTAACTACAATGGAGGGAAAGGTATTAACATAGAGGAAATTGCTTGATCTAAAAGAAAAACACAGTACATTCACTGGTCCAAATCAAATAGACTGCTTGTGATTTGGAAGATTGGGTGCTCAAAAACATTGAAAAGAATAAAAGAAGCATATGCAGGGGGTGGGGGAATCAGAGGATGGAAATCCTCTTAAGGACTAAAAACATTTTGGCAACAAGTGAAGTAATAAATAAACATACTAAAATAAAGAAGAACACATTTTTTTGATGGAATTGGTGCTACTCAGAATATTGGATTTTGATAGGAATCAAGTGGATATTTAACCATGACCATAAGTCTTAAATCCTCCTAAAGTACCTCTCATGTTTCCCTCTGATTCTTCAAATGACTGCAGATAAATGTTTAATCCTAGATGTAATCTTTCGATGGATGGGCATTAAGAAGTGAATGCTCTGTGTTTAACTGCAGCCTTAACTAAAATGACAGATTAATAGATGCATGTCGTGAAAAAAGTATCTGGCTTTGCATCACATTTCAATCTGATGACCTATGTGTAATATACTTTCAGGACAGTACAAACACATTATATGTAACTTTCACTTTTTCTACACTTAAAGATAGGGAGGGAAAAAAAGGCTTTTGTGTCATTTTATTTATTGGAAAATCTTCTGTTATTGTCTTCACAGATTCTCCACGGACTGATAAAAAGGATATAAAGTGTCCAACTCCCGGCTGTGATGGCACCGGTCATGTGACAGGCCTGTACCCACATCACAGGAGTTTGTCTGGGTGTCCTCACAAAGTCCGAGTTCCCCCTGAGAGTATGTCACAGGAACAGTTCTGTGTACACACAGAACAGCATAATGAATGATTTATAGACACAAAACTGCCAGTTTTACAATTTACAATCAACCACAGTAATTGAAATCCTCTTAGCATGAGCACAAAGACAAAAAAGGCCTGCTTATACATTTAGTTCAATTCAAAGATGTGTAAGAAACTTTTCAAATAAAATTAAAGGATTTCTTTTCTTTCCTTCCCCGTAATGTGTTGTAATGTTTGAATATTGAATCCTTTTCTTTTTTCCAACATTGGCGATTGTTAAGTCATTTCAGTATAACTCAACAAACAGTCAACATTAAACAGTAATGTTACAAAAGGAACAGAAAAAGTAATTAACTTTTTCAAAAAAGCACATGCTCTTAGACTGGAGGCAGTATTTGCAAATCAAAGGGCTTGCAAATGGCGTATTCAAAAATAAATAGACAACTCCTACAAACTAATTGGATATGTAGAGAAAAGAAGTTTTCTAAGGATACAGAGCGGACCTTTAACAACGCATTTGTTTTGAAGAAAATAATCAGCTGTCTTGTGTCGCTTCTCTTTGCACTAAGCTATTTACATTTCAGCCACATTACAGCATTTCTCTAATGTACCAGTTATTTAAATCATCATTGAACACATAAAGAAATTATCTTCCATTACAAAAATGTATATTTACTACCATCCAATTCTTTAAGCTTGATTTGTCTTGCATGTAGGATTGTTTTGGAAATCTTCTTTCTTTACTATCAAGGCTTATGTTTTCTGTCTGTTCCTTGTCATCCCCTCAGTTCTGGCCATGCATGAGAATGTATTAAAGTGCCCTACACCCGGGTGCACAGGAAGGGGACATGTCAACAGCAACCGTAGCACCCACCGGAGGTAAATCCACACAAATAAGCCATTAGAAAACCTACATACTGTTTATAGATGAGTTACAGTATTAGCCTAATGTGTTTGGTTTTCCTCCCCAACCAGTCTCTCAGGCTGCCCCATCGCCGCTGCAGTGAAAGTCTCAAAACCTCAGGATGAGAGCCTGAAGAGCAGACAAACACCTGACCGCTCACCAAGGTATAATGCCTGATAACATTGGGTGTTTTCACTGCTCTTGGCGTAGCCATATGCAGACAAAATAATCACAGTCCAGCTCTTTAGTGGAGCAAAGTTGCAAACTCGTTATGCAAAAAAGTGATAAAGACTATTATTATTGAGGAGTCCAAATGGAATATTTTCATTCATTGATCCCAGCTGAACACACAGTCTAATTTAAGCTCTCCAAACAGACATAAGCAATGGTTGCTGGTCCTGTGAGTTTCTCTCTATTAGAGATGATAAAAGAGCAGAACTCTTTGTTCCCTGTGGATATATCATGGGCATGATGCCCACTCCCACTATATTAATTAGTCTGGCAACCTGGCTGTGGATCTACAACACACATCAAATCCCAGACTCTATCTACAAAAGCACATGCATCCCTCAATGTTTAAACACAATGTCCATATTTTACTGCTTTTTTAAAAATTATTATTCACTTTTGTGGACCTTTTTCACAAGTTTTTGCACAGTATATCATTTTTATCTATTTCTTTGCTTTTAGGCCCATTGGATTGATAAAGAAGTTTGAAATGAACCATTTGAACTACAGGCTCTCCCATCCAGTAGCAGCCTTGCAAACTAGCCTCTCAAAAGATATGGACAAGTACAGCAGAATTCGCTTTGATTACGCAAGCTTTGATGCACAGGTCTTTGGCAAACAGCCACTGCTGGGGACAAGCCAGGACCAGGAAATATCCCATTATCCTGACTGTAAGTTTCACACATTTTATGATGCAAAAAAAAAAGTGGTTAATGGTATATACAAGGGGCACTTAATTCGGTCCAACGAGGGCAGCAGTCCTGCAGGTTTTCATTGCATTCCTGCTCCAACACCCCTGACTGTAATTAATGAGTCATTGTGCAGACCATCATGGTTGTTGGATCCATTTAATTTGAGTCAGGTGCGTTGGAGCAGGGAAACATTGAAAACCTGCAGGACTGCGGCCCTTGTAGGACTGAAATGAGTAGCCCTGGTTTAAACCATTTAACACCTATTTTTCTTAATAAAACCGTGATAAAGATTGCACACAGTTTTTTGTGCCAGTGGTTTAAGCTTAAACCCACAAATTTCAACATAAAAATGTTATTTTTTTGTAATGTTTGAGTTGAACACCTGGTACTCAAGTTACTAAAATGGTCTGCTAATTGTTTGCTTTTTAGCACCTCAGCAGTATCCTGGCTTCATTGGTGCTCCGGGTGGCCGCATGCCCACCTCTGGTCAACACAGCCCACTGAGTCAATTTAAAAAGGAAGAGGGTCTCCAGGCTGCAGCAGCTACAGCTGCCATCCTTAACCTCTCTACCCGTTACCGGAAGAACATGGAGGCTGTCGCTGGTCGGCCCATGGCAACCTCTACAAAGGTAATCAAATTAGGCTTCTTGGAAATGTATTTAATGTGGTCATTTTAAAGGAGCACTGATAAAAAGAGAAGACATCAAAAGATGGGATTTGGCAAAGAGAGCTCGGCACTGGTGGCAGTTAAACCAGGAGGTCTCCTTTTCGTACAGCTTTACATGTACACAAATGAAAATTTGTGTAATCAAAACAAAAGAACAAAATAGAATCTGCCTTCTTTCCCAATTACAACTACTCGTCTTTTTTTTTTCTTTGGATAAAACATGTGGCACTGTATTTTGTTTCGACATCAGCTGGCATGTAAAATACATGAACTGTTGTCTGAAAATTCATCTTGCCTGCTGCAGATGGCAGAGGATATTTTGTTTAGTTATGTGATCCAGCATAGGCTGTGTGTCTACACAAGATCATCTTTAAAAGCATCCTAATGGATTAAACCAATCAGCTAAAGGAGTTAACATATCAAAAAGTTTAATTCACACAAAATCCGAACTCTTTATGGCAATATGTGCAGAGCCAAAATCTCATCCACTGTTTTGCCCAACATGGCATTGTATTCAACTTTTTTTTTCTTTCCCCAACTCACTTCATGATTAATATTGATCACATTCTGTGGGTTACATACATGCGCGCTGTACTGTAGATGATTCAAGGTTTCCACACCTACACAGCACAGATCCTTGTCTCCCAGCTTGTTGAGCTGAGAATGTGGCCCTGTACCAGGTACCAGCCCACTGAATGAATAAAACAGTGTTAGCAAGTTAATCATCTGTTCTCGTTTACAGCTTAGTTGTCTTGGATAGACATACAAATTGAAGAACAGCTTTCACATCTGAAAAAAAAGGGGCCATATTTAGAGTGTTATATGTTGTCGGAAGCTTCAACTTGTATGCAGAAGTATATTACCCAATAAAATGTCACATTTGAAAATAACTAAAAAATTGGCCTTTAAAGCATGGAAATAAGTTTATTTACAATGACAGGGGCTTAGATTTGATTATTAATTACTCAATTATACAAAAACAGCTACATCCTGAGTTTTTGTGTTTAGTTGCAGCTGACATATAATAAATATATTTTTTTTTAAAAAGTAGCACATCTTTCAATTTTACATTAATGTCATTTCCATTATGTACCCATCATCATCAAATCGCTGGATAATTAAACTGGACAGCCACATCCAATGTTCATGAAAATGATCTCTTTAAGTGAAAGGCCTCCCTTCGTTACAAAAAATAGAATAAATAATAATGATGTATAGGGTTTAATGAAACATATGAATTGAATAATTGGTTTCATTTATGGAAAAGGATTTCAGGATCTAATGAGGTACAACTTTTAATACCCTAAAACAACCATAAGTCATCATGCTACTGCGTTTCAGCACAAAAACGACAAACACATCTGTCAGCAGGGAAACTTATGCCACATTAAGCTTTTTAATTTTTTGCTATAATAATGATGACCTAAAACCATCGCCACCCCTCCCCCTCTCCCAACCCCAGCTGCCATCTTGGTTGTGTGTCCTAGAAAACAGATGACACAGCTGTCACAGAAAAACTACACACCAGTGATTATTTTTTTGTGTTCAGCAGAATTAACGCTGGCTTAGTTTGGTACTTTGTCTGGTGTGAGATAACCACAGTATGCATTATTTAAATACATTATTTGTTTGCTCTGTGTTTCAAGTCACTTTTCATGTTTACAGAAAAGTGTTACTGGGTTCAAGTTTACCATATCGCTGCTGTCATATTATTAAGGCATCTTACTGTCTTATTTACATTCCTGTGAGTGTAATTAGAAAATGCCTTGAATTTTTATCCTTGTTGTAACATTCATTGCAGCAAGACTATTTATTATTCTCTTCTGCAGGATGTTACACATACGAATGATTTAACTTTTTTTGTCTGCAGGACATGCTCATAGAGGTGGATGAAAATGGAACCCTGGACTTGAGTATGAAGAAGTGCAAGGAGAATGGAAAAGCCCCAGCCAAGACACCTCAAGAAGACTTGTTGTCTCCTCCTGAGTCCACTCTGGCCAAAGGTGGGAGCGTACTCATCAGCCCTGCCTTCTACCAGCCGCTGAGTGAGAGAGACAGCTGGGAGAGTCCCATCCCTATCAACTTCAGCAAAGCACACATTTTACAGGACAAAGAGGTAAAAATGAATAAATTACAACAGCTAACAGAGTATTTAAACAATGTGAAAGGTGGAGTAGACTTTTAGGATAATGCACAAATTATGTAATGATGGATAAATGACATGTAACAAAAAAATACAACTTTTTTGTTTTATTGTGTTGTCTATAAATACATCTTCTGTGATTTTTCTCTGAAATCAAATAATCAAACTCTTAATAAAATCTGTTTACACATTTAAAAATCAAATGCCTTTAGTAAAATAAATTCACTTAGTCTTTATTCATAGAATATAATTTTGTATGTTTTGGAAGGAAGATCCTTCAAGTCAAATAGAAATTGTCTTGTCTTGATGAGCAACTTTGCCTCAACTTGAATTATTTTTGAGTACTTACTAGAGATGCAATTCTGTACTTATTACACATTTTTTACACTTAGCCAGGGATTTGAAGTTTGTCTTTCTGATGTTATACTAAGACTTTTGATGTTATTTCAAGACAGTGCTATCTGCTTCAATAGCACAATGACAGTAGGATAGCCTCACGTGGCATATGACATTAAAGAGACAAACTTCATACATATATTAATGTTTATATAAGTGTGCGTTACTTGTAGTACTTGTAATAACATCAATTTTATGTTGTGGCATTCCCTCAAGAAAATAAAATATAAACAAACAAGCAAAAAATGTGTATTTGTGTACCTGTCGCAGTTAATGTTATCAGATTCAGTCTAGAAATAATCAAGGAGTTAGATTTATTGTTAATCTAGTTAAAGTTAAAACCAATACTTGAAATAACATAAAACATGTCAATTTCCCCATCAGGTTTCTTTAACACAAAAACACTGACCTTGCTTCTCAGTGTTAGCGCTGACTCTGTTAGTAAAAATAGGAACGTGTCATAATCTTCCCACCGACTGACACATGGTACTTGTAAGAACGTTTATGGTGACATTTTTAAAGACCAAGTAGCAGCTGAAGTCAGATCTGGTAATCTATAAAATGCATTAAACATACTCGCACTGAGGATGAATACTAATCTGTTCTCTGCATTGTTGCCCAGAGGGTCTGCATGAATTGTAATCTGGGCTATAAAGGTTCCTTTTGTTTCACAGGTGGCTCTTATTTGTAGTAGATATGAAGAATGATCACATTGCCTTTGTTTTAAATCATATACAACATCTAATAACTGCAAAATCTTGTCTGTTGGGAAAAAAAAGACAGAAAGAAATCCTTACCTCGTGGCTGTATGTCATAAACATTTTGTGGATTATGTGAGACTTTAAATGGATGTATGGTTTACATCAGCAGGAGGATCCATACATGTGATCGCTTTGCGTTGCATTCTAACCCAAGCAAATGTTACACAGGGATTTAATTAATTATTCACTTTTAGGTCATTGAAGAGTGAGTTTTGACATTTAGGACAGTTAGAGCAATGTTGTTTTTTTTTGTCTTTCTCAACAGGAGGATTATGATCAGGTCTCCTTGGAGGACCAACACTACCAAGGAGATGGGAGTATGTTAAGCCCTAAAGCCAAGCTGCTACTTCGAGATTCAAAGAAAGAGCTTTTGAGGTATGAGGGGTTAAGCAGTGAAACATCTTGCAGCATCTTTATTCAGTCAAATATGTGTAATGTAATCTTCCCTTTTAGTTGGCAGATGGTCAGTATTAATAATAAAAAACTGCAATTTTGAACCATAGAGCAGATTGATTTAAGTGGGTCAAAGCACACAAATGAAACTCATTGTGTCACATATGATTGTAACTGGTATGTCTGCAGGTTCATGTGGAGAAGAATTGTTTCAATTTAAAAGTGAGTTTTTCTCCCTGTATGTCCTGTACAAGCTTAACACAACTCTTGACTCTTGTAGTTAGAGTGCATGCTCAGCTGGGTCTCCTCACAAGCAAAGTAGGATCCTGTAGTTTCCGCAGAACAGCCTCCCCTCAGATCTTCTCAGTGGTGCTCAGAGACATTATTAAACTGAACATAATCATAAATTTTTACTAAACTTCCTGCTGTACTAACTCTTGTTTCTCTTTAATGCCCATGAAAAGGTTCTCAGTGTAAAAAGAAAGGTTCAGTACAAGCTTGGCAAAGTCTGTGGGAAGTGGAGTAATCTGCATATTAAATGCTTTGTGTTCCCATGCAGCTGTCCGACCCCAGGCTGTGACGGCAGCGGCCATGTGACGGGGAATTATGCATCACATCGGAGGTACTGTAATTAATTACACTCTCATTAGCGCTAGCTAGAAGATATACAGACAAGAAAAAACTGTGCTTATTATTTAATTATGCTCGCTGTTATATCTGAAAACTTACCATAAACTGTAGCCGGCAGAGTTTTTTCATTACATGACACCTTTTTAAAATGCAGTGACAAGAAAAAGCTTTCTCGTGTGGAGGAAGTAGTGTTTTCAAATCATTCTGAATAAATATGTATTGGGACATTGTATTAAGATTATTTAATTCAACAGTGATCAAAGAGTGAATTAAAATGACTCTTAGCTCTTTATCCTCTCTAGTGTGTCTGGATGTCCCCTGGCTGACAAAACACTCAAATCACTGATGGCAGCCAACTCTCAGGAACTAAAGTATGTGTTTTGAAAACTGTTATTTTCACTAAAGGATTTTCACATTAAACTCGGCAGCTTCCTCTTGCTTCAGTTTGGGTTTCTCTCCTTTTCCTCTCCTCTCTGTTCCTCCCTTTCCCTCCTACTGCACATCATGCAAGCTTTCTTTGTACTGAGCGTGGAGTTGTGTTGCTATTTGTACCACTTTTCTGCATATTAGCATGGATGCACAGCTCTGCTCACAGTCTTTTGCTGTAAAAAGCACCTGGTGTCTGTGTCTCTCAACCTGCAGGTGCCCAACACCTGGTTGTGATGGATCTGGACATGTGACTGGGAACTATGCTTCGCACAGAAGGTAGCAGAGAAAAATCATCACAACTGAGCATGAAATGTATTTGTCAGATGCAAAGCACTCAAACAGATGGTGAAAGTGTCACTTTATACTGCAAACATGCTGCACTTTTTGATTTCTTGTTTTCATGGACTCAACTGGCTCTATCTATCTATCTATCTATCTATCTATCTATCTATCTATCTATCTATCTATCTATCTATCTATCTATCTATCT
>JAOXYM010000008.1:17282103-17292723 GCA_028567055.1 Leptatherina wallacei | reverse complement strand
ATCTATCTATCTATCTATCTATCTATCTATCTATCTATCTATCTATCTATCTATCTATCTATCTATCTATCAATCAAATATTTTATGTATTTGCTTAAACAAGTGCAGCTGGAACTCCATAAAGCTCATGTCCGCCGTCTAATCTTAGCTCTTCATGTTCCTCATCAATAGTGTTTCCTTCTTGCTATTTGACTGTTTCCAACCATTTTCAGCCTGTCAGGATGTCCACGTGCCAGAAAAGGAGGTTTGAAGCTCACACCAAACAAGGACGACAAAGACGAGCAGGAGCTTAAGTAAGAGATTTTTGTCCTCATCCTGCTGTCATGTTTTTAGCCTCAGAAATATAACAAGAAAACATAGTGAAACTGCGTCATGCTTTTGTGCAATATACCTGCAGGCCATTAAGTTAAACAAAGAAAATAATTCTTCTCTTGCCCCAACATTAGTGAATTATTTTCCAAAGGATTAGCAGCATGTTTTTGTAGGATTTTCCCAGGGTTTTGTGTTGGCCTTATTTTCTGAATGGAATATCTGGCTTATCACTCTTTGCTGAGTGCTTTCTTTATAATTATAGTATATCAAGAAAATGTTGATTTGCCGGTGGCATTGCACTCATTTGCATTAATCACTCTTGTCTGTGAAAGTATTATTGGAAAAAAGAATAATGTAATTGATTTGCAGTTTAAATCCAAAGTCAGATATATGAGCCCTTGTTTACTTATACATCTGGACCCAGATTTTTCTTTTTAATTACTAATGCAAGGCCATGAGCTTAGGAATTAGACTGGAGTAGATCTCATACACATTAAGAGAGAAAGGGAGAGAAAGGGGGAGGGTAGCAAATGTCCCTAGATTATTGTAAATAGTGGGCCATATGGCATGCCTCCATTGTCTGGGAGCCTTGCATCAAGCTACCTACCTGTGGTAGATGTAAGTAATGGGACTGGTGTTGTTTTGTCCTCTAAGTGCTGCCGTGCTGTCTGGTAACAAAATGCTGAAACAAGCTTTTTGCAGCAGCACTCTACAGCATGTGTGCCATTTGTATCATCTCAGGCGACCTTTCACCTTTATCAATAAGGGAACGGGTTAGCAACCTCCAAATTACATTCTTTCGCATGAGGGGAAACATGACAATTATCTGTAATTCATGTCACTCCATTACTGACCTGCAGAAAACAGGCCTGGAAATACAACTGACAAACTCTTAATGATATTCAGCATGAGTTGTGCTCATGATTTTTTTAGGCACAAATATCACTCACTTCAAAATGTATGCACTCAGCAGAGCAGAGCGCTCATTCTAACCCAAGTTTTAGTGGATTAGTAACTTATAGTTAATGCGATTATTTGAGTCCATCTCTAGTTTTGTTGACTTTATTTTTAATCAGCATTTGGATGGATTAATCAACTTAATGGTTAACAAATCTTCCGGTCTAGTTATCGAAAGAGGTTGTTTTTAATGATCTCAGATTTTTTTATTTTTTTAGTTTAACAGTAAAGTACTTGATATTTTTGTGCAGTTGAGTGATTTTGTTTAGTGGCAGCACAAAAAAGTGCAGTTAAATGCAAGCTAGTTACATTTTTCAGTAGTGTATGCAGCTTTTTAATATCTGCAACTCTTTGTCTGTCTTTCTGGTAGGTGTCCAGTAATTGGATGTGACGGACAAGGCCATATATCTGGAAAATACACATCCCACCGCAGTGCAGGCAGTTGTCCACTTGCTGCCAAAAGACAGAAGGAGTCGTCCATCAATGGGCTGCCCTTTGCCTGGAAGGCCAATAAACAGGAACTGCCCCATTGTCCCTTGCCTGGCTGCAATGGCCTTGGACATGCCAATAATGTGTTTGCCACTCACAGAAGGTGAGGTCGTCTGTCTTCCATTTTATCTCTAAACAATACCTCTGGTCGACATGTTACATTCTTACTATACAATGACAGCTTGACTTTAAATTCAAATTCTCTCTGTTGAGGCTAAAGTTTGTCAGTTTGGTGATATTCTACCCACTAAAGTTGTTATTCTATGGCCTGCTCAACTAGCTTGTCAGGTTGCCCACTGAACGCACAAAGTATCAAGAAAAAGCACCCAGATGAAGAGATGATGACTATCAAACTGAAAGCCAGCAGTGGTAAGTTACTATATCTTAAATGTATGTAAACATGAAAATCAGTCATTCCTGACTAAATGTGGCAAATAAGATTATCTCCTTTAACACAGGTGTTGAAAACAAAGAAGATATTCAACACTTGGATCATGAAATCAAGGAACTCAATGATTCTAACATGAAAATAGAAGCGGACATGATGCAACTCCAAACCCAGGTAAATATTTATTCTCACAAGCTCGTCTCAGCAAAAGGTTTGAGATCACTGCTCATTTAATTTGATGAGTTTCTTCTTGTTTTGTACCTGAAAGCAGATCTCGTCAATGGAATGTAACCTGAAGACGATTGAGGAGGAAAACAAGATGATCGAACAGCACAATGACAGCCTTCTGAAGGAGCTCGCTCGCCTTAGCCAAGCTCTCATTAACAGTCTAACAGACATTCAGCTGCCTCAAATGGTACAGTAAGCCTTGACCACAAACCATAACTCATATCAAACCTGTCCTGAAAGAAAACTAATTTTCTTCAAATTGTCGTTTCTGCTGTGCTGTTTTTCACTAATGGTCAAACATGTTTTTGTTGCAGGGACCCATCAGTGAGCATAATTTTGAAGCCTATGTGAACACATTAACTGATATGTACAACAACTCGGAGCACGAATACTCTCCAGAGTGCAAGGCCCTCTTGGATAATATCAAACAGGCTATTAAGGGCATTCATGTTTAAGCTACCAAGAGGTTTCTTTTACTTGGGATAATGGCACTAGATAGCTCTATTTTACTGAAGAATGCTGGCTCGGCTGCATGTATAAGACAAGGCTTTTGGAAATGTGTTTGGCATTTCCCGGTAAACACACTGCACTGAGAAAATTACCAGCCAGATTTGTAATGCTTTTACTGTTTCTGCATTCACTTGATATGTTTATCCTGGTGAGATTTTTTTTACCCCCTCTTGCACTTAATTATTTTGTATGGTTTGCTTGATTTTAATCTGTATGTGTTCATGTCATTCTTATATTATTGCTATTTATTATTATATTTGTTCATCAGTGTATTTATTTCCTCAATTTTTATTTATTTCTTGAATTGTAAATGCTTAATATTTGAAAAATCTGTTTTGACTTTCTGCACATTGTAAATGATATAGAAACACATTCCAGTTTCATGGCATACTTTCGCCATCTAGTGTTGAAAAACCTATACTATTATTGCTGTTATTAGATCATAAGTTGGATCTCCCTTCAAAGCAAAAACTTACCAAAACTACAAAGCATCAATATGTTGAAGCATTGCTTTTGCTTTCTTTATTGGAAACTGAATGTATGGTAAGACAAAGTGAGATAAAAGATAATAATAAAATGCAATGCACCAGTACTGTACCTTTTTCTATTTAACCAGTAACAGCTGAATGCAACCAGGAGGTGACACTGAGCAAGAATGCAACATCATTTGGTGAACTGAATGTTTTGCAAAGCGTGCCACAAGAGGAGTGCAACAAAAATCACAAATTCACTTTGTCAAGATGTCTTTCTTTTTTTTAAAAAAAAAATATAGATATTAAACTGCCTTCTGTGCACACACTTTGAAGTGTGCATATAGTATGTGCCTAAATGTATATGAATCCATAAAAATATACAAGTACTATGTTTTGTGGTAGGACAGTATTATGTGGATGGTGTCTGATTTATTATACAGTACAATTATTTTCATAGGAAGACCCGTTCCTGATGACTGTTTGAATACCGTTGTTTCAGTAGCTGCAATCTCAGAGTCAGGTTTTAAAGATATGATGACTGAGGTTAAAAGTCTGGTGTTTATTTTCAATTTTTTTTTCTAGCATGGAGAGGAGACAAAACAAAATCTACTCCTGTTTTACCTAAAATTGCTGACAGGCCTTAACATTTAAACTAGTCTTAAAGTTTGGACAGTCTTGAGGCAGGTTTAAACAATAGCTGCTTCAGAATGGAGCCACAGCAACATGCAGTTCAGTTTCAATCACTAAATATAAAAAATGAAAATGTCATTTTAACATAGAAAAAACTACACTTGACAGCTAATCAGTTATTTATTTGCAATGATTGCACTTTTGTTCTGAGAGGATTTTGAGTTTTCAGTTCAACACTCTGCCCTTGATGTCCACAAATCAAGGAAATGTCTAGTCATTTCACTGCTCCACACATCAAAATTTCTCAATTTTAGGTTAATCAACCAATTTTAAAATCAATTCATATAAGCAATACCTTTTTTTCCATTTCTGCAAAAAGAAGTCAAAGACATGTAGCCTGGGAGTTTTTGAAGAACAGCAAAAGAGCCAAATTGCAGAAAAAACAAGACCTTATTTTATCCAAATATTCAGTATCTTTCAAAGAATTTTAATCTTTTAAAAACTGAATCACACTCTTTAAACCTAACAATCCTGTATCTATAATTTCTGATATTTAATTCCTATACCACACATTGTTTGCTCAGGAAGTTTTGTGAATAATATTTATTTTTTCCCTGTTAGTATTTGATGTTTTGTAATGTGAAATGCTTTTTTGTGGAACGATATTAGTATGATATGAAATTGTACTGTATTTTTTTTCTTTTACATTTAAATGTAATGCTTTTTTTTCAGTTGAGGTAGTTTGTAAATTGAAACTTCCTATTACTTTTACTATTTCATAATAAACAGATATGCGCTGTGTTGTACAGTTTGTGTATGGTAGAAATAAACTTTTCAAATGGTTGTGTGGTTTCTCAAAGCTTTGGAGTCCGCCGTTAATGAAATTACAGCGCAGACTTCCCAGAAGGTAAACGGCCTCAGCTTTCATGGGACATCAGCGACACCTAGTGGTGAATTTTACACATTACACCCAGAACAGCAGGAGGTCATATTACCGTACTCACATGAGTTTGGTGTATGATTGATATTTTCATTTTAAATAAACCAGCGCAATGCCTGTGGAGTTTAAGATGCTGACCAACATAACATGTTCAGGGGTGGGTCTAGAACATTTTTAATGAGGGGACCTGGCAGTGGCACACACCAAGAAAAGAGGGACACATGTAAATGAGACCTTTTTAAAAGAAAAAGGGAGTGTTAGATTTTTGGAAGTAATCAACTTGTTATAACTTAAATGGTAATCTAATTTAAAAAGTAAAGCAATATCTTTTAAATCAAACACTCAATGATATTTTCTTTCTATAAAGAATTTACTTAGGATGTTCCTACACTGTATGGCTTTAATCGCTGCTGCAAAAACTATACTTCATTGATAACCTTTTTTGGGCCAAAACACAAGATTTCTTCAGCCATTTAACTCTATGCAGCCATCATAACTGGTGGTTTTATGACTTTTACATCCACAAATGTAAACAGTTAGGGCAGACAAATATTATCAGTTGGCAAGATGATGTTGTATGAATGCTGCACTAGTCAAGGCAAGTTTATTTGTATAGCAAATTTTCAGGTTCAAGACAATTCAAAGTGCTTTACATAAAAGCATTATAGATAAGAAAGGAAAAAAAGTAGAATTCTATCAACACTCCAAGGTTACGAACCTGGTCGGTGGTTATAAGAGACCTAGTCTCCAGGTGTTTACCGATGCTGACTCTCTTCTCTTTGTTACCAAACAGAATAATCTCAGTTTTATCTTCATTAAGTTGTAGAAAATTTTCTCTCATCCAGATGTTTATTTGCTCCAGACACTGACACAGTAAGTCTATCGGGCTTCAGTTAACTGGCGATAAAGACAGATAAAGTTGTGTATCGTCTGCATAACTGTGATAATTAATGTTAAAGTTCTGTAATATTTGACCTAGAGGGACACAAAATGGTAGTGTTGATGTAGAACAATATATAAATTTAATACAATATATAAATTACATTACATGCTGCATTCACTTGCTCTTGGGCATCTGAAGTTTACCCAAGTAAGGATCAATTTACACTAAATTTTTGTTAGAATTTGATTGTCTATTCTTTGAGTGGCACCTTGGAAGCCAATCAGATTTTAGGTTTGCTCAGTGCCCCCCCTAGGCCACCCTTCTGGGCCTGCTTTTGCACATGTTTGAGTCCAAGGTTTCATTCCCAACCAACAAGAGCAAAAAAATACAAATAGTAAACAAAAAGTTGTCGCAACAGAGGTGAAACATTTATACATTTATTGCTACTGCACTCTTATTAAAATGATAAGAGTTCAGCTCTTTTTTCCCTCATGGGTAAAAGCTGTTGGAGAATTTGTTGGTGAAGGTCTTTGTCGTTGCTATAGTGCCTCCTTGATGGCAAGAGGGCAATCAGGTGGTTCCCAGGGTGAGTAGTGTCTGATTATCATTGAGCTCTGTTAGAAGAGTGCCTATGGTGTCCTCAGCTGATTTTATCACTCTTTCCAGAGTCTCTTTGTCACCCACAGTCTGTAAGCTACACCAGGATGTCATGGCTGATGATGCTCTCAGCAGAATATTTATAAATGGACAGTCACAGCTTCTAGAAAAGATAAACTTGTCTAACTGACCTGTCAAAGTGCAGCAGTCACTTAAATCCTGTGAGGTGGTGTCCATGAGAGGTCCTATGAGATATGTGTGACCGGAATTGTAAAGTAAGTGACCCTCTCTATCACATCTCCTTTTCTTTCTTGCTCTTAAAGGCAATAAACCATGATTTGGTTTTGTAGTGGTTTAATGTTGTTGTTTCAGAGCACCATGTTGTCAGTTTTAGGCTTAAATGTCAAAAGTGACAAAATGAAAAAGAAAGTTGATTTTCCTACTGCACCTTGTAATATCCTAGTGTTTTTTCTATCTGACCTGCAATCCAAGCATGCATGTTCATACTGTTTAACTCTTACAGAATCTTCTTCAGCATCTTATTTTTCTTTTCAACAAAAATAATCAAAATACCTAATAAATATTGAGTCATCTCCTTGGAGAAAGACTATCTCTGGTCACACTTTTCACAATCAAAAGGTCACAGCATCCCTCATACTGTATAAAACGTGGAGTACAAAAGTTCTGGCAACATTTCTGAGAAAAAAATGAACTGTTTTCCAGGGGGGGAGGAATTAAAGATGACATATTTTTCTTAAAATTTTTTGTATATATACTCTTGTTTTTTCCATTTTCAGCATAGAAAAAAGAAAGGGGGAAAAAAACAGACACATGAGCTCCAAGATAAATTGAAATAAGGTCTCGGGCCTTGCCTTGAGGCAATGGATTATTCACAGTTGTAGTAAGGAAAGGTCAGGTTATGTTAAGCATGGGGAGCCATGGGCTCCTCTGAGCAGCTTCATGCTCATGAACAGGCGGAAAACTATAAGAAAAAGGTTACAAATGCTCAATTAGTAGTTCTCTTAGTTCATGATGCAATTAAGGAATCACACCTGACAAGAACAGTGGAGGTCAAGTTGAGGTCTGGAAGACCAGGAAAACTTTCTAAAAGATCTACTTAAAGGATTTCTAAAAAGGAGAACTAATATACATTTGATACAAAAGACCTCTGACAAGATTAATCAAACTCTTGAGAGGCGGCAAACACTTCACACAAACATAATCCACATGGAAGAGTCCTTTAGAGTCAACTTTTTCTGTACCCTCACCTTAAAACTCAACATCCAAAGTTACAAAATAAAATCAAAATGAGCCTTGCCGTTTGGAAAACCTAACGATGAAGTTAAACTGAACTTTCTAGATGCAATGAGAAAATGAATGACTGAAAAAAATAAGGAAGCAGAATTTTATGAAAATAAAAACCTCTGTAGCTTTTGAATAGTTGGTAAGGTAGTAATCAGCTCAGTTCAAGGAACATTTCCTTTGAAGAAAAAGAAAGGACTTGATTGAAGTGCAGTCTTTTCAGCTTCAGCACGCTGCGGGGCAGCGATGGCTACACAAATGCAGATGTCACTGTGCTATCAAACGAGTCAGGAACGCAGAGTTTTAAGGTCAGAAAGTTACATAGTGTTATAATAAGTAGTAGATGAGAGATGAATTAAAATTAGCACATTCATAAACTACACAAACTAAAATATATAAACATCTTTATTCTAGATTCATTACATTTTAGACTTGTAAAAACATCTAAATGGGACTGAAGTCTAGTGATGTCCTTAAGGTTCAAATGAAACAAAAACAAAAAAGGCCTTTCTAATGAGAATTCACGATCATTGGGAGTAACAGTGTCGGCATGACAACCATCATACAGATAATGGTTAATATGCCCTTCGGTGCAAATTTAATCTCTTTCTTTAATGGAACACATACAACGTACCATGGAAGAAGTTCTTTTCTGAGCCAAAATCAAAGTTCAGTTTGTCTTGAGGGTGGCAAACCAACTTCCTGTCACACTACACAAGGTTCTGTCTTCCTGTAAGTCGTATGCTGTACTGAGACTGAAAGTAGTGACAGCAGCGTGCATATAATCGCTCAGTGGCTAAATGTGCACTATCCCGTATATTCATTGTGTTATAGGAATATTGTACATAAAACCAAAGGATTCAGTTGGACTTTTGAAGGTTGGTCAAAACTTCCTTAGTTGGGGTGAGTTTGCTGACCTCTGTATCACTAAAAATCCTGATTCCAGGCTTGTTTTCTGGTATCATGAGACATTAATTGTGGATACTCAAGTCAAGCCATTCTCGTGGAAATGCTGATTGTGTTTGAGTTACTATTTTAATCTACTGACAGGCAAATGAGTTAACTTACAAATGATCATGGATGAGGAGGTATTCAACCATGAGAGACACTCAAATGTGTATAAGTTTTTATTTTGCACTTTAGATAGTCTGTGGTCATGCAAGTGGAGGTATGCGCCTCTGTTATGCAGTGAAACCACAGTAAGGAAGTAAACAAACAACAGTAAGAAGACATCCTGCAGGAAAACAGCAGCTCCCTCTGCAAAAACTATCCACTGCAGCATAAGGGGAACCAAATATTATCCTCTCAGAAAACGAAAAGTAAATGAAAAATAGAGAAAAGACAGAGCTTACTAATATTACTAATGCCATACATTTCTTAATTCTTAACCTGAGCAAAGACATTTAAAACAGAATGTGTTCTGAAACTGTTTAATTTGCCAGAACAGAGCATTTTTCCCCACACTAAACCTTTCCTGTTAAAATCTTTCTACTCCAAAACAAGATTAAAAGATGAGCTATGTCTAGTACAGAAGCAACGACAACAACAAAAAGGCTTTTCACTGGGAGCTGCTCAGTCTAGACCTACATACATCTGCTCACCACAACTGTTTCCTTAAACCAGGTAATCATCTATTCCCACACTTCCACAGCCAGCAAGAAACCATCTGCAGACTAAATTTAGATCTCTCATTAAGAGAACTGAGTGAGGTTAGAAGGTGCGTGATGCTTTTCAGGATCTTTTGCTCCCTCTTAAAGTCAGGATAATGAACAAACTTTTCACAAGGGACAGATCTTTCCGTCTTCACAGCTGTCTCAAGAAAATTGTATCAGTGATGGTTACGTTTATTAGGTTAAATACCAGGTAAGCTCAGTTAGACATAAACCAAGAGATACCATGACTAAATTAAGCAGTTTTTCCTTTGAAGAATTAATGGAGCGCGAATGATCTGCTTTAGATGCTTTCTGTTGACACATGCAGATTTCCACTCACTCATCAATGGTGTGGAATTGTCCAAATACACGTCATACTCATATCAACGCAGAAACAGAGATCATTAAGTACAGGTGTGGACCATTGCCCACCGATCTTGACTGATGTAAACAAAAAAATCTGGACGTAAAGTATAAGTAACAGCAGTGGAGAAAGTCCAGGCTATATTCTGCAAACATTTTCCAGTCTTGATGTGGGGAAATCCAAAATTGCAAAGCCTTCTCAGGGCCCAGTTTAATTAAAGAAGACTTGAGTGGAAATCAGTCGTGCAATCAGATTATTCTAAGTTAAAAATTCCTTTTAGAGATCATAAATACGTCACCTTCCAGACAAAAAAGGAAGATGCAGCATCCAACTTGTCATCAGTGTGCAATCAAAAAGTTAGAAGCATTGATAATATTAATTGCTATGGTATGAGTAACTTGTGCATCTGTGAAAGTGACAATAATTCTGAATAATGTGCTTAATTTAGTATGACAGTGGCAAAACAAACTGCACTTATTATAACAGCATTGTTCTAAAGTTAAAAAAAGACTAGGAGCTAAACTGGTCTGCCTGCAATCCAGACCTGTTACCCACTGAATACATTTGATGTATTATGAAATGCACAAGCTGCAACCAGTTCCCACATGCTGTGATGCAACAGAGTTGTAAACATGGTCCTGTTTCTAATATTAAAACATTAAAAACATGGTGCTTATATTAAGATTAAAACAAGTATTCAAATCTAAAAATAAAAAATTCAATCCCATTTCTAAAAGATAAACGAAAAGGCTGTAATTATACCCAAAAATCGCTTCAGTAATACCTCCTATTCTGAGTCGTAGCCTAATCCCAAAAGTCGTGATAGATAGATAGATAGATAGATAGATAGATAGATAGATAGATAGATAGATAGATAGATAGATAGATAGATAGA
>JAOXYM010000008.1:17249320-17263441 GCA_028567055.1 Leptatherina wallacei | reverse complement strand
AAGATTAAATCGGGCCAGCGGGCACCGCACACGGCAAGTAAACATTACAGGAATCTTCGGTCCGAAAATATAGAAAAATAGCGATTTTGTTTTACTTATTTCTCAGTATTCGCAGGTGCTAAGGTCTTGTAATTTTACAATTACATCAATTGATGTAATTGATAAGTCCATGTGAAAAAAAATCAAGTTACACGAAGTGACACCCTCGCTTTAAACAGAGGAAAATACAGTTCACTTCAAACTGAATAATGAATTTAAGTTTTCAACTCAACACTTAAATACTTCAAAAGAAAATTAAACAGATACTGTGTTAAGATCACACATCCTATTATCATATCCGGAGTCCAGACTTTTCCTTTCACAAGTTCAAGTCAAGTCATGTAGCATCTGAAGTGGGGAAAGCTGCTAAAATCGGTTTTACTTTATTTCCATCTTCAGAGGAGTTAAAAAGAAGTGCAAACTACTTTGGGGATAGAACTGCATTTTTCTGTTTGATGTGTAGATCATGTGGCTTTCCGAGGCTCAGGAGAAAGACAAAATCACTTAAAAACGTTTCTGAATTGCACAATTTGTCTAAACAAGTCTTTATCTGAAGTGAATCAAATAGGGTTTGAGGTCACGTCCAAAGTTATTCCACAAATCTGTAGATATCCAGTGTAACACTCGCACCGAGGTTTCGTATTTCACCAGTGTGGACAGCTGTACACCTGTAATCACAATCTGGTCCTCCTCCACTTCTCCTGTCTACTGTTTTAGGCCACATTCATGATTAAGTGCAGGGTCTTTTTCAAAGGAGTCCAGAGAAACCAGCACCTGTCAAGTGGCATATTTCAGTTTGGGAGTCTGTGAATTGCAGGAGAGACTGGACAGAGAAGCAATCCCAGCGGTCGTCGCAGTGCCTTGGCTCTCCACAAACATCGGGTCCAGACAAGCAACTTTGGCAGCGAAAAAAGCGTGGATACAGTGAAGCACGGCGAAGAGGTTTGAAAACTCCAGCTCCTGTAGGATGGAAAAAGTAAAAGAAAAAAAAATCAATACCCAAGTCAGACACAAGTGAATCAAATGATTTAATCTTGTTGATGTGAAAACAGCTCTCAAACTGAATTTACCTTTGCTTCAATAGATTTGGAGTCTTGATTTTGGAATAGAAACTTGATCTTGCTTTTTCCATCATCTGATGATCCTTTTAGTTGGGAAAACTTGTATCTCCACAGCACTGCCTAAAATGACAGAGCATGAATCTATGTTATTTATCTTAAATTTAATTCATCTTAATTTAATTTGATTTATTGAGTGAATTCTTTCTTTTGACAGTGCTTTGTGACTAATTCATATTAGAATCCTCATGAATCTGTTTAGAAATGTTGCACTTTAGCAAAGAAGCCATTCACATAGTGTTGTGAGATTTAAACGTGTTATTTTTTGCCAGTGGGAAATTTTAAAAAGCCACATTATAATTTCACCTGAAACAGCAGAGCTTCAGTGACTCAATTAGCAATGAACCGAGTAAACAAAAACAGCACAGCATGTCAGATTCATGAATCCTCAGATGGACAGTGAGCCATGCTTTCCGTATAAATATGTATGAGTTATGAGTGCGCTGCTGCACTGTGCAGACTTTTTCTGCCATCATAGCTACTGCTGCAAAACAATCTGAGTGAATATTGTGTAATGATGGATTTTTAACTTAATTTTTTTCTAAATCCAACAACAGATATTCAAGAAACATTATAAGGGTGTAACAGAAGTGTCACCTCTCCCTTTGAAATTCACTTTTGCTATTCTTGTCAGAAGTGGTGATATCATGATCTCCTGCATGTCAATCACAAACACTTCCTTAAGCAGATTCAGAAGGCAACGCTTTGATGAGACTCCACATCTGCAGTGTTAGTGCTGCATTGTTGCCAGTCACTAGGAAGCAAGGCATGCGCTTCATTTTTAAATACATGTTGTATGCATGTGTTTAAAACACCTGAATATTGAACATAAACATTGGGCATGTTTCTGGTTTCCAGAAACATAAAACGGCAACATATTTCTTTGGAAATGTTGTTGAAACTGAAATTACTTGACAGAACATTTCAGCTGAATTAACTCAATTCTTACCACCAATAAATGTAAACTAGAGTACAAAGTATTTATTCTTTTAAATATTTCTTGTGCATATCTAATGTGTTCCAGATATTGCCTTTATCTAAACTAGGTTTAGATTATACTGGTCTTGGGTAGCTCTATTCTTACATAGAATTTAATACAGAATTTAATTCCAAGTGCCCCTGTTGTTGAAATAAACCTCCTGGAGGCCCCGGCAGTGGAACATGCCTTATGTGCAAAAGAAGCACAAGTGGTGCCATTCCTTGAAGGTTTCCAAGAGTGGTACGTTAACTGAAAAGGGCACCTGTTACTTCTGCGGTTAAAACAGATGCAGCTGGGTCTGAACTTCATTTTGGTTGCATCAGATTAAATAAAGTTACATCTGAGATTCTTTTTAGAGCACGTACAATAACACAGGCATTACCAACTCAGCAATGATTTAATGTCCAGTTTTTCTAGGTGAAAATAAAAGTGTAAATTTCTGTTTGTTAAATCTTTTGTTAGATTGGCGTGGCAGTGCGGGTCAGGTGGTAGAGCAGGTCATCCAACAACTGGAAGGTTGATGGTTCAAATCCTGTTTCTTCCAAGTCAATCTGCTGTGTCTAGGCATGTATCTTACCACCACCAGTGTGTGACTGTAGAGTGAATGAATAATGGATTCAATGTAAATTGCTTTGGGTGCCTTGAAAGCACTATATAAATTGCAAATATCAATAATAATTGAGTATTATTATCTTTAAGTACGATTATTACAAAGTACAGACTGACTGCAGTGAAGGGAAATGTGTAATCTCACACTATGTTGTGGTCAGCTGACCCCAGACATGGCTGACTCAGGTTTTTGGGCAAAAGCGGATTGATTTGAATGGGAGATCCAAATGTATTACTTCTTGAAATCACAACCAGGTGAGAATTCATCTAACCAACTCCAATTTATGTTATGGCTACTATCAAAATCACTACTGGTGTTGACAGGTTTGAGGTGTGGGAATAATCATGGTGATTTCTATTTTCTGACCAAGGAACCAGACTGCTCCCACTCCTACAGAGACAGTAAATATAGTGGAGTGCTTCCCCATGCTTTCTAAGAATATGCCAAAAGTAGGAACAATTCAAAGCCACATAAGGAATGTTGCATATAGGTCACATTTTGATCAGTAACTGTAATTCCATTACATATTTTCTAATATCTGTTACAGATTAGTTATATTAATTCAACTGTTTTATAATTTAACTCCATTACCTGTACCTGGTAACTTCCCACAGCTTAGAAATATACAAATATATGTCAATTCACACAGTAAAAGGTTTCAGCACCAAATGGAGAAAATTACTCCCAGTGAATCAGGTATGACAATAATCCTTAGCTGAAGCGCTGAGCTTTTCAGAACTGGCTGAAATCACCAACTTTACAATCAACCACCGTGAGGCATCTACAGTTGATATTCTGAGCCCTGATTTCATATACTGCTGCAGAGTCTGCTATGTCCACAGGGCACATGAGGAATGAACAAAAACCTCCATCACAGCAAATATAATCTCATACTGAAATACTGAGGAAGTTAATGGAAAACTATCAGGAGACTGTTGACAGCCATTCAAGGATTACTGACTTTAGATACAGAAAAAGTGAAAATCCTTATTTTCATTTTAAGTCTCCATTACTAAAAGACAGCAGTTCCTGGAACAACCTAATACTCCCCCAGTGGATCTCTGTATCGACTGCCAATAAAACAAGAGAGATATGCAGTAACTTGTTGAAACCTCCTAACATGACTTAAAATAAGGTATATCGGACAAAGGCAGAATATAGGCCAAAAGCAGAGTTTGTGCAATTCTTCTTGAAGGACAATTCAAAGCCCTTCTGTTATTACCTTTTGTTACATTCTCTGTCAAGATGATCCCAGACCGCTTCAATAATGTTGAGGTCTGGTTTCTGGGAAGGATGTATCTGATACACTGACTTATAGTCCAGTTCTTGTGTCATCTGGCATGCCTCAGTTTTTCTCCCTATTTCTCTTCCTTAAGAGTTTCTTCCCAACAGTCACCCTTCCATGGAGCCCATTTCTGATGAGGTTTCAGCGAACAGTAGATGGATTAATGAAGGTCCAGATGCATCTCTCAGGTCCTGTACCAGGTTTTTGATGAAGTTTTTCCTGTTTCTGAAGGACCTGGCATTCAGATACTGTTCAGCTGTTGTAGAGTTTTAAGCCTACAACTGATTTTTTTGTTCTCCACTTCTCCAGTGTCCTCAAATTTTTAAGGTGACACATAACACACCGTGCTGAGATTTGCTACGTTTTTTTTTCAAAGTTCTTTGAAAATGGCCTTGTTAGTTCATACATACAATTTTAAGTTTGTCAAATGATGTCTTTGTGTCAGGCCGTTCATAGCAAAGTTTCAAAAGATAAAATTGTAAATAGATTATTTGTGAAGTTGTCTTTCATGTGTTAACACAACACTTGTTCATTTCTTGAATTTGGTGCCTTTTTATGTTTGGATCTTTAGTTTTCTCAAGACCTTTGTACAGTACTGTATGTTATTTCACATTATATAACATCAGTCACAAAATTTTAACTACTGCCAGTGAAATGAATGATGTTTATCATCTTTTAACAAAGAGATTGAACTTTGTGTCCTGGTATTCATGTGGATATTTCTTCAAACAAAGATAATGCATCACACCTCAAAAAAGGCTCAAGAACAGCTCGAGTTAGTCTAAACAATTGAAACAGCTTATACTCCCCAAATCCCAACCTCAAATCCTGATATTAGAAAGAGAATTAAGAGTTGCTGTGATATGCTTTCTCTTTTTTGCTCTTGCAAACAGCCCTACTATGATCCATCAGTGGCCATATGATTTCAAGTTCGATTTAGCAAGTTTTTCATGGATGCAACCTATAAAAGTCAATTCTGCTGCTCATCCCACAAATGCATTTTCATAACAAGTATGGGACCATTTAAAAAGGAAATAAATGTTTTCCATTGGTATAAGATGTAATGCCAAGAAGCATTGCTACAAGAAATAATTAATCAACCAAACACAAATTTCCTTTTTGTGCTAGGTTTAGATGGAAACCCAAAGCCAGAATAGATATTATAATGGAGATGATTTCATATTGCAAATTATAATTCTATTTTCAATTATCTTAATTTCTTATTTTGATGTATCTTGGTTTTTTATCTTCTTGATCTATATATTTAACAAATTGCCTTTTCTTTTATTTGTTTATATTACATTTATTAAGCATTTATTATATCTACTTTTATTATTGTCCATCCATCCATCCATTTTCTGTACCGCTTAATCCATGCAGGGGTGGAGCCTATCCCAGCAAGTATCAGGCGACTTTTATTATTGTATAATAGTTAAATATTATTTTGTTTTAATGTTGTATTATTACCTTTTCTTTTGTTCAACATCTTAGTTATAAAAGCACAGTAGTAATATCGTTACTAGAGGAAGAATCTGCTGAATCTCTGCAGAGGTTAAAGCCATTGGTTCACATACGAAACTGTCCTACTTTACATATTTTATGTCTTAATCTATCCCACAGATTCTACATTAGTAAGTGCCTTATACATGCATTGGTTTATCCAGCCATTCACACTGTGAAAGGGCACAGATTGGCTGACCTGACCCATATATCTGTGAACTATCAGGGTAAACCATAGACATAAGAAAACAACTCCATACATAAATGCCAGCGGGCAGTAGGCTGTGTCAAAATTTTGTGATCTGTTTTATATTTTGGTAAGAGGTTAGCACTGCCATCACACAGCAAGAAAGTTCCTTGTTTGGAATCTCAGCTGGAGCCTTTCTCTGTGGGTTTTTCTCTGGGTACTCCAGCTTCCCCTGACAGTCCACAAAACATGCATGTTAGGTTGGTGATTCAGAATTGATCCGAGGAGTAAGTGTGAGAGTGTGAGCGATTGTTTGCTTCGTTTGTCTCTGTTGGCCTCCTAGAGACCCATCAAGGATTACCCTGCCTCTCGTCTGTTTGCAGCTGGGATTGCTGGGATAGGCTCCAACAACCCTTTGACCCCGAACTGGATGCATGGATATTTTGGTCGTGTGATCTTTGGTCTGTGTGTTCCAGTTAAGGTTTTTCATATGAAAACAGTACCAGAGGCATACTGGAACATACCACTGAATCCTCAGCCAGCAGATCACAGCTCTACTTGTCAAACACAGTTACATTTGTGTTGTCTCTGACTGAAACCAACATGTTTATTTTCAATTTGCCAATAGCAGCTTTTTAATTACGGAGTAATCCTACCTCCTCATATTGTCTGCAATAGCACTTTACATATGGATTGAGTTTGGTGCACTCCTTTGTATGAACAATACTCTGGCAACATTATAATCTTCCTTAGGGGACATTGTTGCTTCATACAGCAGGAATTAGGGCCAAAATCTTCGAGAACAATATGGCAGCGATTGTGTCCTGCTCAACATAATGTGCACCAGTGGAGTAATCTGCATGGCAGTAAGATATGGGGAAAAGTCTAAATGAATTGCAGACAAGAGTCAGAGGCTCACACTCCCACAGCGTATGAAGTGCTATGAAATTAGTAAGAAGAAAAATGGTTAGTTCCCCAGCTCTGTTACCTGTGGCTTTCTCTTTTCCATATTTAAGTTGATAGTAAAGGATCATCCAGCAATTACCTTTGAAGCAGCATCAAAGCACACGAAACCCATGCTGAAGTCGATTGTGAGTCCCATTAGGTGGCTCTCCATGATACAAGCATATGTTTTACACTGCAAAACAGCAGAACATGGTGTTACACACAAAAGCTGCATGACTACACACATTCCTCAAAAATGTCACATGAGCGTGATCCTTCTCAACTGAGCCGGAACTGGTGATGCAAGTGAAATTCATCAAGCTAGTTGTCTAGTCACTCTGGTGCGGACCTGTATCCTCTCTACCTCCAGGAACGTAGCCATCTGAAAGGCTTTTTCCCAGATCAGCAGCTCGCACTCTAGCTCAACGCTGAAGAACATGTCCTCCCCGCTTTCCGTCTGGACGCTGAAACAGTACCTCCTCTTGTCCAGAAGGTCATTGTCCTGAAACAACACAGAACAGATACAATCCTCACAGATGGGACACAGCAATACAATCCCCTGACATGTTAACTCATGCTTATTAACATACAATGTCTTACACTAATGTGTGGTCTCATAGCTTTATGGAACCTAAATGGTACAGTGTAATAGCAAATGAGGTCAAGCTATATATTGTAAGTGTGAAATGTGAATCTATATGAATTAAGCTTGCCATAGTGAGTTTCTAGATAATAAACTGCATAAAATTCTCCCTATCAGATTCAAAGTGACCGAGGTCTGCAGAGAATAAGAAATAACAGTCGTGGGTATCTCTGTGGGACTGCAGAAGAACACATGCAAATGCACTGTATAAGTGAGTCATGTCAGTGCATTCCTCAGATTTTCTTTGCTGCTTTATATTCACTCAGTGTACTCAGCATGAGAGATGTGTTTCTAAATGCTAAGGGAATTGAATGAAAAAAAAGACAGTGGTACCTTTAAAATCTTGCACATTATCTCGTACACGGTAAAGCTTTTCTCTGCTCTGGTCCAGTCCCATGTTGTCACCTGAAAACATCACATACGTTTCTATATTTGACTTGAGGATTGTCTCTGTGGAGGGGAAAGAAAGCACAAAATCTGTCCCTATAAACGTATGGTTTTTAACTGTTTTGTCTTTTAGAAATCCAAAGCTCAACTATTGAGATTCAGGAGTGGGGCTTATATCAGGGCTCAATTATTGATGAAAAGCTGTTCAATTCAGCTGTCATCCTGCCATGTGAAGGAAAATATTAATCACAGGTAACTAGTTTGGAAAAATAAAGAAGCTGGTCTTGACTTCTGAACATGCAGGCTTTTATGTTCCACTATCCACTCACATTAGCATTTTCCATTTATACTCGCACATTCAAACTGAGCAGGCAATTTCAGTTATCTATCAATCTCTTCCCATCTTCAGTACAATCGACAGCTTATCCCTCTTGTCATAATCACCTAAATAGTTGGCAGAATGTAAACACATTAAATGATCACCATCAATCAAGTGGAAGATCAATGCAGTGCAAATGATTAAGAGTGAGCTGCTTCCATCTTTCCAAATACGAAAGTCTTTTTTTCCCCTCAACAATACATTAGCAATGAATGAAAAATCCCCATGTGGAGCTGGATGACAACTATTCCAAGGCTGGAGTTTCAGGGTTTAGAGAAGGTGATTTGGCACCAGTGCAGACTGAGTGAAAGCTTACAGGAGGGGCTGTGAACTTGAAAAGTGAAGAACCCCTCAATGCGAGGAACTTTGGTGAGTACATTCGGTCCTGAACGGAGTCCTGCTCCTTCTCATCAACCCAGCCCATGTAGATAATCTATTAACAGGTGAAAGGAGCAGAGAGAGCAAATCAATGTAAGCAGTTTTCTTATAAAGGTTGTTTTAGAAAGCAGTTTTCGCCCCTATCTATACACCATTTGCATGATAACAAAGCGTTATTTTTTTCCAGTTAATTATTTTCTAACCAGAGATCTAAGAAGTCTAAAAGCTTTAATTGTAACCAATGAGACTGCAAGTATGCAAAAGTAGGGTTGGATTTTGTAATTCTATTTGACAAAAACTGTCTTTTGGGGAGGGGGGGGGTTAGTTAACATTTCTTTCAGTTCGTTTTATCATCCATCAGATTGCTCCAAACATGATTCCCATGATATTGCTCATTACTATAGTTGCCAGTGCCATTATAGTTTTGTTGTGATCCCCTAAATTTAAGCAAAATTTACATTTTAAAATCAATTACAGTTTTTATTGTCGTCTTTCTTTTTGACAGCCATTTAAAGTTCAATTAGCATATGGATTCTCCTCATCAATCCTGATAACAACCCTGAAAGCAAAAATCAGCTGTGATCAAATTAACCATATACTCATTGTTGATTTGGCCATAATTATCTTCCATGATGGATTAATTTATTCTGTCTGAAGAAAACAGAGGACCAATCTCTTGAGATAACAAAATAAATTAACTCAATATTATAAGAAAACAAGTGTTATCTTGAGATAACAAAATAATTAACTTCTGATCTTGAGATAATAACATTAACAAATAATTTCAAGCACTGCCATTCTCTGTTTTCACACATAATCTTTTTGGGCAATTTTCTCAAATTGAGTTTGTCCAATAAATGATCCAGAAATCTCTACTTTGGAAGCACTTAAACAAAAGAAACTTTCTATTAATCCTGTCTAATGTTAAAGTTTCTTCATAAATTATTCATGACCTGAAACATGGATGAATACATATAAATATTTTTTTCCCAGGCACTTTCCTGTATTTTCTTACTTATTGATTCATAATGAGATGTCCAAAACTTTTCAACATCATCATGATTAAACAAGCATTTTAAACCTGGCGTCATCCAATGTTCAGATGAAAGTAAGAATGAACAAAATGTTATAAGAAGGAGCTGAAAGGCTTTAAAAGTGCCCATCAGAAATGTAACCTTCCCAAAATGCTCTTGATAAACAATAGTTTGCTGTTTCAAAGAGAGTTGTGAGTTGCATAACATCTTAGCAATGACTAGTTGTCAGTCAACCAGCAAAGATTCCAGGAAGTAAACCGTCACAAACAATAACTACCCTGACACATAACAGTTTTAGTTTGCACTGTGGTTTTAGAAATATTAAATACACTAACTGTTTATCTGTGCATTAGTGGCATTGAAAGCATGATGCTAAGTTAAGTGAGCCATCAGTGGTAGATTCGTATGTAGCATAAGAATGAGGGTGGTTTTACTCTGTAACTCCCTGCAAGAAACAAATAAGCATATTTGCCTAAATATTAAGCTTGAAATACTAAATTTGCTCTGGGATCATGAAGAAACAAAGAAACAATGCCTTGTAAAAAAAACATCATACAATTATATTTTACACAGACATTTACAGTAAAATCATGACATCTTTTAAATTTTGGCCCTATTTTCTAAGCCCTAATGGGACAAAAAACTATTGGATTGTGTCCCTTTTTGAAAGACAGAGCTACAACCAATGAGTAGAAGACAACTGTAATGTAATTGCGTCAAATTAAATGTTCTTGTCTTTTGTCATTCTCCTATGCTTTCATGTGTACTGATGTCAGATCAACTCACTTTAGCTAATAAAATTACCTCCACTAAGTCAGCAGCAGGTCTGTAAACTCTTGAAACAATCAGTGTATCTATTTATTTATTTGTTTTATGTCAGGAAAAGACAATTTTTTTTCTTGACAGGCAGTGGTCTTTTTGATCAAAATATTCTCTGCATAAACAGACAGGAGTGTCTGTAGCACAACTGGCTGCAACCTCACTGTGTCCAAATCTGCCCCATCTCCCAAAGGCTGGACTGAAAGCCTCTTATTGTGGGGTGTGCCATTTTGTTACCACTATCTGTAACACAAACTCAGCGTGGACACTTCACGGATCCCCAGACAATCCTCTGAACTCTCACTCATGTTAACACTGTTGTCTTCTTGCAGCAACTCACCTCCTGTGAGATTTTTTATTACAGGTTAGAAACACATCTGTCTCCGTAGACGTCAGATTCGAATAAAAATCGGAGCCTGTCAGAAGCAAAAGCAAGCATTTTCACTTCATGACTGAAAATTGCCCATTTGCCTGTATTGCAGCTGTTTCATAGTCGCCGGATGCAATGCTCTCGGGCGATATCAGATAAATGCTGAATATTTTTGTCCCCATTAATGATTTACACCTTAAAAGATGGGAAAATAGAGCTCAGGCTTAAAACTATTAGGATTTCTCTGAAGTGTGGCTGCTAAAGATGTCCTAATTAGTTTTTCAGATCTGCACACAAACAACTAATGGAAGCTTAAAACACATTTTTACAGTGTTTGCTGATATATGACAACTCTTATGAAGCATCAGCAGGTAGTGAGAAAACTTAATGAAATGCTTAGAATCAAGTAATAAATATATCATCTTTTTACATGTTCAGTCTCTCATTTTATTGAGATATGAATTAATACTTTAAAGAATATTGTCTTTTTGGAGTTTAAGTTTGGGATTATAATGCAATATTTTGCTTATAAAAATATGTATAGCAGCCATGTTTTATGATACGTTGACTTGTTCATGTGCATAATCAATAAATATGCACATGAACATAAAATATGAATTTAAACTGCTTTCTACAGATATTCAGTTTATTGATAATTACATTTATCAATACTTGCATTGTGCTCAGAGCTATATTAGCCTGTTTATTTACAAACAATTTCCAATTTCTGGAACCAGGAGGGGTGGAACATTTTGTTTTTTCACCCTTCTCAGTAAATCTTTAAAAAAGGAGGTCAGAAAAACTGGGAAATGCAAATGTTTTGAGATATAATTTCAGCGCCTTTCATTAAAGTCAGGGTCTTATTGCTTTTTCACTTTGGAGTGTTTTTTGATGAGTTTGCAAAACAACAGATTGAAAGATTTGGGACAGGCCTGTCTCATGCTGTTAATTTCTAAGTACATTATCATATGAATTTTTGTGTGGCACAAACCAGAGTTTATAAATAAGAAAGAAGAGCCTCGCCACACTGTCATATCTCCAAGTTTTGACTGAAAAATGACACGACATGTTAACTGACTGAAAGCACTTAAGTTGTTTTCTGATCATCCCTCAGTGGATGGACTTTAATGATGCAAACCCTCTCTGTGCGTTGCAATAGCAGGCAATACGGGGCTGCACCCATTCTCTTACCAACACAACTGCCTATATTCACTTATGAATAGGATAAAACACTCAAACTAAAGTATGCGTTGGTAAAATGAAGATCTATAGATGCAACAAGAGCTGAGCTGCTCAATAAGAAAAAAACATCTTACCTGCTGGTTCACTGGAAAATTACGGTTTATCTTCTTTACCTGTTAAAATGAACAAAAATGTCAAACCTCATTAAAATATATCCTGCTAACAATCAGAGACCAGTTGACAAAGCTGACGTGTTTGGAGGACCTCACAGGGCCTCGCAATCCCAGTGATGAGACTGCGAAGGACAAATAAACATAAATTACAGTATCCATGCAAACACATTAGCCACAGAGGAAGACTGTTAGAGCTGCTTCATCTATTCAAAGCATGCAAATTTCAAAATGAGACGGATAGACTCATTTCCACAAGGACCGGAGGCTTTTCCTAAAAAAAAAAGCCCATTTAAAAGAATCCATTCTCTCTGGTAATATAAGTAGGGAAACTACTGAGAGAGCAGTCAGGCTTCAAATTAAAGCATTCTGCTCAGATCACAGGTATCACTTGGCCCTAATACACACTATACTATCAATATGACTCCTTATAGCCTGAGCAAACAAATTAAGATGTCCAGTCCCAGCCCTCCTCCTTCCTATTACAGAGAGGGAACAAGCTATAGCAGCTTATTGGGAATTGTTACTGAAGTTCAGGTCAGAACAGAAAGCACAATGTTTTTATTCCAACAGAGAAACTGTGAAAGAAACAGCCAGATAACTGTCAGGATGTGAGCTGGGTGTGAATATATGGGAGCACTGACAGAAGGTTTGCTCAGATTCCACTGTGGGTTGTCCAAGCTGGTTTATACAGCGCCGATAAGAATCAGGAGAGGATGAACGGTCCAGTACTAAACTTTTAACTAAAACAACATCTTGAATTCTCAAATAAACTCTCAGTTTAGTTACAGTAGCATGTGGAACTTACATCCAAACTTTAATAGCCATATAAAGACAACAACAAAACAAATGATTTCTGTCCAGATGAGACACGGGTGGTAATGGTATTTTCATGGTTCTCAGTAAAAAGAATCCCTCAGACAGCAGGATAACATCCAGAATACTGCTGCCTTGCAAAAACTAAGGAAATGGTCTCTTAAATCACACATCGTTGACTTTCTTGTGTCAAAGGGTGAAATTCTAAGTTCTTCTTTTTGTTGATGAAGCACTAAATGGTCTCTTTTCTTCATACATCTCTGATTTACTTACATGTTAGAAAGTTCCAGACTCCTCAGGTGATCTTGGGTGGGTTTACTTCCTCAGTGTTAAAGCCAAAGGTGGTGAACAATTTTTCTAAATGTCTGCTCAGACAGTCAGGTCATTTACATCAAGAATTAAAACAACATTGTTGACTGCAGGTTTCTAATAGAATTTCCACACAGTAATCTGCAGCTTTTCATGATCTGTTTGTTTATGTGGACTTTTAAATGCTAATACCCTCTACCCGTCCTTAGCTATTTAATAGTTGTGGGAATGTTTTTTGTTTTGAGATTTTTTTTATTTATTAAAAATTTTTTGTAATGTTCAATTGATGCTAAAGGGCCCAAAATGTGCCAAGAAAATATTTCCCATACTTATACCACCACCAGTCTGAACTATTGATACAAAGCAGGTTGGATTCATGCTCTCATGCTGTTTACAACTAATTCTGACCCTGTCGTCTGAATGTTGCAGCTGAAATTGAGAGCCACGAGCAGGTAACATTTTTCCAATATTTAATTGTCCAATTTTGGTGAGCCTCTGTGAATTGTAACCTCAGTTTCCTGTTCATAGCTGACAAGAGTGGCACCCAATGTGGTCTTCTGCTGTAGCCCATTTGCTTTAAAGGTATAGTGTGTAGGAATTGCTGAAATCTAGTGGTAAAGATGGGCATATAAATTACTTCAAATTCCAGGCACGGTTGTGAATGGACGGTGGCCATTAGTGGCCAAAATTCTTCCAGACATAATCATGTTTTTATCTGTGAACTGAGCAAGTTGCCTCAGGTATAGCGATGACTACACTACAGGTAATGACTCCAAAATTGTGTACATGTGTATTGTCTTGAAATGAAATGAAAATGAATGAATGAATGAAATGAAATGAAAATGAAAAATACTTTATTTATCCCTCTTACAGGGAAATTATTGTTGTAGCAGGTTTTTTTTTAAATAATAATAATAATGATTATACAAACAATTAAATTAAAGTCGAAGATAGGGCCTTGTTCCGGAGGG
>JAOXYM010000008.1:17232824-17246069 GCA_028567055.1 Leptatherina wallacei | reverse complement strand
TTAACTGTGCTCTATGAATAAACTTGAACTTGAACAAAATAAATTTGTGTTTGCTCCTACCTTTGTAGACACACAACGTTAAACTTTCTCTCAGTTTTACTCATCTGCTTTTCACTGTTCTCTTTGCTTCTCGCTGCACATACGTTCTCAGTGAACTGTCTGTGGCTCAGTTTGATGCAGCACTGTAATGTTGCCACAATTCCAGCCAATCACAAGCTCAAACAAAATTATCCTGATTACTTTCAATTTACATAGCGGATTTACTACAAACACAGTTACCCAAAGTGCTGAAGAATAAAAAAAAAAAAAACAACTACACAGTAAAACAATAAAATCAGTAAAAACAATTAGCATAAAACCAGAATAAATAACAAAAGCAAGAAAAAAATGTAAAGCTCAACCATGTTTACAAGCCAGTGCAAAGAAGTGGGTCTTAAGAAAGGATTAAATCTAAAAACCGACTGGGCAGCTTTTATGTGTAGTGGCAAACTGTTTCACAACTTGGTAGCAGCAAGTTTTAGGTGAGAATTATATTTCCATGTAAAGTATATTTATCTTATGCATAGAAAGCCCTGTCAAGTTCATTTCAATCTATCTTCGATTTAGCCAATTAGGCCAGCAGCAGCAGGATTGAATTAGTGAATAAGAGGAATTGCCCAAATGCTAGCCTAGCAAAATGAGACAAAGATGACGAATTTCCCCTGTATCTCAGTCAACATGGTGAAAATAGTGTGACAGCTCTTCATATACAAGATATGATTTATGTATAATATGGAAGTTAAATATAATACTAACCAAAAATGGAATGTAATCCAAACTTTGAAACAAACTACTCGATGCCATGTTTTCCAGCATTATTATGACAGAGTAAAGCAGCCAATCAGGATGATTTTGTTGGAGTCTGTGATTGGTTAAAATTGTGGCACATTTATAGCACTGCACCAAGTTGAGCAAGCATGTTTACAGAACTGAGCATGGACAGTTCAGAGAGCGTAGATGCAGGTCTGTGGCAGTGAGGGGGGGCAGATAAACAAGAATTCCCTTTTGTTTGCTCAGATGAAGTTAATGTAACTGATGTGTGTGCAAAAATAATTTGTGCTCAGAATGCCTCTCTGCTTGCTCAGGAATGGGGCACAATAAAAACGCCATAACGTACTCTGACAGACAGGTGCGATCTCCTAATTTACATCGCACACGCCTTGTACACATGCAGATGTGCAGATGTGACATGAACTTGTCTTAACATTCTGCTTCCAGCTTCAGTCTGACGGTGCTTCCACTCAATGTTTGTTTTTCTAACATATTTGCTTTATGGACTATTCAAAATGAAACATTTTCAGTCATGAAAACATACATGTTTTGTTGAATTTTAGAAGTGGATTATTGTCAAATAAAAACTGTTCAGTGTGATAACAGCCCACACACTATAATAGTGAATGGCTCTGTGAACCTATAGTTTTGTACTTGGGGAAAAAAAACTACACAAACAACAACATAAAAACATTGGTTCATGCCAAACTAATCAGTCAACTTGGTGGAGCAGCTTACTCAAACATCTCTTTAACATATTTTCTACATGATTTGATGTTTATTTATTTGCTTAAACCATTGACCGTAAAATATTAATGGACAGAGCTTCCGTCACGTGACCCATAGGTTTCTCAATCAAAGGTCAATCAAAAGGGCACACCCCAAATTAGGAAGAATTTCAAGATTAAATAACATCTAAACTGATGATTTGAAAAAAAAATAATTCACATAGGCTTCACATTTCTCCGTTGGAGGTTGCTGCTTGGCTTAAACTGATTTAAGGGTCACGTGTTTTTCTTTCTTCAGTTGGACTATACGATCCTGGAGTGGAGACTATGGATGTACATTGCTAACCAAGCAACTAGCTAGGACTAGCAAAAATTGATCTAACTTTCATCCTTCTCATCAAATTTGGGCATTTCTAATTAAACTTATAAGCATAGCTTACTATCCATCATTTTGTCAGAGGAAGTTTTGCTTCAGCCAGATGCCAAACCCTTACAAATGTATGAACCAGCTGTGAGGTTTCGGGAAGAATTTCTATTTATTTCTTAGCAGTTTATTATTTGAACCTCTATTGGAACCTAAAAATATGACAATAAAAAAATAAAACATAGTTTCAGTCTGGCATGAATGTTTATCTTCATTTTGTTGTAACATAAACTGAGAGCCTTGCCTGTAATATGGCTCATAAATCTCCAAAACTGCATTATCCTTATGCAATTTTCAGTTAATGAGCTAAAACAGGCCAAACCACAAGTGAGATCTGTTAATGTCCAATCCACAAGATTACTGTTTCTATCATCTACAGTGTTGTAAAAATGGAAATACATTTACTGACAGCTTAATGGCTTATTACGTCAAGCATTCACTCTTCAGTAGATCAATCCTATTGCACATGTACAAAATTGCTGCAAATAAACCTATCAGACTTGTAGATTCACTGGGACCAACACAACTTTAGTTCTGCTTCAGCTCTTTGTGTACACTGACTTCTGACACAGAAAAACGAGGAGTAGATATGAAAAACCTAAAATGAGGTAATGTACTTACTGGTCTTTGTTTTTGTTTATTTAAACTAACACCATTCAGCATCATCGGGGCTTGAAAAGAAAATCAAAGGTCAATTTACCCTTTGAAGCTTGTTAGTGCATATTCAGACTGTGGTTAACAAAAGAAATAATTGATTATGAGCGTTATTAGACTGTAAATCAACTGACTGTTCTGAACAATGACAAACAGGTAATAAATACCTCATAATACAGTGAGGTATCTCGTATGATGCTGAATGATGATATAATGAGCTGACATATTGTACAAAACATAAACAGCACACTGTTTATGTTTAAGTTGCTTAAAATGTTCTGGTTTATCAGGCAGTTTATTACTATTATCACCAAAGATTTATATTTAAAAAAAAGAAGCAAAATATGTTTAGATTAATTAAAAATCTGGTTGAGAAAGCTGTTTCAGGCATTGCTAATGTCATAGATAATACAGCTGTTCAGCCCATTTGAGTCTACTTAGAAAGCAGACTGAGTCTATAAGAAGGATTTTGGTCCAAAACTATTCATCACATTAACAAGTTCATTTAAACTAAACTGAACACAATAGGAGAGGACTATGTTTCAAAGAGATCATTTACACTGTTGAAAAAGTATAATATATGCCCTACTTATACTGTAGACAGAGCATAGCAGTGGGCTCCATTTCTAAATCCCCAAGCAAGAGATCTCAGCACTTCTACTATATTGAGCCTTAAAGGGAGACACCAGCCCTGCAAGTCACACTCCAAGATGAACCTCCACAGCTCACCTGCAGACATCAGAGCCTGGGATGTACTGCGACAGGCGTGAGTGTAGCAAAGGAATAAGGCGCAGGTCCACCCATCTCTTCTCCCAGCGAAGCCCCGGAGATGTGGGCCAGGATGAGCAGGACAGTGTGTCCTGTACCGGTGTGAAAGATAATTTAGAGGAGTCTTTGTTTCCCTCCCTCATTTCACACATTTTAAACAGTTCAAATGTCAGAAGCCTGAGCTCTGCTGCCTTTTGAGCTGCTGGTGTTGCAGATGCACAAGCCAGTCAAGTGAGCACAAGCTGCAGATTAGAGCTGATTCACTCTTCTCAAATGATAAAGAGAGAGAATAGTGGCAGTTGCATGGAAACAAATAGCTGGCACTGAGAACGCTGATGCATGGTTACAGAAGGACAGTCACAGAATGTGTCAGTCACAGAAGAAGCTAATGAAAAAGTACCGTGTTGTTAGGATGATAGTTCAAGTGCAGTCCGCTATCACACAGTGGAGAGGAAGTCCCACTACTCTGGTCGCTGGGGATGCCTAGAGGCACGGCAGGGGCACAAACACACAAAAAAATATCAAACTCAAAACACCTTCATGTGTTTCATCCACAAAAGCATGCTACTTTGTACTGCTCCTCTGTTGGCTCCCACTTTGTGCCAATTTGTATTCAGTTGACTGACTGGACGGCCAGTCAACCTGTCCTACATACGCATATGAAAGGATTTTACAAAAGCTTTCATGTCTGCTGATGGGCTGAAGCTCTCCCATGAGAGAGCAATCAATTTCACTACAATGAGCAACGTCAATTCTTTCAGTTTAGTGCTTAGCACCTTTTGTGAAGGTTGAGACGGGTCTCTTTTCTTGTTTTCTCTCCTTAACAAAATACAATCTGTATTCTATGTCTAAACACACAGTCAAGTAAATAAAAATGGGTAGCAGATGAATTTGTTTTTTTCTCATTTAATTTTTCTCAAACTGACTTGATTTGATTGTTTCCAGGACAACCAGCTCTGGACAGAAAATAACACTAGCTAAAAATACTCCTGGTTAATTATTTTCTACTGCAGTAGGAGAGATACACTTAGACCTAATACTTGAATATGCAGGAGACTTCGTACATGTACAGTCCTCGCACAGGGGCAGTTTCAAAAAGGCTGGAGTTTTCTTCAAGAAGGACACTGTTAGAGTCACTTCTTCACCGGCGTTCCTCAAAACCTGCACCTGCAGAGGTAAAAACATACAGACATTGTCACAGAAGAAGGTGCAAACCATGAAGCTCTGGAGGCTGGGAGAAACAATCAGAATGGAAATCCAAAATAAGGGATTTAACCAGACTGCAACTACAGACTGCTCTTTAAATTTCTTACGGTTGCTTTTGAGAAGCAATGAAAGATGAAAAATGGACTTTATATGTCAAAAAGACAAATATCATTGAGTGAGACAAGATAAGCTGTTGAAAGAGTTGTTACTGTGTAAGAAAAAGATACGAGGCAATAGCTTACCACTTCCTCATGGCGATAGCTTCTGACATTTATTCCATTTATCTATAAAACAACAGTAACATAGTTAATCTTGAGTAACATTTCTGACATCATAACAATGCATCTCATCTTTAAAATGATGAATGAGCAAAACATAATAATTATTGTAATAATTGCAAATAAGAGTCAGCTTTCTTTTTCTTTTTTGGCTGGAATAAATTGAACAAATCAAAAACCATTTTCCTATACATAATTATGCAACATAGTTTTGAGGCCACATGAATTATTTAATATACAGGATGTGTTACTTTGCAGGATAAGATGGGTAAACATGAGTGTGTCATTTTACCTGAAGGATGCCATCTCCTATGAAAAGCAGTCCAGAGAGTTCAGCTGGAAACAGAAAAAAAAAAACGGACAACAAAACCCCTTTAGCGAACAGAAATCGAAGAACAGAAACATTTTGGGGAAAAAATTTACCAAAATCTGAAGTCATACCTTTTTGTTCTTTTGATATTTTTGATATCACAACAGGGATTTTATGCTCTGCTCCACCCTAAAGATGCAAGATAAAATGAAGTGCCTCATGAGCTCATCCCTTAGCTGCCACTGTTTTGCAGTTTGACAAGAAAATGATCAATAATACTTGTTCACACTCAATTTAAAGAGTTGGGATGGGCAACCTAATCAGCTGGGATCTAAATTACCTTGATGCTCAGGCCAAACCCTCCAATTGTCTGCCGTCTGATCGTTACAGTCCTCTCCTGCAGTTAAAGAACAGAGAAGCGCAAACTGATGCTGTAATTTAGGGGTTTCACAAAGAACTGGGATGCATCAAAAATAAAATAATATAAATGCAGATTTGTGCAGCATTGATTTCTGAGCTCATCTTCTCACATCAATGATTATGACCATTGTCATTAAATCAAGGTAATTATTAAAGCTTATTTTGACAGTTATGAAGGTTATAATCAAATTTATTATAACTCAAACCAGTTCAGAAATTTCATTTCATTTTTTTGAAAATAGAAATTCAAATATTGAATTTTTATAAATGATTATAACCTTGCTGTATTGTAATATCATTTCAAATATATTCTTTCACTGGACTTTTGACTGACCTGTGAACTGTGTGGACATTTAGCAAATAAAGCAGCAGGTATTCAGTTAAAATGAATAAAGTGTTTTAACGAGGATGGGCTTGCACTGATCTGCACCCATCCACATATGTGCCTTCTCAAAATTAGAGAAATTATGATCAACAGTAGCTGAAGAGTATATCAGCTTTATCAGTTATTTAGTTGCAACCAACAGCTTTATTCATGTCCTTGAAAGACAACATTGTCAACATTTTTGCTATGGGGAAATATCCAATAAAAAGTCAAGTTATGTAGATGTGAGAGGATACAAAATCAAATCATGTTAAAGAAACTGTAGTTTATTGAACATGTGCATCCAAACAGAAAATAAGAAATGAGCACACACATTTAGAGACATTCAAAATTTTCCTTCGGGATCAATAAAGTATTTATCTGTCTATCTAGTGCCTTGTTCTGGATCTTTAATAGCTTTTATATTGTGGCTTTTATAAAGTATTTGGGCTTTGATACATTTTCCTGGTGGATGCCTGTTACTGAGTATGACAATGTTGCCATTTTAGATTGTATAACTTATGCCTGTCAACAATCTGTCATCAAAACATGACATTTTTTGGAGCCTACTGTGCATTTATGTATCAGCTGATTTCCAGTGTAACAATGCATCACTGTTTTCAGGCTGAAATGCCTCTGGATGCAACTGGACTAATCAACAAAACATGATGTAATGTTGTTCAGGCACATCACTAATCAAATCAACATAGACCAGTTAAATGACTTATTACAAACAGATTTATACTGTATATCAAATTGGGTGTCCCCGTTTGAATAAAAGGAAAGTCAGACACATTTTGTCAGAGCAAATGAAATGTGAACTCTTCAAATCATCTAGTAATAAAGCTTTATTTCAGTGTGAAACTGAAATCAGTCAGCGAGGCTAAAAAGTCCTCACTTGACACACTACTGTTGTGTTTGCATGACCTTGCTTATACCCTTTTCGCTGATTAGAAAATTATGTTTCAGAGGACACAAACCTCCATTTGTCTATGAAGATTTTTATCCAGTAAAATGTTATTGAATGAAAAATGCCGTTTCCTGAAAGGTCATGGACTTCGGTGTCTGCTGAGTCTTTTTCATGGGAAAGTGTGCATATATTAACGTGAAGGAAAAGCTGTCAGACACAATGACAAGTGAGACTTAAATGTTACACTGAACACACAAAGATCCAGCAAGTGAAGCACTATTTAATAACTACATTTCATTAACGAGGAGCAGATTAAATTATATAGACTTTCCATGAACACAGACAGTGAGATATGGACTGGGTTACTTACACTTGAATAAAAAGGTTCTCCTGACACACAGATGACATCTTGTTCTTGAATGGTCAGAATATCTTTGGCCAAGTGTAGTCGAATATTGAACGGCTCCTCATTACTTTCTTGCATCAAATAAATCCCAGTCTTTGTCTGCAAACAGTCAGAGAGATAAAATCATTCATCATCCCTCTGTGACTAAATTAACTGGCCATGAAATGAAATGTCATTGAGAAAACACATTGCAGGATGAAAGTGGAAATTAGTTTCAGGTGATGTCTATTATTTTCTTTTTTTACTATTTCAATTGTTAATGCTAATATCGACACAAATAACCATATTCAAAGCTTGGAGTCGTAAACACACATTTATGAGAAAACAAAGAAAAGAAATTCATTTTTGGCTGAGAAAAATAAGCATAATTTTGTGAACCCTGTTAGTTTTTTGTGCCCTCTGTGTGTTTTGTATAAATACACACAAAGAAGCTCAGATTATATCGTCTCGTTTTTTCTATGTGTAAGGCTGATGAAAGTGATGATAAACCAAGGAGCTGTGAAATTAAATGGGTAAAAATCAAGCCCACCCGCTACATTTGAATTTGCCTGCTTCAGAACAAGCAAGTGTGAGGACTGTGTGTGTTTCCAATGATCCCTTTAAAACATGCTAATCTGCATAAATTTGCATTCTGCATATCCTTCCTCCTTCCCGGCTAATTGTGATGCTGGTCCTGTCCTTGACTTAAAAAGGTCTGAATACAAGAAGCACCTTCACCTGATGAGACTGCTAATAGAAGAAAGCCACCAGTGTCAGCATCCTTGTCACCCAGGATACGCCTCTCATCAGTTAACAACACAATCAGTTTCATTGCTTATATTCAGAAAAAACATGTTTCTAAGACTGTGGATCAAAATTGAATCAAATTCAGCTTATGGCATATTATCTTTAAGTTGTAATGAAGAACATAAAGAGCTGAGTCTCCGCCTGCACCTGCAGTGTGAAAAATGCAATGAGGGAGGCATTAATTCATGTTATTTGAAGTAATGTGTCTGTGGAAGAGTCATTCGCAGAGCAAAATGAGGGCAGTTGTGCCTGCATATTAGCCAGGTCAGGTTGCATCTCAGGTGACTGAGCGTCATTTGACCTGCTGGAGTTCTTGCATTGCACTTAATTAACCTTATCTCCCGTCCTATTTTATGTTGCACTCAATCCCCCCCAGCAATACTATCTGCATCATCATCTTCAATCTGATAATGTGCACATGACTTTTTTAGTAACTACAGAAGACATGCAACAAGGACATCTTATTCTAACCAAGAGGCACTGTAGGGAGCAGCAGACAAACAGGAGGATTATTATACAGGATGAAATAAATCTCTTTTTTTCTTTCTTTTTCACTTTTTAGCACAGCTGTACTTACAGTTGTGGGAGGTGGGAAGATGTTTGCGGAGTAGACATGTCACTTTGAACGTATACAGTACAGAAGACCCTGTGTCAAGCAAGGGATTCCTTACAGTACTAATTTATAACTCAAAGTACCTTATACATAAAGCTAGACAAATTGCAAATGTCAGGTTGGAACTTGTCTTGTCTCAAAAAACACTTTTATCAATGATTGGCAATGCCTAACATCAATTCTGGATTTAAATATATTCACCCCAGAAGAAATCAAACAATACTTGCCAACTGTGTTCAATCTCACTATATTAATTGTATGTTTTCATAGCATAATAGTGTGCTTGGTGATAAATGAAGCAGCACTGGCCTGAGAAACGCTGTTCATGTCAGGCATTAAGTAGCATGTAGGCATCGGTCTGAAGTGATCTCTCTTCACGCGGAGCAATGGATATCGGGTTTTCAACCCAAGCAGACAAGGTGAGACAAAGCTACACGCAGGTCAAATGCTGCTTGGTTGAAAGCTAGCTTGGGCTGGAAGCAGGCCGACAACAATTGACTTCATCACAAAGAGGATGAAGTAGGAAAATAATGAGGAATGAAAGAGCACTGGTGAAAACTTAACAGCTGTACTGGAAAAACTTTATTATTTAAACAATTAGTTTCTCTCCCCCACACAGCTGATCTCTGTTCATTCGACTGTCTTTTCCACAGCAGAGTAAAGGCAAAGGGAGAACAATAGCAGCAACACAACCTAGAGCAGCCCAAACCACCAATTGTTCCACATATTTCTAACACTGCCGCCACATGTTAAAAACATACTATGATTTGGTGGGCACACTGAAGACTCATCTAATTTTCTGACAACTGGTAACATTTGCAGACTGTCTGGGTTAAAAATTGCGATATTTTTCCTGCAGTCAGAAGATAGATAATTGATAACTCCTCAAATTACATCTTCTGTGTGAGCGATGATTTCCAGTCCAGATAAAAATATATTATACATATTAAACCGTAATACACCATTTGTATCACACACAGAAGCTTTATGAGCTAATTTCTGTTGACAGATGAGACTCAACACTTTGGGTCTGTCCTGTAGGTCCTGGAGCCGCATCTTATTCCGTTATCTGAATGTTTAAGGTAGAAGTTTTTGATCTTTATATTGGAATGTTAACATTATAGAACGTGACCTATCATGTAGTATTGGAAAAATGGGGGAATGCACTGTTGCACATTCCTGATGTTCTTTCCTGTTCTTTCTTTCAGGCTTACATTTCTGCACTGATCCATTACGAAAACTGCAAATGATTTAAAAACTTCAGTTTGTGTTTCTTAAGTTTAAACATGCACTCTCACTGAACTCGCTTCCGTTACTTCTTTCTGAAAGGCACACTATTGCATAACACATGAAACGTCCATCAAAATACATTTACTAATGTGACTCGAGTAGATCAGAAATGGGTAAGATTAATGTCTGAATCAATTAATGTAATTCTGGCTTTTGCAGAAACATCAATAGAGCTGTTTGATGCCCACGGCTGGTTGTCTCAGATTCTAGTATGTAATAGAACTTTATTGGCATGCAGAGCTGCAAGTGAGATCCGATCACAAGTGGTCACTTGAGATCTATGTGACGATGCATTCTAATGCGAGGTATGAACTAACGTTGCGCAGAGCTGTCCACTTGTGATTGGATCTCCCAAGACACATGTTAATGCCAGGTATGAAAAGGGCCACAGACTGCAGATCTGCTGCGGCTCTATCATCACCATCCTGTCTTGTTGCTTAGAATGTCAAACAAGACGCGTTCATGAAGTGGAAAGTCAAAGGCATGTATGTACAGGGCTCAGATATTTTCTGTACGGGCTGTGCTGCTGTTCTAGCCTCAGGCTTTTAGACATACTGCGATGCTTAATGCTGTTTTCCAGAGCCTGAAAATGCCTGGGCAATTTCTATAATCGTGGTCAATTGTAACATTGATTAAATTCCACCAACCTCTTCATTTGAAGTCTTGAAATCCATGTGCTACTATGCAGTGAGGGATACTGCAATGGAAAGAAAAAAATCAAGATTGAGTTTGACTGTGGAGACAAATGCTTAATGACACAACCAAGTCGCTGCAGCAAAACCACACAGCCAAGTTAAACCAGCGTTGTTAGCAGTATGCCTGTACTCGTTATGCTCCCGCATTGCTCATACAGAAATTAAACAACGGAGGGAGAAAGATTTGTCATTGAAATGTGCCTCTTCTGAACTTAACAGAGTGAAAATCCCCATTGAGCAATTTCAGGAGAAAACCAGAGATCATTAAGCATTAATGAATAATTCATTAGCAAAGGTGAGAGCCAAGGTATCCTAATAAATGTTTCAATATTGAATTCAGTCTCCCAGAAATGAACTGCGTTACTATGTCTGAAGGCTTGTCAGTGAGAGCAGAAAAACTGAGCCACAGTGGAATATGCCACAATGTAAGTGTCATCACCACAGAGCTATTGCTGTTAAAAATATATGGACCATTGATGAAAACCATATATGTTAGAATCCTCTTACTCATCCTGATACATTCTCATACTCAAGCAGTCCGAGGAATGTTACGAAGAAGCTTCATCTACATAAACTGTCAGTTTTAATCAGACATGACTGCCACTTGACTCAACAAAACAAGGACAGCAGAGACATGGCCCACACTTGTATTAGAGAGCTTTTGTTGCAAAGGGACCAGGAGACTTACCTCAGCAGAAAGGCCCCCAGCTCTTTGTGTGTTGAGGTCTAGCCATCGAGCAATGAGTTGATCCCCGATCTGAGCTGTAGCAGGGGGCCTCTCTGGATCATGACTGTCAAACGTGGATTGTGGGAGAGCAGCGCTGTCACTTCTCTTGCCTGGCTGTAGGTGTAGCAATGTTATCCCCAGAGAAGCCGATACTGAAGAGCAGAGTGAGGTTATCGTGTAGTGAGGTTTCTCTCCTGGGGGTCCCTGATCGGTGGCTGCGCTGCAGTAACAGGAGGCTGATGCTACAGTGTCATTCTAATACTAGAGGCATTTGAGAGCTGAAACAAACAAAAAACAAACTGTAAGTCTGAATATTGTTGATTATATGCTTCTAGCTCTGATTGAAAGAGTGTAATCTAGAGTTTCCAGTGATACAAGCTAGAGTGTTTTTATTATAACTGCTAAATGTGAGCGGTGTTGAATTAGAAGCAATTCATGGCTTTATTTCCCAAATAAGCACCTGGTACAAAAAAGAAGATTCAAACACAAACTCAAAACTGTGAAGCTGACTCATCAACCTCTGATGAAGGATCCTCTCTGACACCTCATTCTTAAAAACCTGTGGATTTGTGTGCATAAGCAGGAAAATGTAATTAACTCATATTCTTCCGTTTTCTTGGATTTTTGAATGCCAAGCCCAAATGTCTTCTTAGAAGTGTTTATGAAGTTCCAACAGCACACCCTTGAGAGGCGCTCCTCATTAGCATGCATTGTTGGCTCAATGCCACCTCTTTGTTGAGTTGCAATGTTGCAACTATGATCATTGTTTTACAGGCTTATAAAGATCCTACAATGTATTTCAGGCAACATTTCATGAATAAATCATTTACTTCTGATTATACATTAAAAGTAGCCTTATAGAGACTCATGTTTGTTAAACACTGGGGAGGAGAGGAAGGAGGAGAGCAAGTGATTCAACAGTAAAAAAATTCTCCAAAGCACTGACCCTTAGATAATGCTAGACCTATACATGAATATTGTGGTAAAGTCAATGCAAGAGCTCAAATTATCTTCAGATGAGATCAATGTGCTTTATGCAAAGCAAAAATATTACCTACATCTATAGAACTATATGGACCGAGGCACTTGTGAGCAGGGGGTTGACTTGGGATTTAAATTTGGACTCTGATTGGGGAGGGGGGAGTAATGGGGGTAAGCACGGTGACTACAATTCACAAACGATCTCTAACAGGACAGTGAAGCTGGATTTTAATGTTTTCATACTGATTCTGAATTGGAGGAGAGTGGTTCCAATACTCTGCAGCTTTCTGCTGGAATTAGCTGAAACACAGTTTGAACTTGGAGATGCTCATTCCACAGAGTGAGCTTACAAGCTCATGTATTTATTCCATTCATTCCACTCTAGAATGCGCCGCTTGCTGGCAGCAAATTGTAGCAGCTCCGATCATACAATTTAATTATTACTCACTATCGCCTTTTTTTGGGGACAATCACCTTCTGGTTGATTTTTCTAAGATTTTTTCACGCTGGTTCAGACGCTGTGCTGCTTAAGTGGTTTCTACGCGTACTGTGGACTCTTCAGGACTTGTTATGATGAGTCTCCATGGCAACAGAAGACTTGTTTATAAGCGTGAACGGTTACTGAAGCTCTCCAATATAAAGATAACCAGCGAAATAAGTCTCCAAATCCCAAACGAGTTGAAAAGGAAACGAAGAGGATGCAGGGCAGGAGCGAGGCAGGGAGAGAAATTCAAGAGATCCAAACCATTTATTCCAACCGTTCTGATGGGCAACGTCAGATCTCTGGCGAACAAAATGGATGAGCTCAAAGTGCTAACAAGGTCTCAGAAGGACTACAGGGAGTGCAGTATTATGTGCTTCACCGAGACATGGCT
>JAOXYM010000008.1:17205687-17232724 GCA_028567055.1 Leptatherina wallacei | reverse complement strand
AACAAAAAAAACCTTCTGCTACAACAATAATTTCCCTCAAAAGGGATAAATAAAGTATTTTTCATTTCATTTCATTTAATAATATTGTGAATGTTTTGAATAATGTTGACTGTACACGTGTGTGTTTTGAGTGAATGGTTTCCATCGCTGAGACCTGTATTGGAGTATAGTTTATTCTCAAGTGACTCAGATCTGAGTTTTAACTTGGCTCCATGCGAAAAAAGTTTCTCTGTAGGTCATTGTCCTGCAAAATTCATTATATTGTCATTACGTCACTCAAATGGTGATTAAAGCAACTTGCGGTAGTGAGCGAAGTGAAAGTCTGCAGATGGTTTACTCAATCGTCTATTTGCTCTGATGAGGCTCTAATCACTGAAATTAAATCGTGAACAGTTGATTATAATCTGAAGGCTTGAAGGTGTGATAAATGTAAAATTAGCTTCTTTCCAGTTGTATGGTTTTGATCATTTGATAATCGAAATGATGAAAATAAATATATATTTTTCTGGGTCATGAAACCTTTATTAATAGACACATTTTTTTAAAAAGAAGATAGAAAGTTTAGTCATTTAAAGCAAATGACAAGTTTTCAACCTTGAAACTCTGTGCTTCTGACTAGTTTTGATGCCACACTTTCATGAGACAATTCCTGGAGCCATTGTTACCTTGCAGTGTCCTGGGGCTGAGAAACCCCACTTCACAACTTTGTGTTCTAGTGTCAAATAACAATTGTGTTATACTTTACGGCACCATGTCACACGGCAGCAGCTGGATATCAACACAATGGCCATTTTGGAAGCGCAACATGGCTGATTCAGCAAAGAAACACAGGAGGACATTATCGGAGAAAGTGAGGAAAAGAAAGAGAGAAAGGGACAGAGCAAGCGATAAGACAAGAGTCAAGATCCGACTGGCTTTTACTCACTGGCAATAGCCCAGAAAAGAGACAGGATGCAAGATGGAAGCCAAATTAGTCTTTGTGAGGGGGCGCAAAAGTGGGAAATATGCCAAGTTCAGCAGTGCCCCCCTTCAAATATGCTAAAACAGTGAAAAATATCTGAGAAGTATTTTTTTCACAAGAGGAAACAAGGAAATATATAATATTAAGGGTCTGGATAAATTCTAAGTTTTGTAGTTTTCTGACTTGAATAACGTGATCATATACTGGCATAGCATTGCTCTATTAATATTCTAAGTATTTCATTTAATAAAATACAGTTAGACATTATAAATCTGCATGCAACATACTTTATGAATAATGTATTGTGGTTTATGTTTATACTATTTATAAAGAAGTATAAATCATTTAAATGAATTTGAATAAATACAGACTTCCATAAAGTTTGAATCAATATAATTTTCTAAATCATTAAAAAAAAAATCAATGTGTTCCATAGATTTTTAGGCTTTTTAAAATTAAGTTTAAATTGTACACTGGATGTAAGAATGATCCTGACATAATTTTTGGACTTGCTATAAAAAACATAAAAGTCTGAACATGGTCAGCTGAATGATGTATCTGCAGCTCTGCCTAAGCCGGTGTTCTTCTGTATATCCTGTCAGATGCCAGAACTTCCCTTTTTGCTGAAAGAAACCACAGATTAAAAAGTCTGAACCTTTTGTCCCATTTAAGTTGAGTCAGCATTATTCTTTTTTTTACAATCATGTTACCATCATGTATTTTCAGCCATTTGCCAATTTCAAATAGCACTCTTGTCTTTGACACAAAGGCAACAAATAGGCCTGGGAGAGGGTAGAAGAGCGAGATTAAACAAGTGATGTGGAGATTGTCACATGACATCTCCATCTCCATTAGACCCGGGGACAGCTGTGGCCCATACAGGATGATAAATGACCGTTGCTATTTTGCAGGTGGAGCAGCTGTCTGCGTTGAGCTCCAGAAAATTTAGTTTTACTACCCAAAAATTGAGATGAGTTTTATACACTGTTTTGTATGTTCATGTGCTTTGTGACCTAGAACATATGGTGCTTGAAACATTTTAATTTGAATGGTGATGATGGCAGACATTTTGGGCTGGTTTCAGAGACAGGGCTCAGAACTAGGCCTTAATCTGTACTAGTTAAACCAGAATATTTAAGACACTTTCCTAATCTCAGTTTAAGTTTGTTTTAGTTAATCTGAGACTCCGGACTCCGGAATTAAGGTAAGAAAACTCGGTAATAACGAAAACCTGGAATGGAGTCAACAAGATCATGTACTAGTGTGAATCTGAAAATAAAACAATGACAGAGGTAAAAAGAAGTAAAAAAAAATTATGAAAAGATGTTATCCAAACAAGCTGTGCCAAGGTATGTAAGTATATAAAAACCATCTGACATTACTTACAGAATATTTTACCAGCCTTTACTGACTTTTTGGAAGAACCTGAAAATGGCATTAACAAAATGAAAAGCAAAAAATCAGAAGGACTGATGGGGGACCGCCATGAAAAAACAAGACTGATGAACTGACTGGCTTCCTGTATAGAATAATAAAGAACATGATTGTCTACGTGATGATGACCATTTTTATAGTGAATAAGTTCCAGTTTTAGCTTTTTCTAGGTAGAACTAAACCAGTTGCAAGTGAGATGATTAGAGCTAATCTAAGACTAAGTTGATGCTTAAACTAATGACTAACTTGACTTCTGTTTAGAGATGTTTACTATGGAGCATGGACTATCTGGATTATTCAAATAAAGACCAATATGCATCCCAGAAGCCTGCAATAAGACTGCTTGCAGACACGAGGAATCCACAGATTTTTTTGTTTGAATACATTTTCCAGACCATTTTTGTAGAAAGGAAATGCTTCAGAGCTAATATCTTGTCTTGAGCAATGACCAACAAGGAACTGTTATCAGAGATGTTTTCACAATGCAGCACTTCAGTTAGATAAGCAGCATTCAGATATGGGAGGTAATGTTTGCTTTTTGATTGCTTTCTATTTGATTGTATCTTTTTAGTACAAAATGAAAACTACATGACTAAAAAGTTAACCATGGCTCACTTTAAATGTAGTTTGTAGTTACTGAAACACACATATGAATATTTGAATTAAAATATTGAATTAAAAATTATCCATTATGAAGGTTAATCACAGTTGTCTCATTAGTGTTGCTTTTCTGCATCATTTTTCTCTTTTACAACCTAATATTCATTTCAACTTGCAGAATTAATTTTCATTTTATGTTCCTCTTTCAGATATTTAAATTTCTGCCCATTCGTTTTCTTTATTTATTTTTTGGCTAACTTAAACACACTTCTTTCCTGTTTAACTTCCTTTCCTCTGGGAAAAACATTTGAATTGTTTTTTTTTGTAATTGTAATTTATTCCAGGCATTGGTGCCAAAAATCTAAATGTTTTCTTGTCTGGATCAGTTCGTACTTTGGGGAGGACAAACTGCAGAACATCTATAAATCAGAGATTGAGACTTCCATATTTTCTTGTTAAAAGACAAAACAAATGGGAAAGAATGATACCCAGAATGGTCCATCCATCCATCCATCTATCCATTTTTCTCTACCCCCTAATTCCAATGCAGGGTTGCAGGTGGAGCTGGAGCCTGTCCCAGCAACTTTCAGGCAAAAGGCAGAGTACACCCTGGACATGTCTACAGTCTATCATAGAAATGATGAACCTAAAAACCTCGCATGGCTTTGCAAATAAACTCATATCATGAGGCATCAGACACATAAACATGTCCAGTTAACTTTAGAATAGAGAACAGAATGGTGAGTATGGGGACCAGAGTTAAACCTCAGTGCTCCATGGTGCACACTATCCAGCATGTGAAGATAATGAGCAGATGCATTCATTTTCAACACATCTCCATAATCAATATCAGGTCAAAAAGCTGTTTCTACCTACCCATGTTTCAAACAAAAAGAAAATTACTATTCATCATGTAACATCATTTATACAGATGTCCAAATCCAGCATATTTGGATCAATGAATGGATCAAAGCATTTTTCATTGAGTTTGATCAAAATCATTTCAACACCTCATCTCTGTTGTTTCAGTTTGATATAAGATAAATGCCACATCACTAATTAGAATATCAGTACAGACACACATTACTAAAGCTAATCCTATATATCAGTGGTTCAGTGGTTCCCAACCTGGGGTTCCCAAGGCTTTAACCATTCATGTTGTGATTAAAAATTAAGGCCATGACTATACGAAGACAAGTTGAAGTCTGTCCGCTTGAGTTCTTTTAATCATCTGGGCATTTCGTTCACATCAAACTGGCATTTTAGGAGGCTGGAAACCCAAACATTTTAAACCAGATCCCAAAGTGAATAAATGGGAGTCATCAAAATCTGCTTTACAACATTTTTACACCTTAATCAAAAATAAAAAGAAGAAAAATACAAGCCACTTCATAAGGACATAACTTGTGCACCCAATCAATTTTTGCCCATCTACAGGGGTTTAGGAGGTCAGTGAGCAGGTGGAGCAACAGTAGTGGAGTAGTTTATGTCTATCCTGATAACCTGGATTTTTCCTGCAACGCTTGTCTGAAGAACACCACAGAGCAGATTATTTGTCCCTATCTAAAAGGGAAAAAAAGAGGTAAGGCTACATGTTGTTGATATAACTTTGGCTTTATCAAAGAACATGACTCAGCCAGAATACAGTCTGAGAATCTTGTTAATGAACGCATAAAACCAAGCATGGTTATAATACAGGGAGGGGCAGAGGGAGTCCACTGCTCTTAAAACATTTGCATGAAGGGGGTCCTCAAGAAAAATAGGCTGGGAACCACTGCTCCATATGCCATTCATACACAGTTTGTCTTTTCTTGGCATTGATATAACAGTTCCAACTCACCAATTTCACTAACTCAAGACAGCAGCAGAGCAGCATGCTCCAGTCAACCACATCCACAGTAGCCCTGATATACACCATCATGCCACAATGCCACAATATTCTTCAAGAAATTCAAGATCAACCTCAGTCAGTAAACGTTTGTTGGGAATCTTTTAGTGCACTTATAGTAATGTAACAATTTGCTCATGCCAGCTTCATTTGCATTATCTTCACCTACATCTTCTCTTTTCTGCCTTTGTACAATTTTCCCTTAGGCATATACAATAATCCTAATCCAGGAATCAGCTTCTTTTATTGTTCACATCGACCCAGTGTCTGTTGTTATCCTCTTTGTAGCACTGCTAATATCATCAGATAAGTACAAAGGATTTGTGTTGATATGCTCACTTTACCTCAAGTCTTGTGAACTGATCTGGATATGAATCAGTCATAGTTTAAAAGTTTGTTTACAAAGAGATTGTCCGCTTCTCTGTCTTCTCTCTGTTCAAACTGCCTGATTGTTTTTCATCAATAAATCAACGTACTGAAAGCAAATCAAGGCTAAGCTTTCTCTAGCAAGATCAAAATTTTAGCACATTTTTTGTTTGAGATATTTGAGTTTTTTTGTCGACTAAGAATATTTTTAGTTGGTTTATTTGTAATCCTGATAATATTAGAATATACTTTTAAAGCATATCTTGTCAAATTTTCACATTCATTTCACTACTTTCTTTATGCTGAGAAGGAAAATTAAAGCTGTGGCTATCCAGTAGATGAATAAATGGAAACTGCATCAAGTTAAAAGTTTCAATAAAACAGCAGGTAAAGCGGCCTGCATTAATCATTGTATCTCTAATCTGTACATATTGTATTCTGTTATTACTCACTTAGTCTATGGCACTTTTGTCATCAACAGCGCCAAAATAAAATAAATCATTTTAGACAACTGGGAAAAGCAACATTTGAGAACAAGGCTGAAACAGTGAATTTCGGGCATTTTACACTTAAAGAAAGGAACTTTTTAATATCAGGAAATCATCTGATTTACTCAATTCTTCTTTGAAGTTTAAATAATGTCATTTAAAATAGCTGGAGTGGGTTCTTTAAATGTTTTTTTTCCCCAAAGAAGTTCAGTTTACAGTCAAATAAACACTTTGAGGAGCCAAAACAAACAAAAAAAAAATTGGCTGTATGTGTTTTTAATATTAAGTACTATGTTAAAACTGCTGTGTGACAGTTTATCTTACCCTGATGTATAAATGAGGTTTTCCCTCAGTGTGACTCTGGCATTGAACAGGCTCATTTCAAGAGGCTGTGGTTTGAACATTTAGACTACATCTTATATTCATCGGGGACCTTTTGTTTGCTGTTTCTTCTTTTTTTCCCTCATTCATATTATGTTCCAGATCGATCACCGAGGAGAGATGTAAAGACTATCTCATCAGGTTTCAATTTTTTGGGGCACATTTGTCAAAAAATAAGACTTTCATTACCTCGCAAGTCAATACCAGAGGCCTTGGGTACAGTTAGAGGTGTTCTTTATGCCAGATGCACATGAATGATAGACATGAGAGTAAATTAATGATGGACACATTTATAGACTAAGATCCCAACCTTCCTGAGATTGATGTATGCTTTTTGGCAGAAGGGAGCCACCAGATACCAGGTAGGTAACTTTTAAATCAGCAGGGATCATTTCACAAACTGTTATATCACTTGATATCAAAGAGCAGAAACAGGCACACATCTGATGATAAACAACTGAGGATTTTGATCCTGCTACATTTTTGTTGCTGATGGCTTCTCTAACTCGACTGTCTCTTTCAAAAATTGGCACAATGATGCATCATCTTTTGATCAACAGATCAAGCAAGTCAGACATTTGGTCTTATATGAGTATACAACAGATTCAATTCAATTAAATGATCTTATTATCTATACAAGCGTGAAAAGATCCTAAATATATATCTATGCATTCTTTTGGGGATTTTAACCAATATAGCCTGAGTTGCCTTGCAGGTTTGGAAATGGTACCATACTGTGTGTGGAGTACATGAAAGGATTAAAGGCTCGGCATTTTGCTGGGGGCTAGCTAAACTGAAATGATGCTACACAGTTGAGGAACGCATGTGCTTACTGACTGAATACAAAATACAAGTACAAAACTTTCTCTCAACTGCTTGGGCCAATTACTTCTAAATACCAACTATGTCATATGAAACTAATTAATTTCTTAGCTATATAAGCTGTCGTATTTATAATGAACCTTAGAGAATAGAAGATTTTTTGGAGTTTAAAGCAGCATTTAGGAACTTCTTGAGGTTTTTTTGTTTCTTGGAAGACTTGCATAATTTTAGTAGTCATCTATAAAGGGAAATTGTGATTTATTCACTGAAGAGTAACCCACAAATTTACTTACAGAATGTTGACACTATTAAGAAACCTGCATAAAGTGTGTCCCTAAAAGTTTCAAATACAAAATCATTCACAATGGGTGGGTATGTCCAAACGTTTGACAAAGAGATGAATACCTTGCTATCAGCATAAACAAAGTCAGAATAAACTGTCCATGTTTATTTTCAGCTGTTGTGCGAAACACTTCCATTAAGTTGAAGAATGGGTGGAGTTTAGCAACAGTGTGATGATCCAATGGAGTAAGTAAAGTTTAAGTTCTTGTTAGTATTCTTGATAGAGCATTTATAAAAAACTTATGAATATAAGTACTAAAAAAAAAAATCACTATTTAGACTGTTAAAAATTATCTTCCCTATAGCGATAATATGTAGTAAAGATGTAATAATGTAGTAACTACTGATAATTCAAAAAGTCATCTTCAAAATTGTTTAACTTTTTTGTTGGCTTCTTAAACATGGCCTCTTGTGAAATAGTAAAGCCAAGCAGTTTATTGATATGTGTTCTTGGACACAACTTAACCTTTTTTGTGTTCAGAAATGTGGAAATGATAGGAAAATTGAAATACTGATTCCAGTTTTAAGGAGTGATATAATTTATATTTTTTTACGGTATTTTGGATGCATTGTGCTGGTCATAATCATTAAAATTCCTTACTTTTAGCCGGTACATTGTAAATATCAGCTTTGCCTTCACTGAATAACGCCTAGTCATTGCTTAAAAACACTTTAACAAAGAGGGAAGCAATCAGATTCCATATAAAATAGTTGTTATTGAGAAAAAGAAATTTGTCAGATATTTTTTGGGCTCCAATTTTGGTTTTATCTTTAAAATTAGTATGCTGCTTTAGAGAAGCACCCGGTGGTTTTCTGAGATTACATATTATGTCTTTTATGATTTAACAAGGAATTTGAATTTTGTAGGAGAGTTTTCATTGTGGCTGATGCACTGTTAAAAAGATTTTCAAAAAGTTTTTCTAAAAAAAGCAAAAATGCTCAAATTGACCCCAGACAATTATGTGCACTCTACACTGTGCAGCTGCCACTTTTCTTTTACTATTCAGCCAAGCTCTGTAGTGTTTGCAGGTGTCCTTTCTGGTATGGTAGATTTTAGCTTTTGCAAAGTGTTGACTTTAGATTGGTACTCAAAGCAGGCCAGTTTAAAAGTCCACCTTTTTTCAGGTTTTTGTCCTGATGAAAGACTGAAAACCTCCATCTAAAAACTATATTTCTTACGCTGCGTAACATGTTTCACTCAAACCGCCATAATAATCTTATTTCATCATTCCTTGATTGCATTCAGTACCTCCCGTACCCTTGCCAGTTAAACAGCCCCATATTGTGATAAAACCACCACCATGTTACCCAGTGGGCTTCATTCAGAACATTCAGAACATCTATGAAAGACTTTTAGACCTTAATTTAGCGTTTTTGTTAATTTCTTACAATAGTGGCTTCCTCCTTGGCTTTTACCCATGGGACTCTGCCAAAGTGAGTGTGTAGCACATGTTACAGTCTGAAACCATGACTCCAGATTGCTCTGGGTCGGGCTGAAGCTCTTTAGATGCACCAGCTGTCATTGAGGGTTTCTTCTACTGTCCTGGAATTTAGATTAAAACTTTTGTGTTTATATATTTTCATCTTACCATAAAAAAACCCTCTTTGGGGGCTATTAATATTATTAAATAAGGTCGGACAGTTCATCAAAATATTCTGACTTTACAGAACTGGTTCATTTGTGTTTATTTTTGAAAATATTAAAAATTCAGTGCTTTCTATTTTGGAGTGTCAATAATCCCGAAGGCTTTTCAGCCAGGAGCCTTCAGTCCATCATCTGTCCAGGATCAATACTTTTTACATGTTATTTTTTAAACCTTATTCTATTCTTACAATTTACTTTTTCTACCCTGCCACTCCGGATAAGCGGAAGAGGACGGTACGGTACGGTACGGTAAGGTACCCTGCCACTTGACTCATAGCAGCTGGGATATGTTCACAAGTATTCCAATTAACTATAAGGCAAGAGAAGCAAATTTAATTGTATAGCACATTTCATGTACGAGACAATTCAAAGTGCTTTGCATAAAACATTAAAAGCATTACAGCAGGGTGCAAAGGCAATTTAAAATCTAAAACAAGAGAAAGGGGAAAAGAAAGGACAGTATTAAAAACATGATCAATTTTAAAAATCCAAGCTTAAAAGAAACTCTGCAGATTTGGATTTCTAAATAAACTATAAGAAACTACAACGGCCACACTGTGTTTCCCTACCACAACAACAAAATGATGAAGTTAAAAGCTGCTTAGGACTATTTTGGGCCACTATCTACTGCTTGAATGAATTGCAAATATAGAAACACAATAATGCAGATTACTCTAAAACCATCAAGGCTGAGCAGCTCCTGTAGCGTGCCGTCAGAGCAGCAGTGCTTAACGAACAAGCAGACTCTCCACATTTATCAAATGTGACCTAAAATTGTCCAGCTTGGGCTACTTACAGGTTCCAAAGCATAAAGGAAACACTGCTCACCCTCACCAGTCATGCTCTGGACGTTATCTAAGCAAGCTGTATCATCTGTATTAAGCAATCATTAATCATTATGGATAATCTAACCCCTTATTGTTTTTTCAGGGCAGTCATCACCCATATATGCGTAGCTTTAAGTGAGTGGGTCTGTGTTGCAGTCCCGAACCTCTAAATCAGATAGGCTGGTATATGAGGTGCATATAAATGAGAGTTGTGTCTCCTGTCTTCCCCGCCATGAAGAGTTTGGCATGCAATCGCTTCATTAGCCATCAGTCTCCACTAAGACAGACTAATGGTTTTCTTGTTGCATGACAGTGACTTTGTGGCACAGACCACTAATATATATTTTCCCTGCACTGCCTCCTTCCTGAGAGAAATATCTACAGTTTCTTTTATTTGTACTGCACATACATCACTCTGCAATAACAGCATATTGCTCCTCCTCTGCGAATTTAACATCTGGAGCAGTTTGTATGGATGGCTGACCAAACAGTTGCTATAAAAGCCCCACAGAAACATCAGGTGTGATGCAATTTTCTCTCTACTGCTGAGCTTTGGGGCTCCATTGTAATGAAGATGTCCAGTATTCCAGCTGCATATTGTAGACATGTGTCCTTTGAGATTAAATAATTACCCAAGGAAAATGAGTAAAAAATATATATTTTTAAATGCATAAATACTTAATTTAGTGTTTACTTTTTACTTCACTTGCCCTCATTGTGACTTTTGTTTTTCTTTGTTGCTGCTGTGGCATTTTTTTCATGCATTATATTCAGCACAGCACACATTTTCATGGTCAAAATAGGTCACTGAATAAAGTCATGTGGCATTATAAAATGCACTTATGCTTCACTGAGAGCACAGAAAGAGTAGCCCTTGAACATTCAGAGCATCTCGATTACATATCATGCTACTGGGTGTTGCTGAGGGAGTATAACACCACTTTGAATGTGTTAACATACATAATTGATGTCAATGTGTACATTTGCTGCTTCTGGTGATGCCTTAGGACTGCTGATCCTACTTGTATATTTCAAGATATTTAACTGGTCCAGGTTTTTAAATGACCCAGTGGGATTCAGTGGCAGGAGAAAAAGCTCATTATTGATGAGTGCAGAGGAGCACTTGGTTGTGCAGTGCAGATGTTTCCAAATCATTCAGGATGAATTCAAGCTTTGGATCAGGATTGTCAGTCTCTCTTTAGATCCAGAGTGTAACAATGCAAGGCTTCAAGCAAGTTGTCTCCCTGACATTTAGCATAGACATGACAGACATCATTTCACTTTTTTTCTTTATCCTTTTTTCATTCTCAGCCAGTGTAGCCTGTGTAGCCCTGTCACTTGACCAAACTGCTCTTTTGATTTAGGACATAAGCAGAAAAAAGGGGGAAGGGACTCATGTGCTAGGGCATAAAATTGTCAATGTCATGTCAACGTTTTTCCCCTCTGTAGGAAGTGAGACCTTCGAGTACATCAAACAGATTGCACCTGACCTATGGCCAGCAACCAGATCAGCTCATCTCTGCTCAGTATGCCTGTAAGGACACAGACTTTGTTGTTTTTGAGGCTCCAAACATGAAACAATAGAAGTAAACTCTGCTTTTTTTCTTCTTTTTTTTTTTTTACATTTCTGCCGGATTCTCTGAAACAAACTGCATTGATTGCCTATAATCTTGCAGCTCTTGGTGGATTAAAGAAAAAAAAAAGATCCAGCACCCTGCAACACCAGTTTATAGTAAGCGAAGGATCATAAATTTTCTGAAACACCAGAGGATTCAGGAGTTTTCTGCAAGGCTAATAAACCACACTGGCCCAGCAGCAGCGGCAGCAGGCTGAAATTCTCCTTTGGTTTCTCACAGATGGACATTGCCTTGATGCCTCTTCCAAGCTGCGAAGGATCGAGAAACAAGGCGCAGGACTGATGAGTGATTTGTGAATAGCTTCAAAATGGCTTATGTTTTGCGTTTTTTTCCCTCAGGTAGGGATGTTGGCCATGATTGGCATCCAGTGCAGAGAGTACTTTAAGGCAGCTGAAATTCATTGTGGATGAAAAGAGGTCTGCTGCCACTGCACTGGCTTGAGAAACTGCGGGTGCTGCCTGTACCTGCACTGATGCAATGTAAAGGTTTGTGCAAGCCCACGTATCATCTGCTAATCATGCAATAAAGAGACGGCGCTTCATCACGAGGCCCATAAGTTAACTGTTGTGCTCAGTGCTTCACGCAAATCTGAACTATTAGAAGGTGCACATTTGCTTTATTACGCATCACATCATATAGGTGATTGGTACATAAATCCTTGTGCGCAACATTTAGGCGAATTACATTTCCAAAAAAGTATATTGTGAATAGATTCATGCTTTATTTCACAGATATTTGGCATCATAATTAACTACCTACACCCGTGATGTATTATATTTTGAGTTATTTGAAATGTAAAAGCGATATGAGGTTTGTGAGGCTTACCTGATTTTCTGGTAACAGGTGGTGATATCTTATTAGATCCCTGTGTACTCCGATCCTCATGTGACGGTTTGTCTTATTCTAATTTATGCAAGGGTTGCTAAAACATCTCTGCGAAATCACAATGTATCCCTTGTGGCAGCATCGCCCACACGGCATCCAGGTCCACTACACAGTAGCGATGTGCAGAAAAACGGACAGATAAAGCAGCCCGCACTTGCACAGAAAACCACATTTGTCCATATTTCCTGGGCAGCGGCGGTTTCAGGGATTCCTCTCCGTCGACATCTCTGGCAGAAGGTCCGGTCTCACAGCCCCGCGTCTGTCTCTCTCGCGCATCGTGCTGCCAACATGACTGAAGCTGGAAATCACAGGCGGCGTGTTCAAGGCGCGCTCTGGTCGTCTGCGTTTACTCAAGGCAACCGCACAACTCTAAATCTATAAATATTACGATTCTACTTTTTCTGTTTTCTCCCGCTCTGTCCCACGTCAAATATCATTTATTCCTATTTGCTTTACGTGCACTGTACTCATACAGTACATGCCTGTGTGAGTTTGTGTTTTTGTCGGGACCCATTTGAAATTAAGAGCTTGAGGGCAGTGAAGGAAAGTGATGACATGTGGACTGTCACTCACTCAATAGATATTTAAAGTCATGTTTGAAGGGTTTCGGTTAGAATCAGGTTCAGGTTATGATGGAGAAACATTAGTTGTGATGGTAAAGGTCAGGTTATACAGAAACCCGTGTGTTTGCATGTGCAGAGATCTGTTTAGACTTTTAGCCTACATTGTGAGCACATGTCTTTCTCGTTACAAAATACATGCACTTACAACATAAATCATTTAATTTGAGGTTTGATGTCATGGTAAGCTTAAGGAAGTTAGAATTTGAGGTTATGTAAGGAGTCGTAATGGCTGGTGCATGTCTCCAGGAAATGCAAGCGCCTGTAATGTCCTTTTAAATTATGGATTCAAATTAAGACTTGGCAATTAATAGATGAGCAAAAGACAGATAGCAGAATCATTTTTGGTTTTCCTCAGTGTGCAGCTCATACAAAGTTCACACCAGAGGCCTGACAGTGGGATACAGCTTTCTTAACCAAACAGGCAAGGGCGGGGAACCCTGGTCCTCCAGGGCTGCATTCCTGCAAGTTTTCCATGCATCCCTGCTCCAACACACCTGATTCAAATCAAATGGATCCAACAACCTATCACAGTCGCTCATTGATTTGAATCCGGTGTGTTGGATCAGGGATGCATGGACAACTTGCAGGATGAGGGCCAAGGTTCCCCACCACTGGGCTAAAGCAAACACACACGGGTGGATTTTCTCAGTCTTGCACAGTCATACTCTTCTGACTCATTTTGTGCTGTCAGTAAACACACACACACACACACACCTTGTAAATGCATCCAGTCACTCAGTATAATATTTGAAATCTCTCCCTGAGGCCCTCTCCTGAGCAGCTGCACATGCTGACCAGGTGGATCTCATTTTCCATGCTGTTATCATGCCAGCTGAAAGATCCTACTGTTTCTCCACATGAGGTAAGACAACTCATCTGACGTTTTCAGTTGCCTACTGACCTGAGCAGCATGTCATAGTATAGGCAGCAATTATTCATAAACTGAGGAGCATGTGCATATTTCTGTCTGAGGCTCCAGTCTCTTAATTAAGGCTTGTTAATTAAGGGTCAAAGCCTGCTACAGTGTACTGCTCTGTACTAGTCTTTTAGCCTGCAGCTGTTCTTGAGGTTATCTATGCCGAAGGCCATGGTGTGATTGGGAGATAATAAATGGAAGTGCTTGCTGACTTCACACCTCAACATACAACACTGCACTGCAAGGCTCTTTATCCTTGTCCTTCTAAATGACTCAACTGTGAGCCATCAGCAAACTAAAGCTAAATTACATCTGTTATTTCACTTACATATCCCTATGGTAATGCCGGATCTTAGCCTAAACCTTCTCAGTGGACTTTATTTGACCTTATCTAACACCAGAAATGTGTCAAAGTTGGTTTTGTTTTTGCTTTTTTTCATAATAACTGCCACTAAGTTACTGCACATAAAAGATGGCACAGTGCCTATGAAAACATTTGGTACTTGAGATTTATAATGCCAGCAAAGATGATGTACATAACCAGATAACATTATACTAGACTTAAGGCAGATGCAGTTATTTCACATGAGAGGTTTCTGTAATTGTGTTCATGTCTGTGCGCTCTTCAGTGGTTTGAAGTGGGCAGCACGTAATGAGGGGAAAAAAAGCAATCACAGTAAAAAATTGGAAATATTTGACTGAACATGTAACGACAAGCTATGGAAGAATTCATGAAATCTCAGAACTTTTAAGTATTTATCTTTAATCTTGATTCGTTTTCTTATTTAGACACAATTCGTGAATATGATTTAAAAAAATGAAAGAATTTAAACCAAAGACAAAACAAACCTTCCATAAAACACTGTAAGACATTCAGATATCTTTACTCTGACAAGAATGCCCACATATCATATATGAATATTAAAAGTCAGCGAAAGCTTCTGTAGAAGGGGTAGAAGGTTGCGTGCTCTTAAAAGGATCACATCTTAAGAGAAAACATCACATTTAATAACAATGATAAAAGCAAACACAAAAAAATAATACTTATTTTGGTCCTTCTGTTCTCAACACTAATCCGAAATTCAGTGTTTAAGATATTAGAAAATAATATTCTATATCTTTTATATAGTACATCTTTATTTTTACTTATTTATGTGTGCCTGTTTATATTTCTATTTTCTTATTTATGTGTGCTTAAGATGAGAGACTTTTCAAATTTTGGTGTGCTTGCATATGACAATACATATCTTGAATTGAATAAAGACAATGGATGATGAACCCATAGGTCTTATTCATCTCTTTGTCTAAATGAAAATCTGAGGAACACAAAGGCAGCTGAAGATACACAGATTGTGTAACATGTGACTCCTGGATGTTTTCCTTTCACCCATGCTTGACCAGATAATCAAAGCCATGTTCACATTAAAACTAAGCACAGTTTCACTGTTGTTACACTGCACAGCAATGACCTGATGCAGGACTAAGATTTCAAAGCCCTTTTAATTCATTTTCAAGCTCATAAACTACAGATACTGCTTTTTCAGAGTTATGCAATATGATGTGAGTCCTTGCTGCATGTTTTCACTCTCCCTGTCAGGTAGAAGAGCATCCACACGAATGCAGAAAACAGAAGTGAAGCATGAAAACTGCAAGAAGGCTCTTGCTCTTCACCTGACCATGCATGCTCTGCTTCTCTTGAATATGATTTGGTTGATATTGATTTCAAAGCATTTTCCTAAGAGTGCACAACATTTTCTGCTAGATCAACAGGGAACGCCACTATTCCTCACCCATCATGCCTACCTACAGATTGCTGAATCTGCAACAGTAGCCAGGAGTTATTATGTGCAGATAACCTTCCCTTCCCTTTATAATCCAAGCAGGCACAAAGGGAAACTCTTCATGATCTGCAATTATGTTTCCTAGATAAGATAAGCAGTTCACAATTAACTTAAGGCTTGCCCTAGACATAAGGAGCTTTTCATATCTGCTGACCCAGCCAATCAAACTGCTCCAGGAGCTGCTTTTCAATATCACCATAGCTAAGCCTTTGCCTTTGTGTTGTATACTTCTCTTTTTTTCTACCTTGTTACACCTCACCCTCAGAACATCTGACTCCAACACAAGGGGGCGTACACTGCTAAGTTTGCCTCTCCTTGCCCAGTTCAGCAGCAGCAGGGATAAATTTGATTATCATACTGACCTTGGAAGGGACTACACTAAAATTTACATTTCAGGGAAAAATGCCTTGTTGCATTATTGGCAGGAAAATGTGTGGTTTCCTCCACACGGAACTGCATCACACTCATGTGGATGGTAAGGTGACGTTTGGGCAGTTAATGGTTCTTATGGACCCTACAGTCATTTGTCTGTTTTAATGGTGTAAATTTATCAAGAAACTGAGAAAGTATGAGTAAAGTAAAGCATGTAAGTGCATTCTCCAATTCAAATTTGCCAGCCAGGCTGGCTAATCAAGTCCTGAGAGGTCCCTAACCCATTTATCAATGACACTGTGTACAATCAATGCACGGATTCCATTGGAGATGTCATTTGAAATAATCGGCCCTACTTCACCTTGTAGTCCTTTTCTTCACCTGTCTATTCAGTGTTTTAGGATCTGTCTTTAGTTGTTTTTTGTTTGTTTGTTTCTTAAATTTAGTAAGGAAACGCTTTCTGCTCACGCTTACACACTTGCACCCTTGAAGCACAGTACTTGCGATAAGCACCTGTCTTACTGGAATAAATGATAGTAACCCTGCCCAGTTGGGGGGCTCATGCGCTCCTATAGGCTAAAAGAGCTTTTTAAAAAAGCCATTTATTTAAAAAGAGATTTAATTGGTTTGAGCTCCTAGTATATGTAGATTGAAGTGGGTGGCTCCTCCCATGCACCTGATAGGGAGTATTTACAGCTCTTTACAGCTACCAGCTACACTGTTTCCAAGAGCACAGCGACGCATCATGACACTCCACTGGACTTGAGCAATAAGGATTTCCGTCTTTACGCAGCAAAGTTGACCGATTTTTAACCGAGGGGGAAAAAAGTTTGTCAAAAGTTGTCCTCTTGATTTCCAAGATGCCACGCTCTTTTCTGGTCAAGAAACACATAAACTCCGCAAAGAAGCCAAATTATAGTGAGCTGGAAAGCCCAACAGGTAATGTTTTTTGTTGTTGTTTTTTAAGGAAGGCAGCAGTTTCTTTATAAAGTTCTACCAGTTCACTTGTTTTTAATTTGCAGAAGTTGATTTTAAAATCTGCGCTCCTCACTCCAGCGATGACAGCCAACAGCTGATAACATTTCATTTTGCTTTCCTTATTTCAGTGTTCATCACACCGCACTTCTACAAGGGTCTCCCTCTGTCAGTCATCCCGCAGCCGGAGATCCTGAGCCCGGCAGCGTACAGCCCCATCACAGTGTGGACTACCAGCAACTTGCCGCTGTCTCCGCTGCCCAGTGACCTCTCCCCCATCTCTGGATACCCTTCATCTCTCTCCGACACCTCCTCTAAAGACCACAGCGGCTCGGAAAGCCCAAGGAGTGATGAAGACGAGCAGATTCTTCCCAAACTTTCAGACCCTCACGGAGTGGAGGCAGAGAAGTTTCAATGTAGTTTGTGCAGCAAATCCTACTCCACGTACTCTGGACTGCTGAAGCACAAACAGCTGCACTGCGACTCCCAAACGAGGAAATCCTTCAGCTGTAAATACTGCGAGAAGGAGTATGTCAGCCTGGGAGCTCTCAAAATGCACATCAGGACTCACACCTTGCCTTGTGTTTGCAAAATATGCGGGAAAGCTTTCTCCAGACCATGGCTGCTCCAAGGACACATCAGGACGCACACGGGTGAGTGGATGGGGAATGAGGAGTGGGGCCTCTTGAGTGAGGAGGGAGCTGGTAGGCAAAGATTCAACATGGTTTCAGCAGTTAGATCAAACCCTATTTTGTGGTTAGACTGAACAAAAAGGATTTATATCTTTTTTAATGTTGTCAAGTCTGTGTTCTAAGAAGCTAAATGTAATGGCCAAGATGCTTATTTGACTTCACATTTTGATGAAAATGCATGTGTTCAGCTGCTGATAGTGTTCTTTCTCATGTCTGCTTCCGCAGGTGAGAAGCCTTTCTCCTGCCCACACTGCAACAGGGCGTTTGCAGACAGGTCCAATCTCAGGGCTCACCTACAGACCCATTCGGATGTGAAAAAATACCAATGCAAGAACTGCTCCAAAACCTTCTCCAGGATGTCTCTTCTGCACAAGCATGAGGAATCTGGTTGTTGTGTAGCACACTGAACTGGGATACTTTTCCACCACCAGAGAACCCCCTCTGTTTCTTCTTTATTTTTCCAAGCCCATGGAGAAGTGTCAGGGAATCACACCAAGTGCGTTTGCTCACAGATATGCAGACTCTTTTCCTACAACTGGTCCATTTCATTTCAAAGTGAGAAATAGCTCAGCGCTCACATGCTTCTCCTCATTTCAATCAGTGTTTTCTGTGATTGCAATCAGTGTCGAGCTTTGTCAAACCATGTACTCACCTGCCTGTGCTATTCATGCACTTTTCTGCATGTGTAGAAAGTTTGATAGGCCTCAAAATGTTATTTTCAGTGTTTGTACCAATGTTTATCAAAGGCTTTTATACAGTGCACCACTATTTTTTTAATACAATACCAAAAGGTGCATTATGACTGGCAGTATGACTATAACCAGTGGAATACTGAAGCCATTGCTACATAGGGAACAAGTGCAAACTTAGATTTAGTGGGAGATTATTATTACTTTTGCACAGTCTGTTGTAACAGTGTGCCAGCACTCAAATAGCAAAACAAGTGCCTCAGTTTTACTCAGCAATATTATGTATTTTTCAGCAACAGGTTCTTTTTATATTTTTATATATTGAATGTAAGTGTGACTGAGATGATTGTACATTAACAGTGAAAACTGTGATGCTGAATGATTTTGATATTTTCATATTTTCATGACACTTTTAAAAATAAATGACATTTTGTATAATTCTTTGGCATCTCCTAAGTTCCTTTTCATCACTGAGTCTCTGTGTGCTTTGGTGTAAGAGCAGCCTTTTCAGAGAGACTTAGCAGGACTCATTGATTGCTGCCCGCTTCAAAGGGAGAAACATGCAGTAAAGTAAATGATATTTAATCCAGCTTGCACCATCTCATGTTAAGAGGATGTAAAAATGAGGAGAGAGGTGACTCAATTCTGCGTCAGGCCTGAACCTGTTCCCTGTGAACCTGTCCAGACATCAAACAATATTGAAATTTAACACATACTAGCTATATTGATCTGCACTCACTTGTTACACCCTTTGAGGGCCCAAAACTCTGTCTTTGCCCAAGTGTGTGTTAAGTTTAAGTGAGAAGGTGTAGTTCTCTAATAAAAATAAAAAAAGGCATCCAAATTTTGAAACTCATACCATCAAAGCTTTGAAATGAATGGAATCAAATATGTTTTTTCTAATTTCTTCTCTTTTTTCATTATCTTAGAATTGAATCATTGCAATCACTGAAGGGTGTCTGGGCATTCCAATATCTAGATTTTAATTTGTATTCACAAAAAGATCAAATTTGCATTTGCTTTGACGACCTCCTTCAATTCTGGGGTGCTTGCCATCAAGGATTAAATAGACTTCCTCAGGCTACATTTTGTTGTCTCATACCATATGTTGTTTTGCAATAGAAAGGGATTGGATTACAAAAAGCGCGATGCCTCAGGGGATACAGTCAAAGCTGAACTCTGTCTAACAAACCCTGTACTGTGTTACAGTATGCACTAATGGCCAATAGCTGCTGACCTAAAAGATGTGATCTGACAAATAGACACTTGTTTTTCTAGCTGCGAGGGGAAGAACAACCCTGTAGGTATATTCTCTCCTGTTTGAATCATCGTCAAGCTATTCCAGGTACTCGCCAACCGCACTTTGGATCAGACCAGGTGTGTCTGGGGCTGTTCAACCTTGCTAGAAAGCAGGTGCAACCCAGAGGATACAAGCCAAAGTCACATCTCCAGCAATTCTGTGGAGATAACAGTCATGACCTAATGAGAGAATGGCAGAAGCAGCAGGTTTGGTTATTCAGATCATAAAAGTAAAGTGCTAACAGGAGGGCAGTCTAAACCCTCACAAACATTATCTGCCCTCACTTCTTTTTCAAAAACCTAATATCTTTCCTTGAATAAGCAGCACTTTATCATAGCAGTGTCAGAGACAGAGAAAATTTTGAATATGTGATGCCAATTAACTTCATAATCTTGGAAGATTTTTCTTTTTACAACAACAATTAGCCGCATGAGGGATTTCCCCAGATAACAACAACTTGTTAAACGTTTCTCCCTCCAACACGAATATTTGATTTAGCTGTTGTGACAGTAGTAGGAAAAGACAGTGAGAAGGTGGAGCAGGAACTCATTTTTTATGTATATGGCTATTAGAGGAGGTGTTAAAGAATGTGAGATAGAATATTTGCAAGGTGTAGAGACCGTTACTAGTCACACTATTGTGTGAATGTCTTTACAAACCAAATGCAGGTGCAGTATGGCCTGTGGGTAGTTTTTAAATTCACTCAGAAAGTAGAATCTGTGTACTGAAGCATGGTGAGGATGAAGATAAATTGATTCCTAAAAATAGACTGAGAAGATCTGAGACTTGAATTGGACTGTTAAATAAGTTAAGTACAAATGACACACAGTTTTGTCACTTTACTTGGCTATAGTTTTCATTCATTTATTTGGCTGTGAAATGTAAGGTCATACATGATTTGTATTCCTCATCAATTGAATGACGTAACATTTTTTGTGCAATTTTGCATTATATACAGTATGTTACATGACTTTAATTTGCTCTTGTACAAAATGAATTCATTTACTGAACATTTGACCTACTAGTTCATTTTCATCTAAATTGCCAAGGTGTGATGCATGTAAATGGCTTGTTTTGTTAGACCAGACTTTAAAACCCAATTATAATTGGAAAACTTGAATATATGACAGAGAAAAGCATGAAATCCTTACATTTAACAGGCTGGGACCAGAAAATCTTTTGCATTTTTGCTTTAAATATCATTAAAATCATTAGCCACATATGCAAGGAAATATGCACTAATTGATTCAAGGTGTAATCCTTGCAGCTCTTGCATAAATAGAATATCATTTTGACCCTTCTTTATCTGTCTTTTCGTCTAATTTAAAAGCTCATCATTTTGATTTCTCACTGTCTTTATAATCTGAATTAATAATACCATTTATTTATACATTAAACCACATGTTAAATGAATGTCCTTAGTGTGCACATTAAGTTGCCCGGGCTGACATAAAAGTCCAACCTCAAAGAAAAGATTGCTTGATGTAAAGCAGAGCATGACTCCCTGAAAGCTGCTGACTTTATGGTGAATCAGGGAATAAGATTCCTTTATGACCATCAAGTGGAACAAATAAAATTAAGGTCGCTCTCTGAGGTCTCGCTGTCTTACCCAAGAAGTGATCCCAAGCTCCTCTGTCTAACCACATCAGACAGGAAATGATTGTGTATTCCCCTTAACTCCACCGCCTGGAGAAATGTTTGCCAGTTTACTGAGCGCCCACATCTTGATAAAGACTATTCTCTTATTTTCTTAATGTAGAATGGTGCATTCATTTTTGTTTTCAACTGGAGGTGTGCTTCAGATAGCGTTCACCTCTAATTGTGAGCCACCATTTGTTTTGTTGATAAATTGAATTCAAGCAAGCATTATTTAATCACCGGGGATGCTGTATTCCTTTCAAGTTTTGCAGCTTTCTATAGTTTTATGAATTTATGCTATTAAAGTGAAATAGTTCATATGAAGGATCAATTCTGCTGTTTTAGGAAATTGCGTCATAGTCAAAACAAATAAGAGCTGACCGTCTGTTTGATGTGTGGCAGACTGCCCACTTCATGTACCAAAGGATTGTGGCTGACCCTCCATGTAGGTCAGAAATTATCTCTCTTAAGCCTGTCATTAAGAGCACTAAAGTGAAGAGTCCTGCAGAGACAGACGAGGCAGTGTTGTCTTAATCAATAGTTCCATGGTCCCTTTTTGTTGCTTTCTTGTTGAGATGAGGTCAGCTGTCAAAGAATCTTGTGATCATATTTACTTGATTGTATTTCCTCCTTAATGCTCATCCCACAACAATCCCATGACCACAGCTGCAGAAGATGATCTCTGTAAACAACATGACTCTTTGTGGTCAGAAATTATTTGACATAGTGAAAGGTGCCCTTTCGAGTTATCACAGATTAACTGTTCATCTTTAACTCCTTGTTTAGAGTTTAAGTATATCAGCCAAAGAAAATGAAAGCTTTAAAAAGCAAAACATAGTCCACCATAGCAACGTAAAGAGCTTATTTGTGACGTCAAAGCAAGAAAATGGTAAGAAATCTATTGCAAACCAAAATCCCTAGTTTTACACTCCAGACATAAAAGTTACAGTCAGAATTGGTGAGGGTCTTCACCCTGGTAGGCATTTTTTTTATAGTGTTCAGTTTTATCGTCCAAAAATTATATTTGAATGAAAACAAAAACAATGAACATAATAAAAATCAGCAGTTATCAATATACCTCTGTTCTTGTGCACAAGGCCTTATTCAACACTTAGACATGTTTTCTGTATATTTCACGCTTAAATCAGTACAATTTCAAACATTTCATAGAAAGTGATTTAAGGGCAATTTAACAACATCACATGGACTGTTAAAAGCTTTGAAAGACACCTTTCTAACACGCTAGTTGCTTTAAACTAGACATTGTTATGCTATATGTAAGAATTGTGGATTCCATCTATAGTCATAACTTATAAAATAGCAAAATCACTGCTATAGCTATAAGAAAGATCAGTAAATTTAGCTTTAGCTAATGTTAACAGTTGTCTCACCAGCTAGTTTTCAGCTTCTTTGTGTCACTCTTCCAGTTGCATATAGTGGGATTTTGGAGCCCACAATATAAACAATTTTATGACACAATAAAAAAAATTTTTTACATAACCAGATGTCAGAGCCACACATGTAGTTACTGCACTTTCTTTCTTTTAAAACAAGAGCTCTATTTTCTCTTGTTAAGCTGGTGTATGAACACATAATGAAAGTTTGATAATATTGAATATCAGTTTACATCGTATGGTCTTGTTAAATGAATTTGTAAGCATTTGTTGCTGTTTAATCTGTGAGGTATTTCATCATTAATGTATCAGAGTTGGAACTTTTCAGAAAAAAGTCCCCAGTGACCTTCATTCAACAGTTTTCTCACAAATTGAATCTACATATAATATTAATTTGTGAATGTGTGCAGCCACTTCCACAAATTCTTAAAACATCTCTCTATCTTAAATGCTTAGTTAAAATAATTAGAATAAAACTTCTGAAATGATTCAATATGACAAATACAAATTCAAATGGAAAAAAAAAAACTTAAAAATAGTTCTTCTCAAGCAACCCAGTGTTTCCCTATACCTCACTTTGCATAGTTGGATGACCCTCATCACACTACAGATGCCATGAGTGACCAGGGAATGCTGCACATACATGTTAGTAAAGAAGTACAACAGTATGCCTCTATCATCTCATATGAACCACTATTTTGTTTTGCCCGGAGCAGACAGATTTCTCTCCAGAATCTGGATTTTACTGTGTATTGTTAATCGGGATTCTGGGCTAAAATCACAGCATTTTCTTATTGTTAAATTTCATTGCAAAAGTCATTGCAATGAGTAGTCTACTGCAAGCATAAAACGTGTGATGTGAGGTTGACCCAACCCTGCAAAATGAGGGAATCTGGTTCTATGTTGTTTTTTTTGCGTGTTTTTTCCCCCTAAATGATCCACTCTAATCTCCAAGAAGTCCCATGATGTTCTGATGTTTTTGCAGCTTAATCTACAACATTGCTGTTTTAACTTACATATTCATTCTACTGTGTCCTTTTTTTTAACTTATCTTTTATTCCCTAGAGTAAAATCACAACACTGCATAATTGATTAATTGAATAGTTATAGGTACTTTTGGGCAGTAACTGCCACTGTTAACAAATAAACTAATCAGCATAAATATTATTTTATTTCTGTAAAAATAGATTATTCCATTCTAAAACTCAGTTTTAATCTTTTAACACTCACTGACCCAAAACAAGTCCTTTGAGAGTATTTGGATTGGTATTTGCCAATTTAGAATTAAACATGACAAACTACACATAACTTCCAAGCATAATTAAAAGAATAAAAACCATTTTAAGTCACTAATTCCCAAGTTCCTTACGCTGTAGTGTGAACACGGAAAAACGAAGAATTCACCTTTCTGACATCGATAAAGTCATATAATTGTTGACATTTTCACTGTCCAAATAGTCCACTGGAAAAAAAGTGCTTCTTGGCTTTAATTCTTTCATAACAAAAGTGGATCACTGTTAAGGGTTTGAAGTGTGAAACTTGTGTTGTTTGGCATGTGATGTGATGTGACATTATGTGGCTCTCCAGAGTGGAGTCCATTTCTTTCACATCTCACAGAGACAGACAAAGATTCATGTATATAATGTCTCCTCAAATGTATTTCACGATGTGGTACTGCAAGATAGCTTTTAGATGTGTGAAATAATATTCTGACAGCCCTTTGAATGCTGTCAGTTTCACAAAGTGGTACAGGAGAGGGCGGGTTTCATGTAAATGCGCTGGCACACTCAGTGGGTAAGGTCTGCTTTTTAATTTGAATAATGATGATGATATTCTTTGAAAAGAGAGTAGAGCAAATTGCTTATTTCTAATCCTTTTAGACCTCAGAGCTGCTTATGACACTGCTGATCACACAATTTAAATTTTGACGCTGTAAGCATTGGGTGGTATTACCCATCATGCTTGACTGATTCACAAGTCAAAGCTCAAACCTTAGTTTCAAAGATTGAAACTCATCTTTTCCTTTAAGTGAATGTGATCTCGGGAGTTCCTCAGGGCATGGTCTCACCCCAATCTTTTGTTTCAGACATGATTTCTTCCAGGCTTTATGATTTGCAAACGCAATATTTAGTTATGTTGTTTTACCATGTGTATAGTTCATTTTAAACCCTAATAATCCTTTCACTCTCTGAAGGCAGCAAATATAAGCAGAGGCTTCGCACAGTTGAAGTCAGTTGTAGTGTCATTGGTCACCCAAGGATGAATCTTGCTGTCTTTGTTGATTCCCTCTCTTTTAGTCTGCACTGGTTGACATTTGTGGTTCTGACTGGAATTTTTTGATACCTACCGGACAGATTGCCATGAAATTTATTTAGTGATTTGCATGATGAATTATGATCATTTTAATATTATTTAAAAGGCTGAACCCTGTCAAATTTGACCAAAAAATCATATCCATACCTGCTAATCGAGCGCATTTTAATTGTGACTAATGAGTTCTGTTTTGTAAAATACAAAGGGAAATTATCATCTTAGTTATAAATAAATAATTGTCTGTCCAAAGTTTTCTATTTAAGATGTTTTGGAGGATGATGACTGTTTTGCAGGAATGACTTCCTGTACCTTACAGCAGACCTGAAGAAGCCTCTCATTGAACACACTGTTCACTGTATTGTTTAGAGGGTGTGAAAAATTGTCCATCGTGTTCAGCAACTTGTGCAGCATTCTTCACTGTACAATCAGCTCAAGCGATTTCAGATCAGTCACCAGCATAGTTAGCCTTCTTGATCAGTTTGTTGTGTCTGGCTCTGATGCTGCTGTCCCAACAGATGGCTGCAGAGCAAGATATGCAACATCATTCACATCCTTGTCACAAGAACAATTCTATGTTTCTTCATCATCCATCTTATTAAATAAAGACATTAAATGAAGACATTGTTCACCTTGGAAACAACAGCTGTAATTAACGTCTTACCAGTCTTTAACTCATTCAGGATGCTTTGATCATAGTTTTTTTCAGCAAAAGATCTTCATTTTGATTAGAGATTAAGTGAATAGGCCCATTATCTGGAGCTATCTGCTAAAATGAAGAAAAAGGTCCAATCCATTCTCAAATAGACTAATACAAGTATTCATTAAAAGTTTTTCTCTCTGTCCACAGAAAATGCATCTTTTTTTCAAAAACTCTCCATAATGCATAGATTTCATAAGATAGGTCTGGATAACAGATACAAGAAAAGTGTTATTTCAAAACAAAAAAAGACAAAAGTTCAACTAATTTTGCTGCTTTGAAGATTTTCAATTTGCTTCCTTATTTCCCTCTGAAAAACATCTCATTAGATGTGTGCCACCTCTGGTTTGTTCTCCCACATGAATAGATTACATGTAGGTTTTCTTTTTTTCTGTTCTCAACTAGATAGTTATTTTCTGTAGCAGCAGCTCTTTTAATGGCTGAAATGTTCATATTTGCCTGATTTAGACAACACAGCACGCTTCAATCGGAGGATACTTTGACATTTATCAGAAGTTACAATTAATCGTTATGGCTTGAGCTATGTATATATTGGTTCCATGTCTATCTCATGTTTTCTCATGTAAAATGAGCTCAGATTGTTAGTATATATTGTATATTGAAAATGTTGCTCAACAATAATTTAAAAAAAAGTTACAATACATCCTTCAGAATTTCAGACAGCCATATTTATTCTGTCATTTATCAGTTAAGAGTCAGGAAGTCAGTAGGCTATAGCTGTAGTAGAGTAAAGGTATGCAAAGGTAGTATTTACACTGGAGATAATGTTGACATGTCTCCGTCACTTTTAGAGATGGCCCAATTTGTGTAAATCAGCTTTTCATAAATTAGTTTGAATTGGTTAAAAATATTTTCATCAGAGTAGCTGAAGCTGAAATGGAAGCACCATAAAGGTTACCGAATAAATAAGAACTGGTTTATTTGCAGGACAGAAGATTTTTTTATCTTTAAAAAAAAAAAAAAAAAAAAAGAAAATGTGCTAATATACAAACAAATTAATAGTTGGGTTAATTTGTGTTGGTGTGACAAAGTTCATGAAATGCATCTGTTTTCAATATGTGGGTGAAGAGTCCCTGCATGTTTTTGCAGCCGTGAAGAACTCACTACTAGTTGTTAGGTATAATAGTCAGTGAAAAGGTGTCAAGGACAAAGCAGACTTTACTTCTTAAGGAAGCTAAGATCATTCAATGTCTGCACCAAAATGTTGCATATTTTCTATAAGTCTGTTGTGGAAAGTGCAATCAGCTTTGCAGCCATCTGCTGGGGCAGCAGCATTAGAACCAGAGACTG
>JAOXYM010000008.1:17167130-17179934 GCA_028567055.1 Leptatherina wallacei | reverse complement strand
AGCATTGGATCGGGGTTGTTCTTGTAGACTTGGCAGCCTACCAAGCATGTAAACTAGTTGGGGAAACACTGAGGTCCCTTTTGAGGTGGAGAATCTATGCTGTCATGCTACTTCCATTATAGCTCTGCCAAAGCTACACCTGACTGAAAGTCTAATCAGACATACTAATTGAAAACATGACTGCAAGCTAAGTTCTGTATCTGTCAATGTACTGACACAAATATCTTCCTTTGCAAAAGTAGTGAGCCACATTATCTTTAAAAAAGTGAAGTCCAATCATGTAAATGCAGTAATTATGAATAACTGTGTAGCTTACAGTACAGAGTACTCAGATACTTCACACGCCTGGTCAGGAGGGCTGGGCTGTCAGTGGAAGCAAAGATCAATGGCCAGTGAAACAATAGCATGGGGAGTGAATGCAGCAAGTGAATCAGTTTGTACAGGAAGCTGCGGAGAACCAGGAAGGACACTGCCCTCATTCTTCCTCTGCTACGTCAAAAATACACCAGCTCCAGGCACCAGGCGCTGCCCGATCAAGATCCTGTTTTCACTATTTTTCTGTTCCACATTTGTTGTTTCCAAAAAGGAGAAGGGTCAGTTTGTAGACACTATGAGGTCCTTATTGTACATGTGACCCAATGTGACTGCTACTGTCAAAGGAAGCTTTCACAACCCAAACGGGGCCATGGCATCTTATTTCAACGGACATGTGTGACCAAGTTAGAGTGATTGTTAGCTCATCACACAGCAGAATGTATAGATGTTGAATATGATTAATCTGCTGTATTTGAAAGGTTTGAGGAAGTGATTACTGAAGCAGCGTGATGATTCACTCAGCTGTTACGAACGTCTGAATCCATGTCACGTTGTCACAGTCACAGTGATGCATAAGTCACTTGACATTTATTAAAAACTGCTCGTGAAATTTAAGCTTTTTGACTCTGACCTTTAAGCCAAGATGTCTCACAAGTATTTATCGTGAACGTCCTGCTGAATTTGAACACTATGCTTTATGTAAATGGTTAAAGGGGTTAAAATACTTATCAATATGGTCTACTTTTGTGCAGATTTGAGAAAAATACCTAATCCCATTCCCATTTGTATAGTTCATGCACCACATTTCAGAGGGAAATACATTTGTTTCTCAACCACATTCAAGTGACAGCTATACATCAGTTTTATTTTTATTTTCTGTTTGGAGGCCAGGTATCTATGAATATATCAATCTGGGATAGAACTCCAAGACCGTTTTCCTTAGCTACCAGTCAAAGTTTGAGTGGTATGTCCACATTATACATGAAAACAGTGGACTTTGGTAGTTGGGATTATAGAGAAAATGTAATACTGAGTCAAAGAATTTGGAGAACATGGTGCATCACACTGAATCTCTTACTGAGATACAGGATCAATTATAATGGCTTTAGGCCATGTCCACATGAAGACGAGTTTAATTGTATCTGCTTTGTTTTTTATGTTTCGTCCACATGGAAACAGCCTTTTGGGAAGCTGAAAATGCTACTTTTTAAAACTAGGTCCCAAAGTGAATAAATCTGAAAATGCCACAGTTCGGTTTTCGTGTTTGCAACCCATACACATCTTTCCTGAACTGATGACAACATAGCCCCACCTTTCCTTTCACCTGCATGCACAAACCCCACCAATAGCTACAACGGTGGATTACAGTGTTGTGTTAGTGTTGTAGTGAAGTTTGACCCAAAACGGAAGTTCTACTTCAATATCAGTCCACGCAAATGTCTCCTTTTTAGCACAACTGTCAACCATATTCTACTTTGGATGTTTGTTTCCATTGCATGAGTTTAAGCGCATGCTCCAAGTCTTATTCTTATACCACATTACTGTCTCCTAACTCATTTTAGATGTCTGTGACTTGTTGAACATTACTTAATATATCAGCCAAGTCTCGTGGAAAAAATGTAAAATAGTCAGGAAACATACAACTTTGCTTTTGTGCTTTATTTTGTGCCAATAAGCACAAAGTAAGGTATTTCAGTAGACCTCTGGTTTGTGAGTCCAACATGTTTTGTGTGTTTAGCCAAGGGGTATGGGGCCTGAGCAGAAAAATCCAGGGAAAATGATATTTTTGATTTGATATATTATTAAAATCTTGTGGTATTTTTTTTAACCTCAACCGAATTTTTTTTTTGTTTTCCATAGTTTTCCCTAACCACTTATATTGTAATGTGTAAAACAGACACAAAACAGCAATTGAAAATATGAGGGAAAGCAACTGAATCCTGATATGGCATTTCAAATAAGATTACATAAAAATATTGGTATTTTGGGATAGAAGTCAAAGTCAATTGGTCAGCTTGACAGCCTATTGTGTTGCTCCATCCCCCAAACCCTCCAACATCTGAATCTGGACTTTACCACCTCTTAAATGTGAGCCAACAAATCTTTTCTGACTATTTCATTAAAGAAAGTGTTTGTCTGGTAGCACAAAATCAGGGAAAATAATGTTTTCAGATTCATGTTATTTCAGACTTTGCTGTGATGTTGGATTGGACATCTCACAGAAAAGATGCAACATATGAAATTGAATGTAAATTTCTATTATAAATGTGTATTTCTATTCTTCTACTTTTTAAATTGTGCCATGGCCCCTCAAATTTGGAAACTCTGGCCTAAAATATAAATACAAATGCAAGTCATGCGTTGATCCACTTTTCTTTTTATTTCATTTTTTCTGGCTTTTCATTCACCACATGTAAAGAAGTATGCCTACATCTGAATAATTCTTCCTCTGCTGGGAGCACAGGACCAGTATGGCCAACAGTACAGGTAATGAAACAGAAACAGGAAAGTACCATGTAATGTAGTATCTGCATTTAATCTCCATCTCCTCTTTGTTAAACTATAGCTGAGCTGCACTCCTGCTAAGCACAGAGGCTGGACTTCCAGCTGGAAATGTTCTATTGGGCTTTGGGCCCATTTCCTATAATCTTTGCTTATTAAAAGCAGCCCCTCCTGCTTTATTCACATGCTCTGCGCGACAGAATACCATAAATCCTTGTAAAAGACCTAATGTGTGAGAGAGAATGAAGAGGGGGAATAAGGAGGGGAAATATGAGAAATGGGCACAGCAATTATTCACCATCATTATTATCATCTTGATTCATTATCATGCTAATTATCGGTGGTCCATTGCAAGAAAGGGGACAATAGTTCAGTCCCAATTCAAAATGCTGGTTTCCTTATTTTCCTTATAATGTATATGATTAATAATAAATATAATGAACAGCTGCTGGAAAAATATCAAGAAAGTATGAATCATGTAAGTTTTCATTTCTTGATGTATGACTTTGATATTTGCCAGTGATGAATGCAAGCCGTGTATTCATAATCACATCCTAGCATAACCAAGCTTAGGGGACTCTTGTGTTAGTCTAAAAATACAGAATGAGGAATGAAAAAGACCTTTTGTTAGAGGGAAAATGTGCACTTTGATTAATTATTTGAGATATTTTATAGATATTAAGCCCAGATCACAGCACGGAAATAAATTCACATCATCAAAGTCAGGGGATACTATATCTGCAAGATTGGTTTCAGGCATTTTGTTTGCTTTAGTGCATAATCTACACTGCAAATGAATACTAATTACTTCTATCGGTTTAATTAGGAAAACAATTGTTTGGTTAAACTTTGGTGCTTGTTTTTAAAAGGGAGCTGCAATATTACACATCAGGGCAATCTTTATACTGGAAGCTAAAGGGATCCAAGTGATGCACACAAGCAGTTGATAACGTCACACAAAATTAACCTTTTTTTCCCATGCTATCAACAAACTATAGTATTTAGTAATAAACAGGTACAGTGATATTGAATAAAATCAGTCTGAGGAAAGGTTAAAAGATCTAAAAAAAAAAATGTAAAAACACATTAGCAAACAAAAGATTTTTTCTTTTCCCTTTGTTTCTTTTTACTTTGGCAGTTTTCACAAGCATGAGTCAACATGTGGACAGGGGTTATGTCGGCGTGTTTCCTTAAATAAAAGAGAGGTATAAGTCATTCCATGAACAATACAAAAAGATCAATAAATATAGTTTGTTTGTGCATGTGGGTGGTTTTGTACGTCCCTCCGTCTGTGAGGGGAAAAAGTCATAAATGCAAAAATAGAGACTGTAGATGAAAAGCTACATAATGCTGAAAGTGTACGCGTGCATGTGTGCGTGTGTGTGATGATGGTGCGAGGGTTTTGGTGTAGTACTGAGTTTGCATTTTCCTTAACAAGGCTCTGGCGTCCCCGCAGCCGTCAGTGGGATCCACGCTGGGCCCTTTCGCAGTAATCAGCCAGACTGTCTTGCTCTAATTGTTTCCAGATTTGTGTGGGAGGTCAGAGCCCCAGAGTGCTGATCCTTGCCAAGTTTATAAACAGAGCAGTGTTTCCAGATGGCCACTGGCTCCAGACTGGCTAGCAGGTTGATTGGGACCAGAATAATAACAGGTGGAGAACAGACAATGAATTCCTTGACACTTTTTAACTTGCGCACGCACATACACACAAACGCGCACGGACACTCTCTCAAACACACAATAACACACTTTCAATATGGAGAACAGGAGACACCGTCTCTGTGGTCGGAGCTTAGTAACAAGCAGATCTGAAAGTAAAACAGGCAGAGTTGTTTTCCGTTTGAAGAGATGGGAATAAAATTAAATAATCTCTATACTTTGGTCTGTGAGTTTGGAGGTTTAATCAGTGTTTGTCTCAGAGGTAACTGAAGAAGAAAGAAGAAGCTTCTCATTGAGTATATTTTTCCTAACCTGACCAGGGCCAAGCTTAATAAACTTCAGTTCTTGTGGGGAACATTGTCAGCAGTGAATTGCAAAAGAAGAGATTACAAAATGTTAAGTTCTGTCAGGAAGCTGACTTCTTTCCTGTATTGTATTTGGATGTTATGCGAGTGTGAAATCATTTTGACTCTGAAAAGCATCAAATTAGTTAGGTTTTTTACATTTATTTATTATTTGTATGCAGTTTTTGTAGGTCAAGTCCAATAGCCAAATAAAAGAAGTCTGTGGAAATTGTAAAGAAAATATACATGTCACATGTAATCTGTGTAAAATTCCCATTTTTCTCAAATTAGTCACTTTTGGAAGTGCTCCTGTTTAAAACTTTGTCAAAACTGAAGGTTCCTTGTTTTTCTAAGAGTCCACTGTGTTCACTGCAACACACACACACACACACACACACATAACCACACTTTCAAGGAGGAGGTTTCATCAGCTCCGGTGAAGACATTCCCACCACAATCACATCATTAGCTCCAGCATGTCTCTTAATGCCTCTCTCATGTTTTTGTTTACAGAATCCAGTCCTTCCAAGGACTTTGTAATAGCTTGAGAGATCTGTGCTCAGTAGAGGGGGAAGAGAAGTTTGGTGTGTGTGTTTGTGTGTGTGTGTGTGGGGAGACATGGGGCTGCCTTTCATCGGTTTTGCTCGGCTACACTTGTTTGGGCCAAGGTTGGCCCCTGTTTTCAGTAAGCGTACTCCACTCCAGATGTGCGGCGGCTCCAGAGTGGCTGCCATGTACAGTAAATCGGCATCAGAGGGCTCGTCAATCTGTGGGGTAGAGCGCTGCGGTGTCGTCAGGCCCGGCCACTGGTATAAACGGAAATTTGTACTGCTGAGCTCCCATGAGACCTGGGGGAGGTTGTTAGGTTGCGAGAGGAGGGGGTTTGATGTTGCAGGGAAAAGAAAAAGTGTGTGGGGCTAATTTGGAAGTGAGAGCTCCAAAATGAAAGTGATGAGTACCAAGAAACAAGGATTGTTAACTTGCGTAAAAGGTGCAACAAATGTCTGAATATTCTCATACAAAGGGATAATGAGCTCAGTTGGCTCAGTAGCACGACAGTAAATGAGGAAAGAAGAATGACGTCGGCACCAAAATAAATGATGGCTTTTGCAGGGGAATTTATCTGCTGCTGAAAATGGAGACATGAGTGTGGAAGCGGGTCACAGTCGGAGAATTTCAGTCTGCTTTAAATCAAATCTTCCAGCTCCGAGCAGATAAAATGATACACGATCATAAAAGAAGAAACAAGACCTCTCAACAAGCCCCAAATGAAACTGAATTGGTAGAGATTTTACAGAGCTACTGCTGGTTACAAGTAGTTAGTTTGGGGAAGCAAGGATGGACAAAAGCATTTAAGCTGCATTATAAGTACAGTGGAGATTGCTGGCAACAATGCAGCATCACTGAACAAATGTAAATAGATGAGACTTGAGTCATAGTAAAGATTGAGGTCTTCTCAGTGAGGACACAGAGCAGACTCTGGAGTGTCATCAGGCCAGACAGAATTTCCCCCGCACATTCCTCCATTTATATTTTCCCATGCTGGGAGCTCAGACCCTGACTCAGCGCCATTATCACTGGAACCCAGTCATAAGAAGGTCTGCTGATGACTTACAGAGTGAAGCCCTCATGTCCAGACTAATGTTTTAGCTTCATACTGCATGTGGTTTCCTCCCATCTGATGTTACTGAGGGTCAGCCAATGTGAGGCATGAGAAAGCTGAAGATAAAAAAGGAATTAAGTGGATAACCCAGCTGTTTGCTGATAGTGTCATTACAATAAGTATGTTCATGTGCTTTTCCATGCCGAGTAATTCTGGTTTGCTGCTGACATTAAAAATTCTACAAAACAAGACTTTAAAGTCTTGCAATGTGAGGGCAGTGATAAACATGAAATGATGCAAAATACACTGTGTTGCCATATTATACACATATCAACTGGTGTAAAGTTGTAATTGGTGAAACATCTTAAATGGTACAAAAAGTATTTTGATTTTGTATTATTATTTTTTTTTGTATGCGCAACTTGAATGAAGCAGCAACCCAAACCATGATCTCTGGGAACACCGTCCACTTAGCCCACCAAACTCACATGGAAGAATTGGTATTTTATGCCTGGACACAACTGATTATAATTCTCTTTTAAGTGTCAGTCAGTACATTTACATGACACTAGGAAACAAAAGAAAGAAAAAAAGGAAAGAAAAATAATCATAGTGCAAGTCAAACCAAAACCAGACTTTTTCCTTACATGTCAACATGTTAGTCCATCTGAAAGGGTTTGAAAAGTCCCTTTAAACTGGAGTAACAGTCCCAGAAAATGTGGTCAAGGGTTTGAATCATTCCTGCATGAATTTGCTCAAATTGACTCGAATGGGATGAGACATGGCACAAAGTTTCATTTTCCAACTTCATTGTTTTATTGTAAAACGATAAAGTGTACATGTATATTTATAAAGTTGAATTCCCAACAAAGTTGCTGTTATTTAAATTTTTCTCTGTTTTGTCAGACGGCTAAATGCATCAGAAATTGTGAAAGAAAAGCTCAGTGAGTTGATTATGTTCCTGTACATGTACAGAGTGACCATAAAGTCTCTTTACAATTTAAAAATCCTTTACAAAGGCAACTGATGAGATATATTAATCAGATTTCTTCCATATTCTTAGTGGTTAAAGTTTTTAATCACATTTCACATTTCATTTATGTTTTTCAGGTACTCTGTTGATGAAAGAGGTTCTGTTGAAAAAAAAAACAACCTAAAGTTGGATACACAGACTCAACGAAACTACAGGATTAGGTATGAACGACATTTACCATCACATCTATGACTTCATGCATGGCACAAGAAATTTATGGTGTCAGTGTTGGAACAAGGGCAGAGTGGACAACTAAGAACATCTGAGGAAAACAGATATAGAAGTGTATCAAATAAGACAAAAAAATCTTGAATATTTACTCTTCTTTCTGTAATAGTTTCCACAGATTTGTTGATTCATTTGTTTTTTTAATAAATTTGTTAAATTGTGAAGAGACTTTATGGAGACCCTGTATATCAGGATAAGGACGCAGGTACAATTGAATGGTCAGGATAAACTAACTGATTCTTGACTCAGCTGTACATGTCAATAATGAATAATACGGTAAAAGCACATTAATTGTTGAGCCACATTTACACAGTGACAGCAGTACAGATGCACGGTGCAATTAATCATTTATTTTCTTTAAGTCACAAGTATATCTGTTCAGGATTGCAGGGAGAGTCATTCCCACTATCTTAGCTTGTTATAATAATGAGCTACAAGCTGGACAGGTCACAACAACAGGGCTTTTTTCTTTTGTAGTCTGTGTATATGAATACAAGAATAGCCCCAAATAAAAGCTTATTCACACAGTATTTCAGAAATGTTATTATTTCATCATTTTTAAAATGTCACACTGCCTTTCCTTTGAGACCATATTCTTTGTTTTCATTCAATACGGTTAAAGTTGAAGAACCTACCTGGTTATGGTTAGGAACAAAGAACAATTTTGTTAGGATTAGAAAAACAATGGCCAGCAATAAATTAGACTCTTGTTCAACATTTACTGCATGTTATAAATTTCTTGCATGGCTTCACTTGTAAAAAAAAATTTTTTTATCATGTATCATGTTCATGACCAAGGCTGGATGATCACAACATTACACACAGCAATACATCCTCATGTTCAGCCACGGCTTCAGTAACACCAAGCATATATCTAAATGGTAGCTGTGTTGTTATCCCTCTGCAGGAATGCCCACAACATGACCTTTTACTTTTGAAAGACAGACCTACTGCCCGAGTCCTGTCCCTGGTTTCCTTTGGGATCCCCCACTCTCAACTTTAGGTTATTCCCCCTACCGCCACCCCCTGCCCAGTAACGAGGCAAGGCGTCAGAGGCCTGATTATTTGCACTGACCCAGGTCTGTCTCCTCAGGGCGGGTGCTTCGGCACAGTTGCACTGAATCCCATTGACATGGCAAGAGGGAGAAGAAGGGGGGAAGAAAACAGGCCCTGGCTCCAGTCAGTCGGCCCTCCTCGGCAGGTTGATGAATGTCCAGGACTTCATGATCTTTGCCACCCAAGCCAGTGGAGTCAGGCTACAATGAGTTACAGTCTCTAGGTTAGAAAACCCTCCTGCCTGCCACCGCCACCACTACCCCCCTTCCCAGCCAGCCCACGAGCCCCAAAGTCCCCTCAGAACCAAAGCTGGCTGGTCTCCCTCCCTGTACAAACACTGGAGGTCTATCCTTGACTGCTCTGCGCCATCCTCCTGCCACCACCTCCCTCGCCCTTTCAACTCTTGACTGTGACTGCGCTACTTCTACCCTGTATCACACACTCACAGATCCAACCACAAGCTGGCACAGGTTGCCACAGCACTTTCAGCTTCTTATGACAGGTTGTTGCATTTACAAATGACTCACTTGTTTGACACCTGACTGTGACAACATAGTGCATTATATAATTTTCCAGGCAACGTGAACTATATCGTTTTCATCATGTATGTCTCTACACCTTACATCCTATTGTCTCTACAAACTAACTCCTATTAAATGCAAAACAGAGTGAAAACACGTGTTTCATAAGGTCATAAAAACGAACCACAAGAGGAAAACAACAGCATTGTTAAGATCAACCCCCTGTTGCTCCAGTCAATTGTGCTCCAGTCGTTGGCAAATTGACTATCACAGCTAGCTGGAGTTATGCATCAGCTGACTAAGAAAGTCTTGCTCAAGCATTTTTCGCATCAACTGTATTTTGAATAATGGAGAATGGGTTGATGGTTTTTGTTCTGCAGGACAACAAATGTAATTACAGGTTCATACAGCTACTGTAAAGTAAAGGACACTTACTCTCTCATGAATAACGTCATTGTGTCAGAAGTTACTGGTAAGCCAAGTGGAATAAAGGGAAAAAAACAGCAGGAGGTATGATGCAACTATATGGAGCTGAAGACAAGTATGCTATGCCATTAGAATTGCAATTATTCGCTATTACAGCAAAGCACACTCATTATGTTACCCTGCAATTGAGACTGGCAACATTCATTGTAATTTGATGACACACAAGGTCGGGTGCTTTTGGCTGCTGAAAGTGAGTCTGAGTGTTTCACGCCATTTTTCCATCTTCAACCAGAAATCCTGTCTGGCCTTTTTAATCACCTCAGAGATTTTTTTTCCATTTTCTGGCTCCTGGTGAGGTTTTGTTTTATGTAATAACACTACAATCATTTCACCAAGTGCTAATGAGGTGTCATCATAATATTTCTCTGAGCACTTTATTCATTTCACGACTACAACATTATGGCAGGTGGCGGAAAAAAACAGCACTTGAGGGAGCACTGTATTACCACATGATTAATCTGGGACCCAGTAAAAAAACAGATTATGTTAATGTATATACAGTATGTGTATAAGACTAAAACCAAAATGGGAACCAGGCAATGGTATTTTTTTGAGAGGAACATTTCTAAAGCACACAGTCAGATGTATTTATTCTAGAAACTTTAACATCAACAGTGTAGGTATACCTCTGTTTTCCATAAAACCATGGCTGTGTGAGGTGCACGCTTTTATTGATCAACAAAGCTGATTTTTGAGGATGCACAATCTATGGGTTTCTGTTTTGAAGAAGCTTGCCTCTGAAGTAATTCTGAATTTCTTAAATGTTTCTCCTAGATAACTTGATGGCACAGTTTCACTGTCACAAAATCAAATCTATGGAATAGTGGTCTTAGACAAGCTAGTTTACGAACAATATTATTATTCATGTACTTGTGTAAAAGCATCATTTAGTTGGTGTAAGTGCAATTTGTAAATAACTTTTTTGTTAACAACTAAAACTAAAAATCATTTTCATTATGAATTAATGAAATTATCACCTTCTTCACTGAATGATTGATTGTTTGGTGTCTAGAAATTATTGAAATAGTGCTTTCATTTGTTTTGGTTTTTTTGCCAGGTGAAACTGACTAAAGATGACAATAATATATACATATATTAATATCTTTTCATTAATTAAAATGTCATATTGGTGAGTTTTAAAAAAATAATGCATTGCATTCAAATTTTTGCATTTTCTGGCAAAATCTAATGAAAACAATCTCAAAATCTATTATAATGTTATGATGTTATATAACCCATTACTAAATGATATATGTTTGATAATGATTACTTACCATAACGTACTTTCGTACGTGATCAGTGTGGAAGAAATTCAATTGGTTTTACAAAAATTATAATAGTAATAACTGCCGCTCAGCAAGTTTGAATATGTGTTGTAAATTGGACAAAATATATTTTAACTAACATGAATTTCCTTCACTGCAAGTAAGTGGGATATATGTAGACAATAGAATATAATACAGCAATGTCGGAGGTTGAAGTGTTGCAGCAGATTTGACTTCAGAGAAAAGAATCAAAGGACTTATAATCAGCTGACATCGCCTCTGTGAAAGGATTCTTTCAAGGGCTTTTCAAAGGAAACACTGTCCGCACACGGTTCATCCGTCTGTTCCCTTTAAACCACATCTTCCGCTCAACCCCCCTCTTCTGGAGCAGGAGACATTCCTCACAAGATGGTTGAATGGCAGCCCTGTTGCAGGTCAGCCTAGGCGGCAGCAACAGGCAATTTACAGGGTCCCTGCTGTGTGGAGTTGTGACCTGGCCTCAGAGCAAGGCTCCCAGGTGACAAATAAAACACTAGCCCTCACAGGAGCCTGACTTCAGGCTCCACAATGCTAATTCAGCACAATGCATCTAATTGTGGCCTATTCCAGAGAGGGTCACATGATCCTTAGCCAGCTATTCACAGGATTACTGCTAATTGGGAAATAAATGTGTAGTAAAAGAGTCTAGGATTAGGCAGTTAATGTAGAGCCCTCTTAATGGACACTTAGAGCTTATTAGGTTCACTCTCACAAAGTATTGTTTGATCAAAAAGGCTCCTTTATTTCTCTTTATGGTGTTCCATAAGATTTGGTGTGCAGATTGTTTTGCTAGGCGCACCATAAGTTAGCATCAAAGACATTCTGCAATTTTACTTCAAAATATCAAATCAACTATCTGAGCAATTTCATGCCATGCATTAAGAAATAATTCATTCATTCAAAAGCATATTTTTCTAATGACTATAAGGAAGCCTAGATATGAACCACTCACAACCAAATCCACAGACCAGACGGCTACAGCGCTTATCTACGATGACTTTATGTGATATTTTGTGGAGCTGTTGTAGTAAGGATTCATATCATAGGCTCACAAACCATTGCTGAAGCTGTAATACAAGATAAATTTCCTTTCATAGTGCTTCCAGCCAGAAATCCAAAATCATTTCCCCTCTATATTTTCTTTTATATGAATAGATTTACTCTTTGTTTGATGCAAAACATTTGTCTGATCATCCTTTTCTCACACGAGCACCAAAATACCACAAAATATCAAAATACTACCAAAGTTTACAAACTATCAGTGTTTCATAAAACTAAGTGGAGAGGTGAAGTAAGGTGAAAGTCAACTGATAAAGAGTTGGTGTACATTTAAATCAATTTGGTCAAAACTGAAACTCAAGCTATTAGTCTTGTCTGCATTTAAACAGATTATTTAAATGTGGTTTAAGTATGTCTTGTAAGACTAAAGCTTCGGGTTTTGTTTTTAGCTGGAAACGAAAGATAATGGAAACAAGCCCAGAGGCATTTTCTGTTTCGTGAAAATTCAAACATAATTTTAATTCTGTTTGATAGTTGATTGAAAACACTATTAATTGCAGCAAAAGCTGACATGCAAGATGTTGCTTTGCTTGGACCAAACCAGCAAAAAAGTTTAAATGCTGTGACCACATTTTACATTCCTACTGTAGCATAAATTGAGACATCTTACAATTTCCATCAATAAAGTATCTATCTATCTATCTATCTATCTATCTATCTATCTATCTATCTATCTATCTATCTATCTATCTAT
>JAOXYM010000008.1:17107616-17150511 GCA_028567055.1 Leptatherina wallacei | reverse complement strand
TATGTATGTATGTATGTATGTATGTATGTATGTATGTATGTATGTATGTATGTATGTATGTATGTATGTATGTATAAACTTAAACTAGGTTTATATTTTGGTCCAAAGATAAACATATCAATGTTCATGTGCCTGTTAACTTATTGTGACTGTGCATATCACATCAGAAGATGCGGATCTATGAAGAGCAATCCTTCAAACAAGTACTATAATGAGAACTTCTATGAGTCCTCTGTGCTCACAGTTATCCATGTTCAGAGGATAGTATGCATAAACACCTTCAAATAGATTACCCAAATGCTCCCATTTAAGGGGCATCTGGGTTGGTGTACTCACAGGTCTTCCAGACTTATTACTTAGCAACTGGCCGATTAATCTCCACTAGAAGTCGGGAGCAAATGTTGTGTACCATATGCAGTATAACATGCTGCCACTTTTGAACATTCCCTGAAAAAGCAGTTTTAAAGCCTGCCTTTGTATCTGCTGAAAATCTTTTGATGTATGTATTTTGTGCTTATTTCTATTTACCTGATGATCATATGAAAACATGGTAAACAAATAAAAAACGATTGTAATGTATCAGGCTGTCAATGTTTTTACATTATATGCATGTTTTTATGCTGTTGTTAGCCTTTGATTTAAAGAGCCGTTGTGTCTTAATATACAACCAATTCTATGAATGTATCAATAAAAAAAGTACAGGTAGGACCGTCTATGTTAATGACATAATTCATTTGAATGCAGTTTCTATTTTTCGGTATTTATGAAAAACAATGAATGTGAAGTGAAATTCCACACGTCTGTTTGTAATTCATTATTATTGGCCAGCAACTTTGAGGAGGATATAGAAAATGTGTGGTGTAAATGACAAAAATGAAAATGAAAAAAAAATTGCTCAATTTGACTTTAAACAAATTAAATTTCTTGATGAAAGATCCCTTTTTTCCCTTTACTTTCTTTATTGACTGGTTCATTTGTCAGTTCAGGTGTTTCCCACATCTTAATTTAAATTTTGTTATCACATCTTTATACAAAAGTGCTAAATCCTTTCAGCAGATTTTTGTTTTAAATTTAACCATTACTTAACCAGGTAATTCATTACAAACAAATCCTGATTTACAATGATGATCCTGACAGTTTACACCGTGGAGAACAAAGGTCTGTGTGGCTCAGTGACTTAACTTGTGTGTTTTCTTAGAGAAGCACAATCAGCACAAATGACATGTGAGTTACAGTATATAAGACAGAGGAGCTCACAGAAATGGCTCCTCTTATGAATGACTGCTGGACACCGAATCAAAGCTAGCATAAGATCACAAATTATTTTACCAATAAACAATGAAAACAGCATAAACACGCTTCGAGCTGACATCAGGAAGATGTGCATGTTAAACATTTCATGGATTACGGAGTCAAATATTGAAAATAAAGTATGAAAACTCAACAGAACTATGACTGATTTGTAAATTATCCCGATTAATGATGCAACGATTAATGATTCAAGACATGTAATTGCAGTTTTTTTTAAAGTACTTGTCCACCCTTATAATAACTCCTACTGTGAAGCAGCAATAGATGGTGCAATTAACTGTAGTTATTACTGCAGACAGTTTTAATACTATAAAATATTAATTCTATCAAATATTGATCAAAAACTTTTTATTCTATCCACTGATGAATTGCAAAGCTTAATTTTCTGTTTTAAAAAAAAGTTTCACACAGAAACTCTTTTTTAACTCTTTTAATTATGGTTTCTATTTCAAAATTCCAAATTGTTACAGACTTGAATCAGACATCATTTTGATTTAACCTCACAGAGAATCGTTTGAATGTGTTGGAGAAGACTTCATGCAGCGGTCAGCCCTGTCACATTATCAAAAACAGGTTTTTGGTGAAAATTAGCAGAACTTTGTGCAGAATGCAATATTGTGACATTGTATAAACTTACTGTAATTATCCCACAGTCAGTGTGTGATGCAATCAAAGCCAAAGCTGGTCTAACAACTATTGTATTATTTGCCTATTTTCAGACATAGAATTGTATTTGCCAGTACTGTAGCTCATTCAAATCTCCACCAAATCAAGGCACAGCACTTTCTTCAAATGACAATGCTAAAAGAGTGGGCAACACAGAAAAAGTCAAATCTCTTCCCAAAGAGGAAGTTAACCAACTGGTACAACCTTTTTTGGGGGGGATAAGAAAAAAAACATTGACATTTTTTTTTATTGTGTCTGTTTGGTCTGGTTTATTCGTGATATCCAGGTAATGAACCATGAATGCAACCATAAAGATTTCAGTTTCATCAAGGCTGATTGAACCTCTCACAAAAAATTAAGGGGCTTCTTGCCTTTGTAACCATGAAATGGCAAAGTCCATTTTAAGACTCAATCTAAATATTTTACCTTTCAGATATGTGTTTTTTGGGTAGAACTTTTTTTTTTTTTTTTTTAAATGTGTGATTCAGAGAATCGTTTAAAAAGCAAGTGTTAACTCAATGTACCACCTGAGATACAGACATCCATGATGCACATTAAGTCGTGTGAGTGTGCATGTGTCTGGTTCCCAAAGCTGGACCTTTGATAGAGTTGGCCGAAATGATAGATTTAAGGCTTCAACTTGTTAAACAAAACAATATGTTAGGTTGTGGTAGCTACATTCATCTATTATATCCAATCTAAGTTATCACAAATGTTAACTGATCTGGAAAACATCATAAACAAATTGCATCAAGACAGTGTAGGAATCCTGTACAATATCTCACTCATTTGTAAGAGTTGATACCATACACCAAGTATCATTGCATCTCAACTATATCATAGTGTTTAACCATTAAGCATTCATTAAGAGTTTATATACTACTTATAAATGCTAAACAGGTGAATTAAACAAACTTAGAGAAGCAGGCCAAATGAGGATCGCCTCTTAAATGAGGAATAAACAAACCCAGTAAAGTAGCCTAGCTAAACAAAAAAGTTATCTGTAGAGGATGACAGACTCTATCCTCTAGGGAAGATGGGGTGGGAGGGTGTCACAGGGGAGTGCTTTCGGAGACACTCGGCTGACCGGGCTTCTGCACACAGCTCCGGGATTCCCTCCTCTTCCTTCCCAGTATTGTCCCACATCCTGCAGGGCCACATCTCCTCTCCTCTGCGGCCGACGCTGCCACAATAGCATCGGCGGGCACCGGGCATTGAAGGGTGACCAGAGGGACACCAGCAGTCAGCCTGACAGGATGTGACACACTCCTCTCAACAATTAATGAGTACAAAAGGAGCAGCTGACACGACATGACAGCTTAGCATGGCATTTCAGGCCTATGGCTGTGTGAGTGACATCTTCACACCCGGCTGTCACGTTTGGAAACAAAAATGGCCAGTGATGGTGAACACAGAAAAGACATGATGAAATTTATTCAACAAGAGGTTGCACAAAGCAATCTGGATGAGGGGCAATTGAGATACCTCAGTCACAGAGGCCATTCTGCTACCGAATTAGCCATTTCTCTGAGACTGAAAATAAATTTTGCTGCCAACATGAATACTTCCTGCAAAACTGTGGCCTATTTGTAGCTTCAAGGAAATTGCCTTGCACCTTTTTTGATAGAATATAAAGTTCTCCCACAGTGTTAAGAAAAAATAAAACGCCATTAATAATCCCAAAGCAAATTCAGCTATTTGTTATAATATTTGTCAGGGAAAATGCTTATAACACGCCGAGATAAAACATTCAACAAACTAGTATTGATAGCCTACTCTCTTTCCCCAGTGACTTCGCTGGCCTCGGTAAATGAGCAAAAGAGCTGAATTTCTGCCTCCTCTGGCGTCTTCCGACTGTGAGCAGCAGCTTTCTCAATATTAATAATAATATTACCGATGGCACCACTGAAAGAGAGGGATTAGTGCTCATAGTGCTGGATGAGAAGTCACCGCTTGGCTGGTATACATGTGGGATTTGACTTGACTTTTCTTTAAACACAGCCAATGGGAAGCCAAAAATCTTTTTCATTTAAGAGCAATTAAGTGGATCCCAGAATCACTGGCTCCAGCACGCCGCCGAGGATTTTTTTTCCCCCCTGGTTTTATTACCCATTTCCTCTCCCTTGCGCCAGCAGAAGGAATGCTCACTTTTCTCTCACAGAGCCACATTTCCAACGTCAGAATCACACAGGGACCACCGTGATTAAGTGCAAGCCAGTGCTTCCCTAAACATGTGAGACATTATGGACCCCCCTCCTCTTCCAAACACTGGAGAAGTGTTGTGTTCCAACATTTATGTGAAGTAATTAAAAACATCCACCAGTAATTTAATAGTTCTCACCAAGCAGAGACATGAAGTCTACAGAGTTTTTTACTCTCTGTATAAATAACCTGGAATGCAGTGAGTACACAGACGATTCAGCCTTCTTTTTTTTTTCTTCCTGCTTTTTGCAACATTTTGTAAGAAGCCCTGTTCTGTGTCACTCTGACCCGATATGAGGTTGTGCTTCTGAATTCATGTCTCAGAGAGCATACATCCATATATCACATTCTGGTATTAGATTCAAATGAAAGCTTTGCTATAGCTCCGAGACTGTCACTGTGCAAGTCTTACAGTCTCTCAACTTCAGCGAGCATAAAAATGACCTGAGGTTCTTGGGGCAGCGCTGCATCAGTATGTGGATGGCTGTGTGAAGCGCATGTCAATATACCAGAGAGCATTGCAACAGACATGCGGTTCAAATCTGCATCCTTTCTCACAGCAAGAGTGGGGCCATTCATGAAACTCTGAGCAAGTACAGCACTGAAATGCTCAACACATACTATTTCCGAAGCTGCAAGATACTGTTTGTACATCTAATTAGCTAAAGTAAGCAAACTAATTGTTCCTGAGTTTTTGTTTTTGTTTCAGTATTTTATTCTCCTCTTCCAGGGTAATTCTGTTTAAATTTGCACAATCTTTGAACCTAAAGCTACGATGCAGTACTGTGCAAAAAAGTCTTGGCTCTGCCTCTATTTCTTTGTATTTCGACTTTCTTGCAATCATAAGTGGTTTTGAGCAATAGTCCTTCAGGCTTCCTGAAGATCTTTCAAAGTTTTGCTGTGGTCATTGGCCGCTTTTTTCCACTCATTTTCAGTCCAATCCTTGTGTGGCCATTTACTGGAGAATTATGATTTTGTTGAGCCACTAAACGCTGACTCATGAATCATTCATGCATAAAAAAATATGGCATCTAACTCAAAGGATGAACCAGATTTGTGTCTATATGTAACAAACAAATTAGCAAAAAAAATAAAGCACTTTAAATCGTGTCTTTAGGCACTTTGTTTTTAGTTGCCAGCCACAAAGACACTTTAAGTTCACAACCAATATGTAAGATATCCCATGCATAAAACTTTGTTTTTGCACTGACAAGGTAATTTGGCATATCACAACATGGTGTGTCCTTAAAATTTTTGAGGAAACAGAGCAAATAAAGGACAAAAGAAGAAACAGGCAGAGGCCTGTTGGCATCACATTTACAGAGAGGACCACAACACAGCCAGCTCAGGTTTGAGGCCCAGCATGTAGCCTTGTCCTCCAGGTCCTCTCCCTCTTAATGCCCACCTTCCTGTCAAGCTACTTTCTGATAAAGGCCCTACATTTAGCATAAAAACTACCTGCAGTACATGAAAAGTAAGTGAGGGTGATGCTCTTAAGAAATAGATAATCCAACAAAGACCTGGCAAATGACCTGAGAGATGCTTATGGTCCTTGAGTTGATCCGTCTCCTGTTCAGTGAAGCTTCATCCCAAATGGTCTTCATGTCGAGACCATTCTTTAAAAAAAAGGGAAAATGGGAGAGAAAAATAGAGTATGCCAAATGATACAACAACTGGACTGAAAATCCCTGACATTATGTCTTGTGAAGTGATGAATCTTTCCCGGAGCCCAGACATCAACATTATTGAAGCAGTGTGGGATCCTCTTAATAGAAAACAGAACGAAAGCCAACTAATACCCAAAAAGGAGCTTTGAAATGTCCTTCAAGAAACCGGGTGAGCCAGTCCTGAAGACAGCTTAAAGACATTACAAGGAAGCTTGTCTAAGAAGGTTCAGGCTGCATTGAGAATAATGCTGGTCCAACCAAATGCCGACCTTCAAGTCTGTAGAATTGTGCAAATTCTGTTTTTGTCTGCATTTCAATTTATAACTGCATGCTGTGAAAAACCAGTGCACACCCCAACAATTTTCTTGGTAAAATGGATAGAAATGAGGGGTGGTACAAGAGTTAAGAAATCAAATTCAGAATCCAATTCCACCTTTGTGATTGAAAAAGTGTGGGAGGAAAACCTTAAAACTGCATTGATCCATATTTTCATACAAGCACTAGATCAAATAGGAGCACACTCTGTGAAAGGGGGTGCTCAGAGAGAACTTTGCAGTACTCCTCAGCACTAAAAAGCCTCTTAAACCCATTGTTTTAGTTTAACAGCCCACTTTTCTGTTTCAGCCACAGCAGGTAGTTACTTTCAATCAAAAAGCTCCACTGTGCTCTACCTGCACAGCAAATGATGGAGGTAGTAGGTAGCTGTGTCTTATAATGGACCACTGCTGACAGGCTTCCCTCAGTTTGAGTAGAAACCCAAACTGAGCAAAAAGAGTGAAAATTGGATTCAAATTCACAGGGAGCCCGGGAAATGAGCTGAGAGAAGACTAAAGACAGACTGGGACAGGGGACAGATGTTCTCCTGGTCTAACACACCTTATCTAAATTATATGGATCCAATTGATTTTCAGGTTCTGCTTAGTGACTCATCAGTCTGAATCAGGCTGTGTTATAACAGGGAAACCCTGCACAACAGCGGCTCTTGCCCATCCCTGAACTAGGACATCTCCCAATAAAAGTCAGAGTTGTGGGAAAACACCTGTTAGCAAACATTAGCAGCTCAAGCTGTTACTTTTCAAGGATCCAGCTACAACTAAGTTAACATCATGTTTAAAGAATACTGCAGCTCCTTTTGACCTTCTCAATGTTATAAAGACTGCTGCCTTACACATCTAGCATAACATAAGGTGGTAATGTGAGGTTACTTGCATTCACAAATCTCTAATCTTCTGACATCCTTGCCAGTCTTATTATAAAGAAATGAAAGAAGAAAAATAATTGTAGTTTGTTTTGAAATCACATTTGAATTTAAATTTAAATCACATTTCACAAGTGTTGCTATAGCCAAAATGTAAGTCATGACAAGGACTTGGTGAATGAGAACAAATGGGGTTTCTCAGGGAGACAGACCAAGTCTCCCTTCGGTGGCCATAAAGAAGACAAAGCTTTTTACAGTATCAACAGGCACAAGACGCGACCTTTTGGCCTGTTGGGGCAGAAGGTGAGAGCTCTGGGAGCAGAGGCCTGGTTCCAGCAGTCTGCCTGCAGACGAGATGCCCCCCCCAACGCAGCAAATTCCTTTCCATCTTAGATCACTGAACAGCTCTCTTTGGCACTCTGCCCTCAGTCCCTTCCAACTTAGAAATAAAAGCCCTTATTTTTTTGCAGGGGTGGCACCTTATAAAAAGACCAAAATAGAAGGAGTGGAACAAAAGTAATAAGTTTGGTGAGCTTCCACTGCGGCTTGAGCTGCTGCTTTTGTGCAGGTGGCTGATTTTAAAATTCAGATTAGACGGATGGGGGTGGAGGTTAAGTAGTCAAGTGAAGATTTCCTACTTCCATTCAAACGAGATTTTTAATATAAGTATAGTCATGAAAAAAAAGGAAAGGTTCATTCTACAAAAATATGTTCGGAATAAAGGAGTAAGTCTGTGTAACCTGGGGTTTTGTCTCTTATAGATGGGGATGACCGAGTTGCTCGGTGATCCGGCTGCAACATCAGCCACTTCTGATTTGATTGATATTCATGACTTCCAAGAGGGAGTGGGAGAAAACAAAATAAGTAGTGTAGCTGTTGTCATACACTGTCACATCTAGAAAGTCAAATCTTCTCTTGCACGATAGAGATCATCCTCCGCAGAGAATCACTGACTCATCTCACACCCAGATGCCCACACACAAATCATAAGAGGAAATGTTTCCTGTATTTAGTGATATCATAGCTTCATTGAACAAATGCTAGTTCTCCATCATGTCTATAACCTCAACAACCCCTGAAGGATACATGCGAGGGCACCAGCCAAGGGCATCTTCTGAGTAACCTAGAGACAGTGAGGCTCTGGCTTCCTACAGCAAACTGAAAAACACATCATGTTTCTAAAGAATAATGAAAGCTTGTACAAACGGGGCCTGCAAGCATCACAGCAGCAATGCTTTTTCTGACATGTCACGTCCTCTTAACAGAAGCCACTTTTTAAGAGCGCAGCTGGGGACATACATGGGGGCAGAGCGCCCTCTAGGGGACAGGGCTCTGAGTGGATTTGACAATAGGAGTCAAGTGAGTGTCAAATTACTCAGAGGTTATTGTATGCAAATTTTTCTTTAAATATAGTAGTTTGTTTTTATAAACTGATGTAAAAACTGTAGTTTTTTCCTCTTAGATATAAGTTGCTTTTTCATCCAATTCTAAAGAGAAATGAACTGGAAAAAATATGTCTTGGAGGTTCAGTATTTATACAAGTCAGTTGACTTGAGATTACATATACAGATATGACCAGAGTGAATAAGCTATTCTTTTCAGAGAGCATTTTTGAATCGACAGAGCACTTGCCAGTCTGTCAGCGTGGCGTGCAGGCTTGAGTTCACCCTGCCCCGAGCAAAGCCATGCACCACAGTCAGACTGCATTGAGGGAGATGCTCAGCCAGGTCACGCAACTTGGACAAGAAAGCTCATCACTTTCAGAAGTCAACTACAGTTACGCTGTCTTTGAGTCTGATTTACCGAGACCTTTATTTGCTTACAAAAAGTTTTGTTTTTTTATTCAAATGTCCATAATGTTGCACTCATGTCAAAATATCTACTTAGGGGTAAGGCTATAAAAAAATGACAGATCAGTTTTGTGAATGGACCATCAAATATTAATCCTCCCAAAGTAAGCTGAGCTTGGTGCTAGTGTTTTCCGGGAAAATAAATCACCAGAAATGGTCCTAACCCATTGTATACTACAAGGCCACTGATGGAATAGAAATGTGGGCTTACTCATTTTTTCAACGTTTGACAATTAAGATTAAAAAAGTGCTGCACAAACATTAAACTACAGCTAAACAGCTTAATTAACAAAATGCAGATTCATCCCATCTGCTGTAAACTCCCTTTAAATGCACATTTGGTTAATTAAACTTTAGGAATAATCAAACAGCTGAAAAGTTTTTTTTTTTTTTAAAAGGTCCCATTCTCAAAGGAAAGAGTACCCTCGCTTTTCCCTGCCACACAGGATGTCAACTACCAAATCCTGTGTAAAGTTCAGAAAAGAACATAAGTGGTTAACAGCATAATGAGAAAACAGGTTTGTTAATATTATAAATATGCTTCTAAATAACAACGGACTACAATTAGAGATTTCTGATCACATCAAGTATCTCAAGTGTGTGGCTTTAGAGAAGCATCCTTAACCTGGTGTGTGTTACATGGCTCAAAGATATAATCCATGTATATTGTGTCCAAAAACAAAAGGCAATGGGGCAAGTTATCAGCTAAGGCCCTCTTGTGGAATAAAAATGGTAACTGTAAGAGCAGGAGTCAAACAAATGTCAACATTGATTTTTTTTTCCTTTTTTTTCTTCTCGCAGACAGTGATTTTAATTTCAGAAAAATCACAAGTTCATACACCTGCCATTTTCACTAGAAGTTATATGCAAGGGTTTCAGAACAGAACAGGCTTCAACGTCTGTTACATGTCAAAGAGCTGCAGAACAGAAACATATTGGTATCGTGTCAAATACAGATATATATTTATATATATATATATTTATTTAAAAAAAAATCTCTTAACTTGTGACACTACTTTTAGACTATAGCCATAGTTCAATGCCCAGCAATCGGCATGATATTTCAATGAACCTGCTAAACTTTACTAACAACTCAAAAATGTGGCTTCTCTTTGACTAGGTATTAGTTACAGAACATGCCTTCAGACACCCTTCTTTGCTGTTTACTTCAGTGATCAGTCATTCAACATTCAACATAAAACTATTGGGACTCTGGTACAACCTGTGTGGTATCATGCTTCCCTCTTCAAGCCTACTCAAGCTGGAACAGGTCGAACATAAAAGTCATTGTCAAACTTAACTTTATTAAAGGCAGATAACTGTGGTCTTGTAGTCATAACTATCTATTCAGTGTTAAACTGCAGGGACATGTTTCATTTCAATGAGCTATGTAATAAGAAAGTCCAATCCTGCTCTTGTAGACAATATTGTTGATGTGCGAAGTGAGCCTCTTGATGATTTTACACAACATTTCTAAAGAGAATAAGGTTTAAGACAGAGGGTCGAAACAATCCATTACGATTAAGTGCTGTAGGTTTGTCCTTCTGGTGGTTGTGGAAGCTTCATATTTTCTTTGGACATCATTAGACGCCTTAACTCTTGAAGAACAATTTTAATGCTATAAGAATTCTGCCATTTTGCTAATATTGGTATGCTACGTGAATCCACCTGTGAGAGAAAAGGGAAGAGAGAGACAAGAGCAAAAAACACTGCATCAGTCAGTGACAAAAGCCCTCACAGTAAATTATACTGCTCACATCCAAGAAATATCCACATTAAAACACTCATACATCACCTAGTGATCAAACTTACCGACCCGTTGGAATTATTTATCCCATTCATGCTAATTTTTGTTACAAATCTAACAGTCGGCGCCGTCTCTGGGTACCTAGGTCCACATTCCACTTTCAGACTGTATATCCTGTTCTCGTAATTGGTCTGAAAGTCAGGGGGGGGAGAAGCAGGGGAAAATAAACTTGCAGTACATGTGAATGGACATTATTGTCCGTCTGTATCAGAAAAACAATCCAAATGCTGAATTTGCTCTGCTTACTCTTGCTGGCCCAATGATCATGCCTGTCCACCGTGTGAGAGTCATGTCTTCATCATCCTCCAGGCCCCAGCTGACTGTGCCATCACCTTCGCCCTTCTGGCCTTCTTCAAGCTCCTCCAACAAGCGAAAATTGCGTGGAACTTTAACTCCTGCAGCAACCATAACAAAAATATGCACACAGATTTATAAGATATTCTGCAAACAAAATTATGAAGGAACAAATTTAGCCTACTAGCAAGGATTATTGGTGCATCCAAAGCTTGATATTTCTTATAGCACTGTGCCATGAGCCATATTACACATAAATGTGATGTTATATCCACAGTAATTCCCCAAACGATTATTAATTTGCTGCTTCAAATACTACAACAATCTACTCCTCTCTGAGAACATCTGGTAAAATCTTTAAAAGTCTTGGTACTTGTGTAATATATCTTTACAGGAAAAGAGGAAATTACATGTTTTTTATTTTGTTTTTAAAGATTCACACGAATCAATCACTGACAGATGGAGCGTATAGTATTGATCATTTCATTACAATGCCATCCTCTGTGGGGAAATCTACAGTTCTGAGATTAAAGGGGCTTTTACTTAAACATTCATCACTCATCCTAAGATTCTTGAAAATCAAATACACCCAGACAGAAACATCCGCCTTCAGGCAGCAAATACAACAGCAAACCCCCACAGGACCCACACTAGCACCTCGGTGGGTCAATAATGTTTTGACGATATTCGGCAGGTGTTTTTAATGTTCTGGAAGAGGGAGGGAGGGTCCCTTTTCCCTGATGATTTGGTTGTATGCAGAGGGAGTTTTGACAAAAGCACAAGAGCTGATGCTGCTCTGGTCAGGACAGACTGATCAACAGAAAAATAGACTTGAACTATTTCTTTCAAATAAGCCAGTGCAGATGCGATTTTAAATGTTCAAAATCTTAACACTTAAATTGTAAAGCATTTGAAAAGGTCAGACTTAAAAACTGTGTTAGGAACTTCTTTTTCCCCCCGATTTTATACACCAAAAGATAACAAAATAACTGGCAGCTTAATCAGATATTTACATAAATCTGAAACCAATTACTAATAAAAAAATAAAGCTGATGTTTTGGCAACCAAATTACTGGTTTTATTCAATCATAATTAATATCCAGAAAGATAACAAAAACCTAATCAAATAGCTTTGTCACTGCAGGAGCTCCAACTGCATCACTTTCAATTCTATAGTCATAAATGTGATGCATCTATGTGAGCTAAAGAGGTTTAAACATGTGAAGACGGGACTGATACAAGAAATGACAGACTGCTGCAACAGACCACAGCATATTTGTGCTGCCAACTGTTGAACTGCATAAAATTTGATACATCGTTCACTTAATCTGTATGTTTTTAACAAAGAAACTAAACACAAACCTGCACTCTTAACAACTGTTTAGAAACCGTCATGAGATTTGAGGCACATGAACCTGTGCTGCAGATTTTTTTACAAATAATTCAGTCACATTCATTCGACTTATGGCCAGTGTCGTAAGAACCAATTTGGTAACATTGTTCCAACCTACTCAAGTGTTCAACAACTAAGAAAATCTAATAGAAAATGGTCAAGACTGGTATCAGAACACAGTGAGACAGGCAGTTAATGATGAGTAACTTTAAGCTTATAACTGGAGGAAGTTGAAGGGTAAAATTCTTGGGTAAAACCAGTGCTATTAACAAGTATGATCCTGACAACAAATTCATAAAAAGGGAAATTAAAATAAATCTTTAAAAAAGGCTACATAAATGAGGAAAAGAGAGAAAACTAGAAAATGTCCATTACCTAATCACTCATTACACCTCCTTAGACTTCAGTCATCAGTCAGATTTCACAAATTACTTCTGAAAAATCAATTCTTCATATCTGCTCACTATGGAGGAGTGAGCTGTATACCATCAATTTATCTTTATTTTTTTTTTTTAATTGCTCAAGACTTGTCTGTTCTTTGTCAACATTAACAACACTTGCACAGGCATCAGAAATTATGGTATTTTTAGCTCATTTCAGTTCTACTACTCTCAGCACATTTCAAGTGCCAAGTAACAAGAGACTGCAGTCGAGAAAAAATTCGGATAAGAGGGCTGTAACTTAACAATTCCTCAGGTGATAAATTAACCTGCCAATAATATTCTCATTTCATTTATCAAACATTCAAAAAGGTTAAAAAAAAGGACATATCCAAACAAATATTTGTTTAAAAACATCTAAAGATGGATTTTTGTTGTTGTAGTTGTCAACAGTCCAAACCACTCACACAGTCAGATTACACTTACAAGATTTATAGTTTGAGAATTAATTGACAAATCACGTTTGACATAACAATAAAAAAAAGTTACTCAAAATAACCATAGTATTTTCTGCGCATTTTCAGCTTAGACATTAGTCTTGATCACAACCAGACCATCAGGGAAATGAGCTATTGATTTAGTTTGTGCGTAGTAACTCGCAAAGAATACTGCTATTCTACATGAACACAAAATACTCAAAGTCCTTTCCAATTAGAAGTGACTTCCTAGTTTTACTACTTTGCTACAACAAACCCATCATATGTGATTTTATCAATGCATGGGACCTTATCTCAAATATTTATTTTCTTTAAAACACATTTTTACTCAGCAATTGAAAACATAGTGTGCAATTTTGCAAAGCACGCTTCCTGTTAAGTGCTACAGCAGATGTGGGTTCCGACTATATCCTGAAACGAAGCGTGCCATCTGCAGTAGTGGTAACATTTCATAAACCCAGAGCGTTTCTACACCCCCCTACTTAACAATGGCAAACATCTGCCTCGTGCAATGACGTGGCTGTATCCCCTTAATATTTGCCTGGAGTTAAAGAATTAATAAGTGAAGTGCTCATGAAAGCAGGAGCTGGTCTGGTCTCTACATAACATTTCCGCCAACGTTGTTTATTGCAGTTTACGCTGTCACAGAGAATCTATTTGGGTTTACTAATTATTTTAGTTACTTTTAAATAATAGCAATTTGGTACTTGTAACACCTCAAAAAACGTTTAACTGTTTATACTATGCAACTTAGTCTGATACAGGGACTTGCTAGTCGGACGCAACGACTTCGACATTCACTGCCGCGCGGTGCTGGAATATTCTAGTCGCTAAGATAGGCTAGCCAGTACCGTCTGCGGTTGTTTACAATCCTCATTAATGGAAATTTACTCAAGCTATTAAACATTTTAGGGAATTACACAAATTGAAGAGCTTTTCTTGTAGATAAAGCGCCCCAGTATTGATAATACCAACGCTTATTTTTGACACCTTGTGCTACTTGCGCTAACTCACGGGGAAAGCTATTCACTGGCCTCGCTTTAGCTCGGTTAGCTCCACGACATAGATGGCTCCCGTAAAGACCAGCGCTCTACCATGAGAAAGCGTTAATCAGGAATATTTAGATAAGAACAAATTATAATCGTTGCATGTGACTAAATCCTCACGTCTACTACTTGATAAAACAGACCAACCCCAGCTTTAGCCGCACTTTGCGCCGCTGTAGGCGTTAGTTTGAAAGCACACGAACCTGAGGAGGCCGCCATGTTCTTCAGCCGAGTCCAGAAGCACAGAGAGGTGTGACATCACAGCGGTTCAACCCAATGGGTTAAACCCTTTTATTATACAGTCATTGGTTAAACCCGAGCGAGCAGCATCACACCGGCGGATCGTTGCATTGCAAGCACCTCACCATACACTAACACATTTGGTCAGACTGCGAACCTACTTTCATGCGATCTTTAAATGACCTCTTATTTTATTATCTTATTTTGTCTTTTATCTTTAAGTTCACAAAACATCAGTTGCGAACAACAAATTCTGATTAAGTATAAGTGCTGCGTTCAAAGTCTGAGTAAAAGATCAGCTATATTTTACTTTAAAAGATTCCCATTTTTAACAGTTATGAGGCATTTAGATGATTCTTGCCGTATTAAAGTGTATGTTATATACCTCAATGGTAAATGTAAGTGTTGGAATTTAAGACAAGTCATATGAGCCAGTATGTTTTCTCCTGCTCCATTAATCCAGATATGTCAGACAGGATCAGCGGTGGAAAGTGCACAACTTTTAACACACGTTTTCTAATATCTACTACTTAATATCTCTCCACTTTGAAACATTTAGGCATTACAAAACTTACTTTTTGTTGTTTTTACAAATATATAAATGCTTTTGTGTGCATGCGAATTTACTTCAAGGTCTTTTGTTGCTCCTTGTAAGCCCCAAGTCATTTTGTATTATTGATGGGAAAAGGGCCTATATTTTGTATACATGTTTGTGTGTGTGTGTGTGTATACCAAATATCCTGATAAGGCATATAACACATATTAAAACATAACTTAGTAAAAGGGGCAAGCTCTCAGGATGTTAACAGTCCTGACCAACTGTTTGATTCGTTAGCCCCGATATTTATTTTCTTTTGGTCAGATTTGAGTGGACATTTCCAAACCATAGTAAGCCAAAACTTTACAAAAAAGGGAACGTTTTAAATTGTACATGAAAATATAAGTTTCATCAAAAGGATGCAACAAAATGCTACAGAGCAAAATAAAATATGTACACTGCTTTAGGGCTTCAAGTTGATTAAACAACTTTTAAGAAGCAATTGGAAAACATGGCACAGACTCTGGAATTCAAAAACTTAATTACGGTTTAAAAAAAAGAAAGGAACTTTCCAATTTCAGTGAACATTTTATTTTTTCTTCATACAGTCAATGGAAGCTACACTGCAGCAGCAATGAGCCGGAGAAGAACATAACATACACCAGAGCAGCGTAACACAGCAAGAGTTATCCTTTTAAAAATGGACAGCAAACAAAAGAAATGAGTATTTTTAAATATTAGCTCTATTACTTGCCACTTTGTGAGTTTACCCCACCCTTTCAACAGACAGACAGATGGACTCTTTAGTGAGTCATTAGGTAATTCTTTATGTCTAAATCATAGGAGAATGCACCCAAGAAAACATATGCTGGTTTAATTATACAAACTTTTTACAAAATATTTCTATAGCAGTCTGAGAAAAGGAGATGGACCAAGGATTTAACATTAAGGACTGTGCATAATTGCAGGGTGCGTCTCAAGCAAGGAGCCGAACAGTCTTTCCAGTCACCGTCAAGTAATCCTCGTCAGCCAAGGCTCGCAGCGCTTCATCAAACAGCTCCTTAGTGATTGCCTGCAAACAGGGTGTCACAAATTATTGCTTAATAATTTTTATTTTTTTTATTTAAGTGTTTTAAATGGCACCTTTGACTGAATTTAATGACATCTCCCATGCTGGAGTTGAGGTACACTGTATAATTTGGGTCACATGAATCCATAAAGGTAACATTTATTTGTAATCTAATTACTTTATTCCTGTTCACGTAATAGCGTTCTACTTAACAGCATTTACTCTGTTCTATCTAAATAATTGAAAATGGACAAATTTTAGGATTTTTCTACATTTCTTAAATAATGGCTTAAAAGTTGAACTAAATCCCAATAAAACCCTTACAGTTTCAGACTGTCCTCTGAGGTCATCAAGCAGCTGCTGGTATTTCATTGCTGGAGTCTTTCCTTTGGCCTGGATCAGCTTCTTCAGGGCTTGGGCAACTTCTTCTTTACGCTTGCGAGCCGTCGCACTCATACCTGTAAATTAGAAACATGGTAGTGAAATACACTTATGATAGAAAACCTTCACGTTTTGATTTATATATTTTTAAAAAAAAGTCTGAAAAATGTCATTACTTCCTGGAGACTCAGCTTGCATAACGTGTCCAATAAGTCACAGTATCAGAGTTTTAATATTTGATACTCATAGGAAAGTGGGAGAAATGTCCCTTTAATATCTCAGTCTGCTGACTGCATGTTGAAGAAAGCAGGCCTTCATGTTGCATACCTGTTGTCAAAATAGAGATGTCAACAAATCCTGTCCTGGGGTCGGTGGCTGACTGCTTGAGGGCCTCTCGGTGCAGCCGCTTAGCCTCCTCCACGTCGATGGTCTCCACCTTCTCGGAGAAGCGTACCTTGGCGTGCGCTTCTGCCAAGCGGATCAGCGACTCGAGCTGTCTGGGGTAGGCAGACACCATCCCACGGCCACTGCCGATCTTCCTCATGTCAACATAGGCCTGAGGGTAAACAAGGACAAGGTTGGCTGCAGTCAAAAAGACAGATACCAGATGACGCTTTCAATGTTAAACATATAAAAAAATGCCAAAGCCGGCAGGCAACGTTCCCAAACTATTAAAAAGATTAAGCGAACCTCGATGAGGGCTTGGCTGGCTTCCTCGCTCAATCTTGGATTAATGTATGTCCGTGCGTATGCGATGTAGTCCTTCAACACTGCCATGTCAAGGAACTCTTCCTCCATCTGCTCCTCACTCTGGTAGTACAGGGACACCAGGTGGTGGGCCAGCCTGCGGTCGTAAGCTTCGTCCTGGGGATCCAGCATCAGGAAGATGAGGTCGAATCTGATGGAGCGAGATATGCAGCGTTAAAAGTGATGGTAGCATTTGTTGCATGAGCAAAGCCATAAGGGCTAAGGCTAGCATTTGTTTGGACATAACCCTTCCTCTCCCCATTAGTCAATAAAGTGAGAGGAGAACCAAGTTCTATCTCTACTTCAGTTTTAACCTGGCTTAGATCAGGAGATGGATGTGTTCAGAAATTCAACATATGGAGAGCAATCTGAAAACTTCTTATAGTAACTCATCAGCATGTTCTTACTGACAGTGTTATACTTGAGAATCTGATTGGGTGAAAGTGAACCACATGTCTAAAAAAAACTTTTTTTCAAATGCTTAAAAAAAAAAAAATCTTATTGGGACTACTGCTCTTCACCTGGAAAGCAGTGTATGAGGGAGCTGGATGTTCTCAATGGTGGTCTTTTTGGGGTTCCACTGAGATTCTACAGGGTTTGCAGCTGCCAACACGGCAGTGCGAGCGTTCAGCTGGCAAATGATTCCAGCCTGCAGACAAACAAAAAGAGAAACCATAGCTAAATTCCTTTTGTGGGTAGACTACATATTGTAGTTGAATTTGCTCCCTAAATGGATTCAAATGAGTTTAAAAATCTGTCAATCATACCTTGGCAATGGAAAGGGTCTGCTGCTCCATGACCTCGTGCAGCACAGAGCGTGTGTTGTCGCTCATCTTGTCAAATTCGTCAATGCAACAGATGCCGTTGTCGCTGAGCACCAGGGCTCCAGTCTGCAGGACCAGCTGCCTCGTCTCTGGGTCCTTCATCACGTAGGCGGTGAGACCCACAGCGCTGGAGCCCTTTCCTGACGTGTACTGGCCGCGGGGCACCAGGTTGTAGACATACTGCAGCAGCTGAGACTTGCTGGTGCCAGGGTCTCCGCACAGGAGGATGTTCACCTCTGCACGGAAGTTTCCCCGACCGGTCTGACTGAAGTCCTTACGAGTGCCACCGAACAGCTGAAGCAGGATTCCCTGGAACCAGAGAAGGGAAGGAAGTGTAAAACACAAACAAAAAGGAAGACTGCTCCATTTATTTTGACAGAAAAGTCACATTGATTTCCTCAGTACATCCAAATGAGATCTTCTCAGACATTTTAATCCATCAGAACCAGAAAATGAAGGTCAAATTAACATCTAACAAAATAGCCATGAAAAAGCAGTCATTTGAATTTCTATTTTTTTGTGATGTCATAGTTGAACATGTACAACTTACCCTGCTAGCCTCACTGTTGTGTTCAAATATGTGTCAACAGTTAATTGAGCAGTAGCTCATGTTAATTGAAAACTAAATTTACCAAAATATCAAAATTATTTTTCATTAAATTTGTCCTACAGATCAGCATTAAATGCCATGAACTGCAGGGAAAACAATAAGAGAAGAGGCAACAGCAAGGGTGCAGCTTACATTGCATATTCAGACCCAGCTCTGTTGGGATGGGATGGTCAGACTGTACCACCTTAACATTTTGCCACAGGAGGAGGAGAAAAGAGTGCCCCCACGATATAAACAGTCTATGTAGATCTTTAAGGGAAGGGTTTTTTTTTAAAGCGGTTACAGAGCAAAATAGAATAAAGAGAGGAATGTTGTTAAAAAGTGGTCGGTTAGCAGGTCTATACCAGTATTCAACATCCTGCGACTCAGAATAACGTCCAACTGGCTGAACTGGTTTGCTGAAAGCATTTTTTTGTTGTAGGGTATACAGCCTTAACCACAAAGCCACCACTTTTTTTTTTTTTACCTCCCTTTTCAGGAAAAACAAACATTTTTCCTTTTTAAATATGGATGAGCCAATGGTGATGAACTGCAAGGGTGTTATTAGTGAATCCCTCCCCGACAAGTATGTACATATGTTCGACTAAGTGGAGTGAAACCTAAAACCATTAACCGCAGTTATACTTACACTCCCACCTTTATCTTCTTACCTTAACTTTAGCATACCCAATTCAAAGGTTTTGTACTCAACCCTAATATGCAACAGCAGAAAAAAACAATGACAACCAACATTGATGCAATGTTAAATTAGCCTTCAGCATCACAGGAATACACCCCGACACGCCTACTTCACCACGGTCACAAACGAATGCAATCGCAGCGTGAATTGCTCCCGTTCTCATCCCAGCACCCACCTTTTTGATGTCCTCGTGTTCGTAGATACTCGGTGCGAGGGCGGAGGAGAGGCGTTCGTAGACATCTGGCTTGGCTGCCAGCTCCTTCAGGGTCTGCACGCGGTCCTCGGTGAAGAGCTTCTGTTCGGCCTCTTCGTCCAAACCGTGTAGGCGCTTTTCGTCTGTCTTGCGGAAGTGGATGGCGTCAATATGGGTCTTGTAGACCGACTTCACATTATTCTGACGGGGGTTAACGCGCATGGGGACAGCTCTGTAGATGCCTGTGTGGACAGAGTTCACGTTAGAACCTGGTGGAAATTTCAAAGGCAAAAGGCTGATTAATCTGTAACAACCTTACCGGTGATGTTCACTCTGTCTCCTGGCTGCACTTTATCCACCAGGTCATTATGAGCATACACAATAGTGGTGTGGGGTGTCTGACCAGCTGGCATGTCTTCAGGAGACTCCTGAATTTTGACCTGTTTCATAGAGACATCGGTGAAGTGAACAGACGTCATGACACAACTAATTACCACCCGACACATTCGGAGATTAGGCGTCAATGATAAATAATGTGCCCCCCAAAAAACAGCCCCACCAAACTCTCACCATCTGTTTGTCTGAAAAGACTGAGCGGTTGTGAACGAGCGCCAGGCTGTGGGTGGTGTTACAGTGGCGACACACGGCCGGCTCGGCGATGCGGCCGCGATCCACCTCCACGCGGGTGCTGAAGGCGCACACCTGGCACTGGAAGAAAGCCTCCTGCATCTCGGGGATGAGCTGCGAGGTGCGGATCACCATGCCGCTGATGGTGATCAGCTGATCGATGTCTGTGGACCCGCAAGGAACAGAAGCTTTAGTCTGAAGCTGATACTTTGGTGTTCACAGGAATCCCACAGGAAATATGGGATGGAATATTTTCACATGCGCTCATCTGGTGACGCAGCCTGGATTTATGAACACACATATACACCTACCTTCTGGGTTCAGGCTCCTCATGTTTCTGGTTTTTAGGGCGTTGTAGGGGCGGACTTGGATCTGGTACTCAAGGATAGAGTCTGGGAAACGCTCAAAGAAAAGCTCGTTGACTGCCATATCGAAGGTTGGAATGACTTCCTGCAAAGTAAACAAGGAACTTATATATGAGCATCATTATGCTGCAAACCAAAAAAGAAAAAATATCAAAAAGAAAAACAAATCTCGACTAAAAGGGACAATGCAGTTACTTCTTTTGATAATTTGCTAGTTTGTTCATGTCTTTAGGGTTTAACTTTTCTTTCCTTTTATTATTAACAGGATTTTTAATTGAAGCGTGTGTGAATACTTAAAGGAGATGAAGACTACAATAAATATTAATCACTTATCGTTTGACATGGTTGGCTCAAATTTGATATTGCACCTGATTTGAGAAAATAGTTTATTACAGATTTGTTTATTTCACCTGTGGGTAGCAGATGAGCTGCCTGTACAACTCTGCATCAAAGGCCTGCACATGGCGTGAGTTCACATTCAGCACAGGATCCCCGACAACACTGATCTGAGAGATGCAGAGAAAAGAAGCAATAATGGTGAAGATATCTAAAATACAAAAATGTTCTGCTATAATAAGACTTAAAAAGTTCGATCACATTGAAATTCTGTAGCGAGAGACTGACTTATATCTGCATGGAACGACAGATCAGGATTAAATGAAGTGACGAGTACTCTACCTCTTCCAGTTTCTGCATATACAAAGGCTCGTTCAGGTCCAGACCAGCATTCTCATCCTCTGTGGAAGTCGGGTCGATGAACCTCTGCAGAAACCTCTGGAGGCACAGAATATAACACTCTTACAAAACTGAGAGAAGATACCTTAAGACAGCAGACGTCATGACTTATTTCATACCTGGAACTTCTCCTTACAGGTCCCCACATTGACATCAGTCCCCCAGATCACCAGCCTCTGGGCTGCGTTTGGTTCGCTCGCAACAGCCCCTTCTGCACTGGGCTGAGAGAAGATGGTGAACAGTTAATTTTTCTCGATTTCAGTTTCATGCAAGTCGAATAGAATCCCAGCACCACAGTGCCGACTCCTCCACTGACCGGCTCAGAATGGAGATCAACTTGTGGAGCTTTCCTAACTGATCCCAGATCAGGGCGCTGTCTAGCTGGTGTGCCACGCACTCCACTGCGTGGGGTGCCTTCAACCCTTGAGCTGGGGGTCCCATACATAAGAGGGGAGCTCATGTCCACCTCATTTGGCAGGACTGTAAAAAGTCATATTAAAAAGATGACCACAACTCCCAATGAATTCTCTTACAGTAAAGACCAGAAATAAAATCAAACAAGATTACCTGAGGGACGTGGGCTGGAGAACAGAGAAGTGTCCTGTGGAGCTGCAGGACTGAGTATGTCAGTGGCCGGGGAGGTTGGCATCGGCATGAGGTCCCCGGTGGAGGAGTCTTGGCCTCTGCGCCGCTGAGAGGGAGGCGAGGTGGGATCCTGGCTACTTGCTGAGATTACACAAGACAAGATCATCAAAGTGTAATCCAGAGACTCACAACATAGGACTACGAAACATTTCACTAGGATTATCGAAAGGGAGGAGAGTTTATTGAACATACGTGTGGGTGGATTTGTGTTCCTTCCACGTTTGCGACCAGGAGTCGAACTTGGAGAAGACATTGTTGCAGTGATATCTGTCAAGAAAAGACATTTAAAGTGTTTTATAAAGTCATGTACAGAAAATGAAAAGGTCACTGTGTTCAAGCCTGATGTTAAATCCTGAATGTCACTTTCGTTTTCATCTGGTTACTAGATTTTTGTTTTTTCATATGGCCACCTGCTCAGTCTTGCAGACAAAAGGAGATGCTTGGCAAACATTTTATCTCCACTTTCCTACCACCATTAATTAGGTTTATATGCATCAAGTAGGTAACCAAGAGTTCTCGCGATACAGTGTGTATATAAAACGTGTGCTTTAGTAAGATCACAAAAAAATCGATTATTTTCCTGGGACCATTATTTTCTCTGCTAACACTTGGGACGGAAAAGAAAAGCCTTCCAGCATCATTTGCTTAACAGAGTAATAAAGGCTGCTTTTCACGTTACACGTTCACACTATAATAATAACTGTGTGACTATAAAGTATTTTATGCTATGTAAACCGTCTTAACTCCGTCTTCTTCGGTGGATTCAGTCATATAATAACACTCCAGGCCACCATTTGACATGTGGCTGCAGGGACACAATGAAGTATCACTCGCAGTTTTTAATCTGATTCGACTGATTCAAAGTTAGCTTATATAAAACAAAAAACACCCTCGTGCACATCAAAGTGAACTCTTCCAACAACCCACAATGTGATAAATTCTCTACAAGTAGCCGTCTTAGATGAGATAAGTTGAGAAAGAAATGTTTCTCTTACCTCTTCTTGTGTGTTCCTACGAGTGTTGCAAAACTGGCGCGAAACTCTGGGTGACGTAATTTTCGCGGGGAACTTTAGACCAATGAAAGACCAGGACTGTCCTCCTCTTTCCGGGAAACTCCTTTAGTTAAAAGGGGTTTTTCTTTTGACATTCTTTTAGTGTAGCCTCAATTGATCGTACAACATTTATTTGAATAATGTTTAAATTAAACGAATATCGTACAAAACCACCGCTATCTTTATCTTTGTATATCAAACAATAATAGCTTTTCCGACTCAAAGTCCTGTCCCCATTCTAATTTTGGTTTGGTCCAAACCAAAGCAACCTTTTCTGCTTCTCCGTGTTTTTGCAACAAGTCTCTACGACAATATAGCTTTCGATTACGAAGAGTTGTATTTGTTATCCCCATTTAACACTTCAATTGGTAAAAACGGTAAAAATCAATCGATCCATAATTTATTTATTTATTTATCTCATAATAATTTTACTCAGGAGATTAATAAATGTAATTTTATTGTACTTTATCAATGTATTAACATATAGGTTGAATCAAGTCAACTGGACACACCTGAGGTCTCCTTATAGAGACCATTGTCCATAATTTTACTGGAGGCTAAGTGTCAATCGGTGTCATTGATCTCCCTGGGATAGCTGAAAGGATGCTGTTGTAGGTGGGGGATAGGTAAGGTCCTCCTATTAAGTGAAGGCTTCTTTACTTTGACATAGATGGCCTCTCCCCACTCACACTACTTGTTTTCTCTGTCTAAGGCTTTAACATAGTGAGGCAAGCCAAGGGAATTTTATTCGAATAGCACATTTAATACATAAGGTAACTAATTGTGCTGTGTAGGATGACAAAACCTTCCCTTTCCCCCTTTACACACATCCTTTTGTGGAGATATCTCTATTTAAGATATATCTTTAACCCAGGATTTACTTTGCTTGAGTACCCTCTGTCTTTCCCAATAAATTTTAAAGAAAACAAATCGTTAAGTTTATGCTCAATAGTTCATAAAATATACAGGTGAAACTCTTCAGGAGGGGTAGAACATTTTCTATTTAAAATGTTACAGCACAAATCGAAGTTAAGAGAAAGTACTAATTGGTTACAAATGGGGTACTTAGTGACATTGTACTGCTAGAACAAGTTAGATGTGACTCATTAGTTTGAAAAGTCTCAGGATATGACTGGAGGTGAGCGAAAACGGCATATTTAAAGAGTAAGTGGAGAAAATGGTTCTAATTCAGGGTCTGCATATATATATAGGAACATCTATACCAAGTTTGGGCTAGTCCTTGTGTCCAGATGGGAAAATACATACAGAAGAAGGCAGCAGTGATAGATGTATTGATCATGAGCAGCAGCTACAGCAAAAAGGGACCCAAGAAGCTATAAAACACCAAAAGCTGAAGGTATAAGTTGAAAAGAGGTGGACGGTGAATGCAACAGTGGTGCCTGTGGTGATCGGAGCACTCAGGGTTGTGAACAAAGTAGGAGACTGAATCCAACAGATCCCAGGAGCGCCATAAGAGATAATTGTCCATAAGAGCACAGTCCTGGGAACATTTAAGATACCGAGAAAACTCTCAAGCTCTTAGGCCCCTGGTAGAGGGTCCAAGCTGGAAAGAAGGACATGAGCAGAGTTTTTTTTACCAATTCATTATTTTAAAAAATTGTAAATCAGATTATGTTCTATTATGTGTTTATCATCCTTTATTTGCTCATATAAGATAATCATGGGAGCCATAATAAGTCATAAAGAAATAACATGCAGATACACACTCTGACCACCTTGTGGTGCAGTTTCCATATCAGAGGGGAGAATGAGAGGAAAAGTACTGCAAACTTCCGTGGCGGAAAACGATGGAAACATTTCCGAGAAGTGTCAGTACATGTGTGATTTACAGGAGCCTCTTAAAGACACCATCTGTAATAAAAGAACACCAGAAATATGCCACTTGGTCATGTTAAATGTCTACTACCATGTGTTCAATGTTTGCAATTGTATTATAAACCATGTTGCAAATATTTTAAACCACATGTAACTTCCTTATATTCTGTTATTCAACACAAATCTGAGCATTTCTGTTGACACCGCAATGGTCTGTTAGACCAATTTATCTAGCAGATAAAAATACTTTATATTTACAAAACTATTTAGGCATTCTGAAAATAAAGTGGTATTTTTTTCAACTTTAAAAAGACATAAGTAATAACCCCCGACATATATTTGAATATAACATCTACTTAAGCTTTTTCTACCTTTGCCAGTAAGTTAGTTTTTCTTATATTTTTTTTTCTGAAAATGCTTTAATTTTAAACTTTTAGTTGTACTGCTCCTTTTTTGAGACTGTTTGAGTCCGACACTTGAAATCCCAGTAAAAAATTAATGATGATCCGAAAGCCCTAGAGTACATCCTGCAGTATGTAAACAACTCTGAACCATTCATACAATCATAGTAAAAAGTGGGTGGTATGAACGCCACGCCCCCTTCTCCTCAAATGGGAAGTTAACCGACACCACATGACCTCCTTTTACACTTGACTGGCTCGTGAGAGGGCGGCGTGTGTGACGTCTGCGGGGAAACGATACAAAACACTGCGCGAAATTAGTGCTGCTTCAGAGAAGTGACAATCCTCAGCGTTATCCGTGACAGCAACCTGACAGCTAAAGCCTAACAAGAAAAGTTTTGAGAGATTTTAAAAAGGGAGAAAGGCGCCTGCGCAGGAGGGAAATTAACCTGCGGGTTCACGGTGCAACAGAGTTGCCACACCTGTGGGTTATTAATTTTTTTTTTTTAAAGTTGATTTTCTTACTTAACCACGTGGACAAATCACCAGTGTTCATGTGTGACATATACAGCCTGGACTCTCACTGCGTGTCTCCACAATGCAACATGAGTTGGGCGATGGAGCCTGCTAACTTCTATGAGAGTACCAAGCTGGGGGGCCCACAACAGGGGGTCTGCAAGCCGGGCGGCAGGATGGACGGCCCGGGCGAGGACAGCACCATGGTGGAGCTGAGCACCACCTCTGCCATATACGACGATGAGAGTGCCATCGACTTCAGCCAGTACATCGAGTCCATGACAGCCGTGCCAAACCTAGAGCTGTGCAACGACGAGCTCTTCCTCGATCTGTTCAATACTGTGAAGCAGGAGAAAGCGGATTTCTTCAATATGCAAAACTCTGTGCTGTCCGGCGGCATGCAGCAGCTGCCAGCCTCGTACACACCAGAGAGGAAAATCGACTGCACGCTGGAAAAGGGGGCGTTCAGTGCACCCATCAAGCAGGAGCCCGACTGGAGTGACAGCGACATGTCATCATCCTTACCATCCCAGATCGAGACCTGCGCCCAGACCTCCGTCAGCCTCCCGACGGGACAACCGACTCCCCCAACAACTCCGGAGCCCGTCTCTGCTGTCAGCTCCGTCAAATCCTCCCCGAGGAAGATCAGCAGGGAAAAGGGGAAGAAGTCGGTGGACAGGTTCAGCATGGAGTATCGACAGAGGCGAGAGAGGAATAACATTGCAGTGAGGAAAAGCAGGGACAAAGCCAAAAGGCGCAACTTGGACATGCAGCAAAAAATGCTTGAACTGGGTGCTGAAAACGACAAGCTTCACAAAACCATCGAGCAGCTAACCAGAGAGCTCACCGGGCTCCGAGATTTCTTCAAGCAGATACCCAACTCCTCCTTTGCGGGCTCCAGAAGCACAGAGAGCCGGTGACAAATTCAATCTTCTGTGAACTGCGCGTTTAGAAGACATACCTCAACAGACACTTGTTTTTACCATCTGTAACAGATGTATTTTAAGCTTACCATAATGGCACTGGAAAATATGTTATTGCTGCCATATTTTTGTGAGATTTTCTCAATTTAAATTATTTTACCACTGCATTTACATGATATACCTGATATGGTACTTTTTATAATTCCAAACTTTGTATAAGAGCCAGAGCATGATCTTTTATATAGTTTGTATGAAACCTTGAAACATTTTGTTTATGGAATCTCTAATAAAGTCACTGAAAAAGTGCAAAGTGGTCTGGTCTTGTGAATAGTCTTTGTATGTCATGATTTATGTAGAGGGAACAACTTCACACAAGAAGTGCAACAGGAAATGGAAAGCAAAGTCAGCAAAAAATAAACCTTTTATTGACAGTATCAGAAATCTCAAAGACAGTAATCAGTTGGAAAGTTTTTTTTTTTTGTTTTTAGAAGAAAAAAAAAGGCTACAAGTCCTGCTCCAAGAGTCACATCCAAGTTAATAAACCACGTGGGTTGATTTGACTGACTGCATGCCACTGGCCTAGCCTTGGGCTGTCAACTCCTGCTGCACAGGATCACATATCATTAACATAAACAAGACCTTGTCTTCTTCAGGACAGCCTCAAGCTGTCAGGGAGGCCTTCAGAGGGGGGAGAGGAGGATAAACTGGTTCAGACCAAGGTCCAATGTGCAGATCCTTGGGGCCAGCTGAAGCCTCACAGGGATACTTCTTCCAGACCAATCCAGAGGGCAGGCTTTTTGGTGATGACTCGGACATAAACGGGGATGGGACCCACCTCTTTTCCCAGGACACTCTCCACATCGCAACCCTGGAACTGAAGCAGGTCATTAATACAGGAAATGACAATCATGCATTATTTCACACTTATCTCTTATTTAGATCATGTATTGAAGATTATTTCCTTCATTTTACAAACAAAAACTAGTGCTCTGCAGCCTGATGGTGTTTTATCAGAATGCAGTTTACACCCTGACCTTTGCCCTGTTCACACTGATCAGCAGTAATTCTGGTGATTAAGATTTATCCTGCACCCATGGGGGAGGGGGAAAAAAGCATGAATGCCGCACTAAAACTACAATACATTTGATTGATTAAGAATAACTCCACCACCTGCAGATTATGTAAGATAATAAGAACAGCCCAGCATAAACACTCCATGCACATTTAAACACACACACAATCACTAAATACAAAAGAGGGTGGAGAATTGTCATGATTCTGGCAGCAGTTTCAGCATGTTTTTTCTTTTTCCTTTCTTTCTCTCCTTTTTTACGTTGAAAAGGGACTTCATCACAGTGATGTGAAACAAAAGATGACCGTTTTTTCAGGACATATTGACAGAAGATCAATGTAACTTAGGAGTTGAGTCCAGACTTATGTAACAGTTTGATAAAGTAAACTTACCTCATCACCTTGCAGTGCCATGGTGTTAAGGACAGACACGATCGTCTTCTGCTGCAGCTGTCGGGAAGATTAAAAGATGTAGAGTCAGTAATGTCTTTTTAATTATCACCTTGGTGTTGTAAATGAAAAACAAATGCTGCAGTAAGAGACTTTGCTCTCTGCTGAGTAACATCTGGAGGGGATTCAAATATGAGCTGGCTGATAAGAACACCGATAAACTTTATCAGTTTGGCTCACTTAGATTTGTAATTACAGCCATAGAATTTTCTGGAATCAAATACCTTCATGCAGCCATGTGTTTATCATTTCTTCAATCTTTAACTGTGCGGAAGATAAACTCTACCTTTATGAGTCCCATTTACAAAGAAGCATCCAGGAAGCATGCCAGAATTTAGTGTCACACTCATGGATCCTTCTAGAGGTCTTTGCCTTTCAACAGGTTTGAGTAAACTGATACTTTCCCTTCATTCTTCTCTTCTACTTTTAATATGATCATACACTTAAACGTTGTTGCTAACTCCACCTTTCCTACCTAAAATCATCAATTTAGAATAAAATCAAACCCACTTTTATGCTGCTTTGCTGGGAGTTATGCAAGAGAATTGTCATGTTTATTTTACAATATGACACAAACAGTTAGCCTAGCTTAACATGAATACTGGAAACAGGTGGAAAAAACTAACAGACATTCAGGCAGGTTTCTATCACACTGGAAAAAGTCTAAGTCACTTTGCATCTTGTTTCTTTATTCTGTGCATTAAATTAGCTTTTTAAGAGTGCTCAAAGTAGCCAAATACTGAAGTGGGGGACAAAAATGGCCACACAGATATTTTTTATGTATTTCATAACAATTCCTTTCAAAATGATTATAAATGAATCAACATGAACTTGACAAATTCAAAGTTTAGCCCATTGAAACATGCCCTCATAAACTAATGTCTAATTGTTAAATGATACAACGTAGTCAGTAAGGAAGTACAGAAGTAAGATTAAAAGCACTATATTTTGATGTTCACCACAATTAAATTCAGTATAGTCCATCAAAATAGTAAGCTAAGTTGCTGTCTTATAGGGGGCAAAAAAACAAAACATATTTAGGGTCTTAACTGTAGTAGAACTCAACAGACTTTATAGCAGTTTTATATGAGTTAGTGGGTCAACATGTGCGTAATAACACTAGTGCTTATCTGCCATTTCCTGTCATGCAGCTTGAAGACTTTCAGATACACTGAGCTGAGTTAATTTGCAGACAGCTAGGATTTTTTTTTGGTCCTGGCTAATAAATAGTCCACACGAGACTGCATGCAGACATTATTTTTACTTTTCACCAATGTTTGTAAGGGTTGAGATATTCTGGGTTTAACACTGACCTGGCTGCTCTTGTTACCTTTTGGGCAAAATAGTGACCGCTTTTCTGTCTTTAAGCTTAGCTAAGCTAAATGGCTGCTACATCAAACTAAAATGTTCTCTCTCATCTTTAACTACTCCTTTAAACACAAAGTAAAACTTTGATTTGTGAAGATCATGCCTGAAATGTTCTCACCTTAACTTTTATGGTGCAGCTACTTAATGAGGAAGATGTGAGGAAAACTTCCAGCTGGACCTTTGTGTCTGGTTTGTCCACCGCTGATTTACACGAAACACAGTGGAAGTTTTGACTGAAAAGAACAAATGAACTTATAAGTTCTCAGACTCAAATGATGCTTTTTAAAAAAATAAATAATAACCCAAACTTACAATCTTTCAGTTGACAATTCTAAGTTGTCACTTCCACAAAGATTGCAGGCAGGCCAAGAATATGCCGTGTTCTCATCCACACCAACTATAACCCCTACAGATAGAAATGAAATGACAAAATTTTTTTATAAAAAAAATAAACCAAACAAGAAGGAACACTGATAAATGATCTACACACTGGTTTCAGAGCATGTTTCTAAGAGGGTGTCAGAGATAAATGGATCGCTGTCCTATTTATCTGAGATTGTAGTGATAAATGCAGCCGAGATGAACTCCCTACAAAAACACTTGACAACCACAGTTGCTGCTCTGCAAATGTAAACATGGCACCTAAAACAGGATACTGAATCTTAAACCTAACTTCTTGTACTTTTGGGTTTGTCTTTCTTTCTTTTTTTTTTTTACACTGATAATTTCCAGGGAGTACAATTTGTGCACAAGTGCAAAAGATTTGGCTGTACATGTTTGGTCAGGTGGCTGAATGAAAATAAAAACAGAGGACAGAGCCAACGGGGTTCACAGTTTGATCTTCACCCTCAAATATGATGTGAAGTCAGCAGATGCAGATTATTATCTTTAGACTTTCTATACCGTATCTACATAATTAAAAGGATACAAAAAGACTTCGCAACAGGGACTTTTAACTAAACCTTGAAGCAAATGTGGTTGATAATTGCAGCAAATTAGTTTAAAACAAACTTGATCCTGAGAGGTTTTTTTCATGTTGAAGCTGTTGCAGTTGGGGGTAAACATGCCTGATTTTTGTAAACAATTTAAAATTAAAGAGGAAAAAAAAAGATAAATAATTCACATCATTAAACCATCCTCAACAGAAAGCCTCGTGGGGAGAGATCCTGTTTATTTCACTGTAAAATGCCATGACAGTGAATTATACTTTATTGATCCCCGAGGGGAAATTGCATAAAAGTGGACATAAATCCAACAATAGTTCATATGGTTTTATTTCATATAGTCCCAAACAATGACAGCCCGATGAAAAAGATCAACAAACAGCAGAACACAGTGCCTGGAAGCAACATCAAAGAATTTTGTCATGGTGGAAGCTTTTACAGTATATATAAAAATCAAGTGTTTTCGTCCCCCGAGAAAAAGGAAACATTTGGTCTGTTCTGCAAGAGTCTGAGCAGAAGAATCACATGGAGGGCCACAGGACTAAGTAAAAAACAAAGAGACAAACCTGTGAGAGTGCAAAGTGAGTTGGGTGTGGTCTCCAGACTCAGGGGATCCAGTCTCACAGGTTGTGGCATGGTCTCTACCTGGGGCTTCGTCACAGGCTGCGAGAGTGAGTCTGACCTTGTTGAGGACTCTATGCTTCCCTCGGGATGAACAGCGCACACCTCAATAACACACTGCTCCACACAGAGGAGAAGATCTACAAGTGAAAGTGTCAAAAATGAAATTAAATATTGAATAATTGGTTAAGATGTAACAAAGGAAGTAGTCAAACTTTTTAAGAGAACTACCGGTAAAACAGCAAAAGTACTTGACTCGAGGGACAACAGATTTATTACAGCCTCTAGATTAACAAAAAGCTTTAATCAGTTTTTTAAATAAATGCAGCAACTCTCCCAAAAACCTGAAATAACACTGATGTGGGAAACTACTAACTTCACAGAGATGTGTGAAACAAGCACACGTTGAAAAGATTTATAAATCTCTGGTTAATTTCTCACTTTATGAGCTTAAAATATGTTTTTATGCTACATAATTAGCTAACATCTAAGCATTTTGTTAACTTCACTCAGTTACACAGAATTGGGGAAATATGGAATTGCACAAGACATTTTACAAGCTGGCCGTAGTAACAGCTCCCTGAAGCCTGAACACATGAAACACATGATTGGAAGTTTTGCACTGATGCTGATCAAAGGTAAAATTATCCACCTGGAACAACCATTTTGCAGAATGCATTAGGGTTATCCATCTGAGGTAAGTTACTAGCTAAACTCATTGCTTTGCAATCCATTTGTGCATGGCTGGCTTGTTTATGTGCTAGTATGTACCTTTGCATTGAGCGTGGGTTTATACTGGAGTTTCCAGGCAGAGAGCCTCACAGGTAAAAAAACAAAAAAACAACAACTTTGTGCTCTAACAGACATGGTGGCATTAACGTCAGCTAGCAAGTTAAAAACAAAACATTTACCAGAAAGCTGCAGAGAGCTCAAACTTTTTTTACCCTGATATGCTACAGTGAGTTCAACTGACAGCCAGGGTGTGAGATTCTTAGTTCTTTTTTTTTAATCTCCAGTTGAAACTTTTCCATCCTTTGTGGCATGCAAGAGCTTTGATACTCTTGTAAAAAACATCAATATGTGAAAGAAGGCTTTTCTTCTCCCTTCCAACCTGATTAATCATCCAAGAAGCACTTTACTATGCAGCCCTTGGGAAGGGCTCAGTCCTTCAGTTGGGAACTATTGGACTCAAGTACCTGGCCTGATACAAAGTACAAACTCCACCTTAACCAGCTACAGCAGTAAAAAGCTTCTTACACATTCATGCTGCAGTTTAAATACTCGTCACAGAGCACATCTTACTGCTCTGATAATGATATAAAGCTGATCATTTTGATGCAGAACTTTTACTTTCCCTCAGGGACTGTAGAGTGACTGATAAACACAATCCTAGGAGATAAAACACATAATTCAGTGGTCACAGCAAAGCTCTACCATGTTCTCTGATGGCATCTCTGAAAGACATGTGACAGACAGCGGGGGAACTCAGTGCTTCGAGGACGGAGGAAGTAAGCACACAGGAAGTGTTCACAAACACAGTCACTGTTCGCTTGCATGGCCTCTCGGGCTGCTCCTCCTGAAGACTAGGGTCTGTAAGCACCAACCACACCTCGCCCTGGCCTACATCAGTGCTCTGAAGTCAAGACACAAAATGAATGCAGTGAAAATTACTTAGAAACAGATTGACCTAAAAAACAAAAGAACATTTAAACAGAGATATTACATCAACAAAATATTTTAAAAAGACATTAAATGGAAACTGATTTGCGTATAGGCACACAATGGTGGTTTACGAGGGCAATAATATTGAAAAGTGGTGTGAGTGTGTGGCAAAGTCCACCACTGTGATCTAAGCTGCTATCTCATCTTGGTCAAAGTTTAAAGGTCTCACCAATCAATGACGAAGAGCAGCAGGGCCTCACACAGATTGTCATACACAGAGCAGTAAGAAAACTGATCTCTACGTCAAAGCTCCGGCTTATCAGCTTTGTTGGTTTAAATGATCTCAACAAGATGAATGAGGCCTGATATTTACCGTGCTCTGTCACTAAAGAGATTAAATCAATGCTGAAGGGGGTATGAAACTAAAGACAGAAATACCTGCATTCTCTTGTATAAAACCGTGGCAACAAAACTGCAGCGGCAACTTTTCGTCTCACTCTAAAAGCAGAAAGAAAAAACGTTCATATAAAACTGTAGAAGATGTTTATGAAAACTGCTGTGTGCGCAGTGAGAAACAGCTCACCTCCAGTATGTCTAGTAAGGTTCGGTTTGTGGGGTGAAGGTAGAGTGGCGACACAGTTAAACCCTCAATGGGCTCAACTGAACTTTGCTGACCTGACAGCAAGTAACAGAAACTTGGAGCTGGACCTGGAGGTCTGCTTTCCTGTAAACAACATATACCTTTGAGTTTTGCATGTTAAAGAGAATATCCACATTTTTATTCATTAGATCATGTTCATACCATTCCCTTGAATCCGTTATGTTCAACTCTTTGAGTGAATTTATATTTGCTTTTGTTTTGCTCGCAGCAAAAAAAACTTCTTAAAACTTCTGCACATGCATTGCCAAATTAGTCAAAGCACATTTGTTTTTGCTGAGGCTATGTATTGAGTTAACAGGGCCTTTTAGGGCACAGGTTCCCAATATATTTTCTTTTGAGTTTCCCCTTTCATGCAACTACCTAAAGCAGAGCTGTCCAAATTCAGTTCTTGAGGGCCACTGTCCTGCAGGTTGTGGATGTTTCCTGCTACAGCACACCATCATCAGATCAATGGCTCAACATGCTTGGCCAGCACGTGACAATAAGCTGTTGAGGAGAGCCATTTTAATTGAAACAGGTGTGTTGGAGCAGGGAAACATCTAAAGCCTGCAAGACCATGGCCCTCGAGGACCGAAGCTGGACACCCCTGGATTAAAGGCACACTTTTTAGAAAATTATGAAAAGAACCAAATGAACATATCTCATATATGAAGACTCACTGAGGAGAGTGGATTAGTCTATTTCTTTGCACTCTGAGCTCTCTGCTTTTATTTCTCGTTTCTCTTTTATTTATCTGGGTATTTTGGAACTGTAATGTTTGGACAGAGCATAAGGCACATGTCGACCCCAGCACACGACTGTCCGAACCCATCACATATAGACATACATGATCTGTTGGCAGAGAGCGGAGATTTATGTCAAATCAGAAGATGAACCACCTTCCAATGGAGCTGTGTGAAGCTGTAGTATCTACTTCTGTTTTACACCTGTCAAACAATCAGTATATTAGTCTTTAGGTTATAGCACGACCAGAGTGTTTAATTAGACTACTTCCCTTCTCACAGTGTATACAGGAAAAAAAAAATCAATTTATTGAACAAAGTATGACCAACTCCACTGCAATAGGTGGCAATGGGTCTTTTTGTGGATGGCTGATGAGATAACAGAGCAAAACAACTGAAAATTAAGCCAGAAGTAAACTGGACCCATGTTAAGTGGGGAATTTTACAGCTTTTATAACTCTATATTTTTCAAGTGTTGTATGGTTTAGTTTTTTTTCTTCTTCATTTTTTCTTCTTTATTCTGTTACTTCTGGGTCAAAGCCTGGGATGGGAACTGAGAAGAACTTCCTGGCCCAGTTTGAGTCCAATCTCATACACATGCAGGAGAAACTTTACTTCCGACCGAGCCACATTATGAGGGTGTTAGTACAACTGTGGAAATTCAGCTTGATTTAATTTGAATTAACAGGTTTAGATATGCTGTAAAAGCCCAATTTAGTTGGAATTAAATAATAATTAGATTTTTTTTTTTACTGTCATGAAATTAAAAGAATCTGATGGGCTTTTACTCAGACACATGTATTCAAACAAATGACAGACTAAAGAAAATAATCAGCAGGTTAAAGATAATGAAATCAAGAGGTAGTTTCATCATCAGTTAATTCACTTTCATTAGCTGGGGGTTGTGCACTATTTTTCACTACAGCAAGAACTTACACTGGGAATACTGAGTGAGTTTCCGTGAACTTGAAGAGGCACTGCTGGGGGCCACAGGCTGTCTATCAAGCTGAAAAGCCTGGAGCGTCTGAAAGTGAGACAAAAAAAAAAAAAAAGAGGAAAAAAAGAAGAAAGAGTGAAGAGGGGCACTGTAGAGGGGGAAATGAGGAGAAACCACTGAATAAGGGACTTTACTGAGGAGGCTGAGAGCTTTCACAGCCGGTTTCACTTCCACTGACATGTGAATTTGTAAAGACAGAGCTTGTTTTTGCATCACCTACAATCAACAGAAAGCGTGCTGGGGCTGGCAGAGCAGATACTCAGGAATAGTTTTTACAAGCAGGTCTTAAAAGACTGAAAAGTTCACACCCAATGTAAATTATAATATCATTGTAATGCGAAAAGAAGGTTTAGAAAAACAATTACAAGTGATTTTAGATGTGATTACAGACATCAGCCCTTCTTCAACACATTCCTAATCCCACTTACAACAGACCAACGTTGGATCATAGTCGCTGTGCTTTTATGTTTCATTGACGTCAAACTAATCCTGGAACCACAGATTTAAATGAAAATGGGGAGAACATCAGGTAGAAACTCCTCTGTGATTCAGTCTCTCTTCCAAGAAGAACTTGTTCCGTTCAAGTCACTGCAACTCATTCATCCGTAGGGGTGCCGTCTTGTCAGCGAATGGTTAACAACCTGTTAGTCAACCTCTAATCACAGTGTTTCTTTGTGTGGAACTGGTTCCACAACCCAGTCGAGTCCAGGGAGGTCTGCTCATGGATGAGTATGTCAAACCAACACAGCTAATACAACACACTGGGATTTTAATTCTCAATTTATTTGTGTTTAGGTAAATCCGTTGTGACTGCTCTTAAGGTGCGCCTGGAGTTTGTAGTTAGCAATCTTTATATATACAATTGTTGTAAAGAGCCGCATGGTTTATCACTCTATGCAAGTACAACTTTTTTATTTTTATTTTTTTAAAACCCTTACTTCCTGAGAAGATCATGGTGATGATTTAAGCCACACCAATCTTATCAAACGTGCCAAGCTCACACCTCTTGAAGACTGATATTGTTATAAAGTTTCAACATTTGGGGACATTTTCAGTGTGGCTTTGGTTTTTCTGTGCTGTATGTTGGGTGTTTGGGATGCTAGTAGGCATTTTGTGTTCCTAACTTTAAACAGAACTACACTAGCTGGTTTAACTTCAGTCTTTATGCCAAGCTAAATTAAACTTATCAGCTGATTTCTGAAGCTTTATATTTACCAGACAGATATCTGTCTGAGTGCTATCAGTCTTTTTTCTTTTAAATACAACTTTCAAGAAGAAAGTGATAAAGAAAATTTGCCAAACAATAAAAATGACTTCTTTATGATGGAGATTTCTAAAATGGAAATCCACAAGAAATAATCTGTTAGAAACTTTAATTTGCTCCTAATTTAATCCCAACAACCCCATGTGTAATCCTCCTTGAGCTAATTAGATGGTCCATGTGAAAGCACTGAATATAGACCATCCCTTACAGTCTGACCACAGACAACTACCAGAAAAATTATGGGCAGCGGTAGCATTGAAAATACCAAGGATGTAAACATACCCCTGACCAGTCTCTGAATGTTCCCATGTCAGTTCTCTCGACTGTTGCTAATCTGGGATCTTGACTATGGAAACTCACGAGGAACACAGAGCATGCACCTCAGTATCATTTTACATGTAAACACAGTTGCACTGCTGGCAGGACAACATAATCGGGTTCATGGAAACTCCAAACATTATGTTATCATTGTGTTGTCAATGCAGGGAAATAAGTTGTGCTGTGGGGGAACAATTAACACATGAGGGAGGGACTAAAGCATATGTGTATATGTGTAGGATTAGGCCCAGTACTTCCCAGGCTGTCTCAGGTAATGATTGAAAGAAAATAATCCAACAGCAGAAACCCCTTATTTAAAAGAGGTTTTATGCGAGTCTCACCTTTCTCGAGTGACCCGCTGTACCACTTTGATGCTTCTCAGCACACATGTCCTCCCCTGCCACATCTGGCAGTACTGGCGCAGCTCGTCACCGCAGGGCAGGGGATGGAGCTGGACCACGCTGAACGTCCCGTAGCCATCCTGGACAAGCACACATAACCTGAGAGAAGGGGAAAACAAAACACACATAATGAATGTTTCCTTACTGATCCTTCTTATGTGAACTAGCTAAAAGTTTTCTTCTTCTGTGTTTCCTGACTTTTTGTCAATCACAGGAATAAAAACAACGACTGAAATCTCATATGAAAAACTTTTGGTTAAGGTTGAGGATTGTCATTTCTTATTTCCTATTCATTCATCTGTTTTCATTTCTAGAGGTACATCACCTGGATTTATCATAATAAATTGTCCAAGTGTACTGTTTGTTGCCAAATTTCAAAACTTTTGGTAAATTTAGTGATGTTCTGCACATCTTAATCAGGTAAAGCTTTCCCTTTTAACTTTTGACCGAAAATACCTCAAAAACCTTAGTGAATAATTAAAAGTTTAAGCATTGCAGCTGAGGAAACTCCAAGGGAATAAATGGTTTGTTTTCAGTGTTGAAGGTGGACACAATGCAATAAATCAGTCAGTAAATAAAACTGATGTATTCATATGAAACTAAAAACTACTCAACTGAAAGAATTCATGCTGAACATTAGTCTTTATTCTTGTTTTACACAATCAGATTATCTGCTTCTGTTTAAATAAAAATACCATTTCTATAATAAAAATTATTTAAAAAAAATGTATTCAAAGGAGTGAACTGTTGCTGCTTGCAGAGGCACCCTAACAGCATACAGTTAAAGCTCAATCCTGACATTTGTGAGTATTGCTGTCAGTGGTTGGTTTGACAGGCTGCTGCTGACAGAAAAGACCTTTGGCCTACAAACTTGCGAGGCAGTGAACTGCTGTGTATTCCTGCACTCTGCTGCTCCCACCGAGTTAACAGCCTGAACTGCTACAGGCTCCAGTATCAGTGAGTCAAGCCCAGACACAGCCCTGTACAAGCCCTGAGCGTAAACAGTGGAGTTCATATCCCCTAGTTAGACAAGCAACGGCCAGAAAAGAAGAGGAGGAGGAAGAAGAAAAAACAGCAAAAAGGGAGGAGGACTGTCCACCATGCATGTGCATGCATACACATATCCCAGACATAAGGAAAGTTTTGAGGTTGTTTTCAACCACCTGATTGGGCATGTGAATGTTTTCTGTTGCTAAAGTGGGGTTTTGTTTGTCTTCAGAGATGTGAAAATAAATATCTAAATAAGATTCCTGACATGACTTTCAGCGGTAAAAGCCAACATTTTAACCAAGATTATTCTCAGTTGTTTACTTAATGCACAATCTCAAGTCAGTCATACATATGTTGTCACAGAGATGTGTTATGTTTGACAGAAAAAACCGAGCCATACACTTTCTGCAGGTTTAATACTTATGAAGCTGAAAATATAAGCACAGAAGTTCAAGATGTAAACCAGAACAAACTGGCCCCCACTTCCTTTACAAGGCTGGTATTTATTACTGGTATTACAAACTGGACATTTTATCAGCCCTTCAAGAATATGCATCTAAAACGTTAATTACTCGCAACTGTTTTCACGTTCCTTCAAATTACAAATGCAATATTTTCTACAACTGGAAATTCAAACCATTTATGAACAACTTTGATATGGTCATAATCGATTAAAGGGTTATGTCCATATTCCCCTATCAAGGCAGAGAGGTGCAGATAAGCACCTCAAATAAACAAGCACTCTCACATCTATAATGGTAGCAACAACAACTGGCCTCAACAAACTTGCAACTTGTACTTCTGGCCAACATTGATTGTCCCAGTGAACTGCTCCAAACAACAGGCCTGTGTTTTTACTGCAATGGGATATTTTTGTCTGACATATTGGTACAACTCAAATGGAACCAGAACTGCTCTCATTTTCGTGTTACCTGGGTGATAATTACAACCTATATTATTGGTTACCTGAATAAAAGAAACAGTAACAAATCAACACCCTCCTGAACAAGTTCACAGAGTTTCAACAAGAAGCACTTGAAGCGGTCGTATACAAAAGGTGAAGCAATGAGTGCAGCGTTTTTTTTCTACTCCACTGCATGAAGCAGCATATGCTCTCCTTTTACTGGGAACAACTGGAAAATAAAACCATGGATCATGACTAATCTGTTCATTTGGTTTAGTAATTTATTGTTTGGTCCACAAGTTTATTTTGATTATACAGAAACAATTGAAAAACATTAGTTAAAATGTAAGCAGCTGAAACCAGCAATTATTGTAAAAACAATAGCCCCTTTCACACTAGCACCTAGTCAGCCCAGCCTTCATTCAGCCGACACCACACTACCCCGGTTTCGTCTGTTCCCATTACAATAGAAGGCAGTCGCGGCCGTCCCCAGTGTGGGCGGGGTCTTCATAGCGAGGTTTCATGAAGTTGTTTGTTCGCGACACACACACACTCCGCTAGCAAGCTAAGGAACGTCCTTACTTCTATATTTGACCTCAGTGTTTGTTTTCGAGATCTCTTCTTTCTCTGCTTCTCCTGCTGCTAATGTTTTCTCTGCTCTCGGCTTTTGTTTTTGGCGTGGTCTGGAGTCGCACTAATGAGTCATCCCATGAAGTCAGATTGTGGTCAATAGCAGCCTGCGATCTGCACACGTCACCATTTTCGGCCCGACTCGGCCCCTTCAGAACATCGACGGAATAGGTGCTAAAAGTGTATCGACTCGCCCTGGGAAAATTGTAATGTGAACACAAACAAATCAGGAGGTGTGGTGCTGGGCTGAGTAGGTGCTAGTGTGAAAGGGGCAAATGATTGCGTTTAACTTCATTGAGTTACTTCTATTTAACCTCTAACCACATGATTATTCTTGAAGTGAATAAAAATATTTGCTGTGAAAGGTCAATTAGGAGATGTTTACCAACAACCAGCTCTTTGGGATTCTAGGATGTATTGGCATTATGAACTTTACTGTTCACACTGTACACAGCAAAATAGCTTTGCTAAACTTTAAAAATGGCAGAATGTGAATGATGCCCAGTTGTTTTTGGTTATGAATTCCATGCAACTTTCAAAACTTACAATGCATTTCTGCCTGTCTTTAAATACTTTCCAACTTCAGGAAGACGTTCTACAAAAGTTTATCTTTGAATCTGGGTCACAAATAATTGAAAATGTTTTTTTTTTAAAAAAAGAACAGATGTTACTGAAAGGGATTAAATCAAGTTTTTACTTCAGATTGATACACATTTCATGCTTTGATGAGTATTTCATGAAGCACATGTGTTACTGACCAAAAAAAAACAAAAAAAAAACAATAAAAGGAAACATGTCACCCAGCTGAACATAGTTTGTGCAAAATAACAGGGGTCTATGGCTCAAAGGAATGAGCTACACCAGGCTCAAACATGTTGGGGTTGATTTTCAAAGTTAATTGTGGACAAAAATGCAATATAGAGGATCTTTAATGTATCACTTATAACATTTACAATAAATATTGCAATTAAAAAAAACCCGAAGCTGATCGTTTATCAATTAACCCACCACTGCTGTTTGTCTGTTCATTAATGTGAGTGTAGCAGTTCGGTCTTGCGCTGTGTTGAAATTACATGAAATTTTAGGTGGATATCTCCACAACCACCTGGATTAATGGCTACCTGACAAAGAAACCATAGTTTATGAGACTGAAAAGTTGTGTGTCTGAGAAGGTGGTAAGTTGCAGAGGAGCATCACAAGGGACTGTACGTTCACCATTTCTCTTCACACTGTACATCTCAGACTTCCAGTCCAGTCATCTGCAGAGACACTCTGATAATTCTGCAGTTGTCTTAACTAAGCTGTGGATATGTGTCCGCAGTGATGAAACTACAGAAGTTAAAAAATATTCAACACAAAACATGTTAGTTAGTTACTTTGAAATCTTACGTTGTTTCACAAAAGCTAAATTATATAAATGCTATAAAAAGATCAAATATAAAAATATTTATATTTTTAAAAATCTGATAAAGCCTTAAAAGTAAAATATTCAGGTTGTTAACCAATGCTGATCACATTCAACCTATTGTCATCAAATGTACTTGCATGAATCAGTTTGTACGGCTATATGAAATCAATATAGTGTTGCTTTTGTTGTTGTGATCACAAGAAATTATGGGATAGAATTATCTCAGGTTACATCTAAGGACTGTTTGTCAATGTTGGGTGACTGTTTCCCAGGAGACAATAAATGCACCATTTTATATGAATAAAACAGTTCAAAACTGGCACAAAGAGGACGGCAGTAATGTGGACCACTTGGACTGACCCACACAATCACCAGATCTTAATCAAACATCTGTAGAGTATTGCGGAGCAACAAATAGGGAAGTGCTTCCCAACCCCACGGCTATCATCTCTGAAAGAGCTGGAATTGATCAATATTTCTCAGGCCACTGTTCAAAACGTATTTAACATTATTCCTTTACATATCAATGCAGTCACTGCAGACCATAGAGGACCAACACAATATTATTATTAGCAGAATTGTTAATAAACATGATTTTGGCATTACTTTGTCCAACGCCTGCTTAATCAGGAAAGAAATTTTTGATTTTCCCAAAGTGTATACATTTTTCCCATATGTATAATATATATATATATATATATATATATATATATATATATATATATATATAAAAATGAAATGATTTCAATTTCAGTGGAACATGTTAAAACTTGAAAACCTCCTGCATTGCATCTGACAGAAAAGAAACTGTTGATGAGGCTTGTCATGTACCAGCTTGACATAAACAACCAGCTCCCTGCTCAGTCCCTCCTTTGAAGCGCTCACAGCCCCACTTCCTCAAACAGTGACCCCACTCTCCAAAAAGTTCTCTCCCATTGGCCGCTCTTAGTCACTGCGCCGTTTTCAGGAATTTGTTATTGTGAGCGATCACAGAATTCTCAGCAACTCAGGTTTTCTTCCAGGAAGTACGATACTCTGAGTCTGTGCAGACACACACACAAACACACACAGTCTTTAACACACACAGTCACTCTGTAAGCGCATGTAAGCCAGCACACATTCACAGTACTTGGCAACACACTAAGTAAGCGACCCACACATTAAGACTACAGCAAAGAGGCCTCATTGGTGGGGGGGCGGACAGGCAGGATTCCTTCCTATGTGTTGTCCACCAATCGGTGGAGGCAGAGTGATAAACACGGTTGTAACAGGATCCCTGCAGCACATTGTGTTCCTTCTCCACCAAGAAAAAAAACCCCAACTAGCCTCTCGACACTTCCTGCAAACAGTTAATCTTTTTGTTTATTCTTTTCCAAAGTTACGGGAACTTAACATCTTCTTCAGGCATAAATATCATACTGGCCTGTTTCCCCTGTGTGTTAACACAGAGGCTAAACAACAAAAGGATCAAATAAGTATCCTGACCAGGGAGTGAGTCATAGAGGCTGGGGACACAACATGAGAGGTACAAAGTGTCCTTGCCTTTAAACAGAACGGGGCAAGTACGCTGCAACTAAACTACTATAAAGGACAGAGCAGACATGCATCCTGGAAAAGTACTACGAGCAACACAATGCTCCAATTGGTATTTTTGTACAGCAATTTACGGAAGTCTACATCATATAAAGCATAAAATAAAGGGCATTATGTTTAATTATATATATATATATATATATATATATATATATATAGAGAGAGAGAGAGAGAGAGAGAGAGAGAGAGAGAGAGAGAA
>JAOXYM010000008.1:17090892-17104506 GCA_028567055.1 Leptatherina wallacei | reverse complement strand
ATATATATATATATATATATATATATATATATATATAGAGAGAGAGAGAGAGAGAGAGAGAGAGAGAGAGAGAGAATGAATAAATATGAAGAAAATGAAAATCCAGACTTCAAAACAAACTGTCCTTTGTTGACAACTTCCCAATCCGTCACAGTAAGTACCAACAACCATCATCCAGATACCCTGAATCTACAGACTTACAGTCACCTCCTAACCTCCGCCCCACTTACATCCTTTCACTACACAGAGGCAGCTGAATCTGGCTGAGTTAGAAAGAAACAGAGGGAAGGGCAGGAGTGTTTCCGGTCAGAAGGCGGCGTTTGTTTACCAGCCACAGAAGCAGCATGGCAAGAGAGTCATATTACAACCACCGCTGGTTTAGTCAGTTAGTTTGTCAGCTGACCGGAGCTTTCCTCCCTACACCACAGAGTGCCCCTCAGGCCCCTCCACTTTTAGAGAAACCAATACTTTTATTTTATTACTCAGCAAAGTAGAAAAACAACAAGCCAGGGAAGGGCCAGGCAACTAAAGGTCATACTTGATGGATTTGCTTCAAACGCACATTCACTTTAACAATCTTCTGAGCCGCCTTCTGCAACAAAGGAATTTTAATTCTTCTATTGACACTTACACTAAAATATTTTAGTATTATAATTGCAAAATATTTTCATGCTATATGACAGACATTTCTTATAGCGGCAAATTAACACTTGTGACATGTTAGAGCTCTACAGAGTTCAAGAACATCTTAAATGTCATTATTTTGCTATTATGACCTACAAATTCACTGTTTTGGTTGACTCTTGCTGCTTTCGTCTGTGTTGTTTACAGCAGCTGCAACACACTTCAGCAATTTGGTGCAAAGTGCATGAAGAAGTTTAAAAACCAAATATTTACAGTAGATGTTTTTAGAACCAATAAATATCACAGTAGGGCTAGACGATATGACCTCAAATCAATATTGTGGTATAATTTTGAAGCATGTGCGGTAACGATACATATTGCAATATATTCTTTCTTCTGTGTATAAATGTCAAAATAACCTTTTTTTTTTTTACATACTCACACATCACAGCAGAATAAACACTTCAAAGTACATAATGCCATTTTCAGAACATTTATTGTGCAGAACCTAATAAAAGATTCTAAACCTTTCAAGTAATTTTAAACGGATCTTGTGCATGTTTTTTTTTTGTTTTACTTTCAATTAAAATCTGTAGTGATGAATTTATCTTTGTGGTGTTTTGTAAACATTAAATGCTTGGCCAATAAGATCATTTAGACTGTTTTCAAATTTTCCAAATTTGTATATTCAATAACTCAAATGAAACCATGAAGCCTTGCCTGTCCCTGACTTGTCTGATCCCCCCCCCCCCGACACTGCTGGAAGATCAGCCGATGTCTTAAGTCGGATCCAAAAACACTGATGACTATAAGATATTAGGTAATATTCCTATAATTTCCCATTTCAAAGCGAAGAGCAGCGAGAACCGACGGTATTTTATAGAAGCAGAGTGCCACGGCGCTTCAGTGCGGCTTCTGAAATATTGCGCGGTGCGATGGTGGAACCACAGCTCCCATTGACTGGAGTTGCCAGTCAATCGGTGTTCCCATACCGCTTCTACATTCGGTGGGACTCAATTTCAATTTCTTCTCTGTCAGGTCCATATGACCGATGTTGTACCGGTCTCCTTATAAAGAAGCACCTCATCCTCCCCCACCCACTCCATGCTTTTGATTAGTCTGCACAGCCATCACGGTTGGCCAGTGGAGCCAAAATCTCTAGCATTGGCCAAATTCATACCGTTTATACCATATACCATTTGTACCACCCACCCCTATATCACAGCATATTGGGGCCAATATAGAAAAGGTAAAATAAACTGATAAAACAAAATGTACACATATATTATAATTTCACAACAAAAAGGCTTGAAAAAAATTTTGCTTTTTGTCAAAGAACTTCACTTCACTTTACAAGGTTGGATTATGCCTGTTGGCACGAATCAAATGGTACTTTGAAATGCAGACCAGAATCATAATATTGTCATACTTTGCGCAAGGAGACACTTCCCAAGGAGAACCCCAAGGAGAAAAAAACATAATAAAACTGTGGTGGACATTCACAAGAGCAAAATGTAGAGATTTCTTCTTCAGGAATCCCAGATATAACAACTTACCCGGGATGTTGCCAGTAAATTCTGCAAGTCACATTGTTTTAATCTTTGCCAGCTAAGACATGATTTATAAGGTTGTGTCCATTCAACCTAATGCATTTTAAGATTTCTTTTTAAAACAGACAAACAGACAAACCAAGGCAAGTGTAGAAACATTTTTGCTACAGGTGGAAGTCTTCTCAGTTCACACCGTTCCCATTTAGGTTACCTCTTCATATCTACATGTAAACGCAAATAAAAAATGTAAAGCCGCTAATGCTTATTTTTCTAATCAGTAAATGCAAATTTTAAGCTAAAGCACATTTCTGGGGGTTAAATAACTCGGCAGATTATTTTATTGAGTCTTCTGATACATTGGCCTGTGTCCACTACCATGTACATCTTCTTCCAGTTTTAATTATAACCCTGTAATCAGTCAAATGCTTCAAATTTGGAAAGAGTTCAAATGTCATTGTAGTGTTTAAACAATCAAAATGACACCCCCCTCAAGACAAAAATGTGTTTTTTCTTATTGAGGGATAATGACTTCAATCTGTGGCAAAGCGGAAGCATTACATCCTTTGCAAACTTCAGCCTCCCTCTCTCGATTATCTACTTGTGTTCAGATTCAGAACTTAGTGAGGAAGATCTTTAAAGATTTTCCATCACTTACTGCTAAGCTTCTGCTCATAAGCATTATGAATAACAAGATTCACAACAAAGGGATTTCTCAATTTATCTTACCTGATCACAAACTCTCACCATCCAAAGACCTTTCAATAGCTACATTTATATGGACATATTTCATCTATCCGATTGAAATCAATCTGATCAGAGATTCCAGCCGACATGTTTACATGGACACAGGATAAAGTGATCCAGTTGGTTGTATGTTTACAGGATGAAAAGCTTTAATACGATCGTAACGTAACGCTTTTGACATGCGCAATGTGTACTAATTCGGAAGAAGTTGAAAAAGTTTTTTTTTTTCAACCTTTTGACCATCAAGATGCTCGATGATCCTTAAATGTTCAACAAAGACATTGTATCTGCCACAGTTAAGCTCTGTTTTGATTGATCCTGAAACTCACAATATCACATAACCTCCATGTGGTTCAAACATGCGAAGAAACGACATATACCACAGAAATGATCAGAATACCACAGAAATGATCAGAATGAGTACATGGTTATTTTTTTCCTGATGATCTGATTGTGAAAAGGTTTAAACCACCCCTGTCAGTCATGATAAGAGCTGGTGAGATTCTCTAAATTTGGAGGGAAGGAACATCAGCTCTTCCTTTGTAATCTCAGCACAGGATGCACTGAAGCATCCTTTTCCAAAGGAAAGGAGATAATATCATCCCACAACATTCAAGGCAACTTACTTCCATGCAGGCTTACTGATTGGAGGTTTATGTTGATCAATATGAGTTGACATGAAGAAGCAAAGTTTTTTTTTTTTGGTTTTATAAACAACTTAAGTGATGAAGCGACTTTAAAAAATGGGACATGTTTACATAGCCTGCATGAAACAACAACGATGAACTATTTGATACGTTTCTTGTAGTTAAAAACATTGCAGTTTCACATCAACATCAATGTCTATGCAGCTCAGTAAATGTGTCATCACGCTGTCTTTGCACCGGGGGCTGTCTTTTATTCAGTATGAATTCTTCTTTGTATCATAATTTTTTCCACCAAGGTCAAGGAAAACTTTCCCTGACTGCTGCGTGTATGAACTGATTTCAGATAAAGGAATGGCATAATCAGTTCATTGCTCTACTTGCAAAATATCTATGAAAATGTGGAAAAATTCTGCTACAGTCAATGTAGTTGTTTTGTCTACATGTAATTATTCAGGTTTTAGAGTCCAAACATGAAACCTAAATAAACAGAGTTCAGTTTATGTCCCTACGTGATATTTAAAATTCCCGATGTCTGAACACTGAAAGAGGTGAAATCAGGAACTACTTCCCATTTGCATCAACTTCTGTGTTAACAATAAAAAAGGCAAATCTGACTACATTATACAGTTGTAAATTTTTTGAAATACTAAAGAGATTTTTTTTTTGCATTCCCATAGAATACACTTGCAGTTTTCTTTAGAGAACAACAGTTTAAGAAAAAAAGAAAAGAAAAAAGTGCTGCTGGAGTATGAGTGGGCACTGATTCAACTCTGGCTTGCTGGTGCACAAACATCACCCTGTCTTTCCTGAGAATTGGCCACGATCACTCGCAGAGGGGCTGGATTCAATTAGAAATGTTTGTGTCCTTTGTCAAGCAATGCCATATGGCTGGAGACAGTGTGAGCACTCTGTGGGGCCTGCTGCTCTGTGAACAATAGCACGACCACTGAGACACATCATGCCACCAAGGAGAAGCATGCAGGGCCAGAGACCAAGGAAACCAGCATGCAACTCAAACAAAAAGAATAATTTATATTGTGGCAGAGTATGCACAGAAGATAAAACATGAATTATTTTCCCAGTCTTTTTTGGCATCAAGTGATAAACCAAAAGCCCCCATGGGCCACAAATTATCAGCCTATCCAACAGTACCTGGTTTTGCCTTTCTCTGCAGGAGGAGGAGCTGTGGAGGACTGCAGGGGGATTTTATGTTTGAGGATGGACACAGGAGAGCAGTCAACCAAAGGGATGGAGTAAACTCTCTGGACAACCACCTCCACATCCTGTTCCACAGAGCCAGCTTGGCCAAGTCCTTCAATAGCTTCCAGGAGAGAGATACAGTGTCTCATCAAAACTCCCGAACCTCCAAATCTGCACAGAGCACCAGAGGCAGTAACCTGTAGGAGAGAAATAGAAGCAAAATCACACAATGCTTAATAATATCTACTCCTCCTAAGAGACGACTTATCAGTGCAGGCTGCTGAGCTCATTTTTAACATACAAACACTCATTTACGTACAAATACCCAAGGTTTGAACAACTGGCTGGATGAAACAATGCATTTCAGTATGTCAACATGAATCTATGAGTGAGTGGTTCTTTAAAACTGTACCTTTTCTTATGATGTCTTTTAAGGTTATGTTCTATAGATCAGTCAATAATGACAGCTATAGCTCCAGCTCTATACTCATACTATACACTGAAAATATAGTCAGCTCTGTTGAGACTTATTCCTGACTGAACAGCTTTATCTCATAGTATGCGAGCCATGACAGGGTTGCAACATTCAATGCTAAAAAACAATTTCTCTTGATCTAACATTAAAACCTGCTTTAAAGAGGTTTGTGATCATTTCACAAACACATTACAGATGAGCTTCTTAAAAGCTGACAAAAATAATATTTATTCATATTTCCTAAAAACCTTTGGGAAACAAATGCACACACAGAACCATCACCTATGGAATTGCAAGAGAGAGCACTGAAAGATTGAATGCAAGTTATTACTGTTGGTTAGACCCTCCTATGAAACTATTTATTGTTCTTTTTGCCAATGATTAATATCAAGTTACCACGATGAACCCTGTGCCAAAACCTGCTGTCAGCAAAGCTGCACCTGTGATTTAATAAACGCGAACACATAAAGAAAACTGACGTGACTGTTCTGAAGCTTTGTTGTTCTGCACGTTAACCAAACTGGAGCAGAACTTTTCAGCTTGCAGCCAAACCACTGTGCACACAACATACTGGTGTTGTCTTTACATGCTTATCTGCTGATCTCTTGGACTGGTGACATCTTTCTATCTCAGTGACTGAAAGGGAGTTAAAGCTTCATAATTAAGTTTGTTTTAGGTCCAGCATGACCTACAACGTTCAACAACTAATACATTATAACCTAAATTGTCAGATGAGTGTAAAATTTCAATTACTGAGAAAAAAAAGTTAGATGCTGTAACAAGAAAAAAAAACTGAATGGAGTGATTTGCAAATCACAATCGATTTTAAAAAAACCCAACATAAATATGAAAAAATTTACAAATCGAGAAAAATATTACCTGATCCTTAATTTGATGGCAGTACCATGTCTTACTAAAGTTGTGACAGAAGCAATAAAAGGCGAGAAAAGTAAATGGTGCTAAACAAGAAACAGTAGGAGGAACATGTGGTAACTAATTAGGTTGTTTGGCAAGAGGTTAATAATATAATTGTGTATAAAAATAAAAGCACCTAAGAAGGCACAGTCTCTTACAGGTAAAGATGTCCAAAGGTTGAGCCATATGATAACAAATTGTGGAGGCATTTCAGAATGTCAGTCAATCTAAAATTGCAAAAGAAAAAAAAAATCCATAATTTACAGTACATAATAATCAGCAAGAGGCAGCTCTTTGCCAGCAACATGGTCAAAAATGATACTGGATGCCAGTGATCTTTGGGCCCTCAGGTGACGCTGCATTGAAAAACAGGACCTATTCTGTCATGGAAATGATTGCATGGAGTCAAACACTGTGAATACAGTTCACCGTCCCATCCACAAAAGCAGGTTAAAGCTGTCTCATGCAAAGAAAACATTTCCATCACCTCGGGGCCAAAACTCTTTAAAATGGTCTGAGGCAAAGTGGAATATTGCTCTGTAGTTGGACATATAGATATTTCAGATAAAGAGACAGAGAGAACAGCCATCATTCAGCCTGTTATCAGTACCCATTATCAGTACCTTCATCTCTGAAGGTTTGGGTTGCACCAGTACCTATGGAAATGGCCAGTTTCACAACTGGAAAGCTACAAGCTACAAGGGATATTCAGGCTTTAGAGCAACATAAGCTTCCTATCCAGATAATGTCTTAGATGTCTTGGACTCCTGGGTTGGCCTGTCTGCTCTCCAGACCTTTCACTAACCAAAAACATTTGGTGCATCATTAAACAGAAAATACAACAAAAAAGACCCAGGACTATTGAGCAGCTAGCATCTTGTTTTACTAATGAATTGGACATAATTTCTTTCTTAAAGATCCAGCCATTTGTCTTCTCAGTTCCCAAGTGTTTATGGACACTCATTAAAAGGAGAGAGAGGTTTCATTCAATAATAAACATGGGCCTATTCCCACAATTTCTGAACCACATGTTGCTGCCATCAAATTCAAGATGGGTTAATATACTGAAATAGTAAAATGTCTCACTTTCAATGCTTCCTGTTTCTATGTCTAACTGTGATCCAACTTTTTCTTTTTAGAACTGATCTTGTAAGACTCCTAATTCTAGTAACACTGAATCATACACACCTGCTTGGCCATGTTATCATCGTTGGTCCTGCACTCATCCAGCAGTCCAAATATTTTACCCAAATGATATGGCATACACCTCTCTGCAGACAGCCGGACTCTTGCAAACGACATGCTGGCTGGTTTGGAAGCAGAGTAGACTTTCTGACTGAAGTGTGTGTTCAGAATGACAGGATAGCTGAGGCCCTCTATAGAAAGACTTTGCCTAAAACAGAGATTACGTTTATTAATTTTAGATGCATTCTGATGGAGAATCGGTTTTACTCAAATTTCTTAATCAAGTTCTTAGTGCACATCATCAAAGTATTGACTGTGAACTGGATTAACCAGAAATTCAAACTAAAGGGCCTTGAGTATCAATAAAAAGCTTCTGTGATAATAATGAAAATTAATTATGTAAGGAAAGAAATCATCTCAATCAAATGAAATGGGGCTGTTGCATAAATGTAAGGGTTTCTGACATCTCAAAACCATCTGAATGTCAAATTAAGAAAAGATACCAGCCGTCTCCACAGGTCAGTTCACCATCGGCCAGTCCCGAACAAGTTTAACTTCAAACATTAAATTCCACAAGAAACAAACAAAACAAACACAACAAATGGATGCATCCTTTTTTTGGGCAGCCCCCCTCAGGCAAAAGATACATTTTCCACAGTGCTGTAGAACATAATTAAAAACTTTTTCAAAAATGTAATGCCATCTGTGGAAAAATACTTCAAAACTTGTCACAATAAACAGGCTGAGAATTTGTTGATCAGAATACTAAATCAAATACAAATAATGTTCTTGGGCTAAACCTTACATTTCTGTAACCAGCTTACATTTCAGTCATTTGCACGTGTGTTAAATAGGGGAGGCTAACCGTCTCCTTAATCCAGCCCATCAAGGTAATGAGACACCTGGGTAGCACTGAGAATAAAAAAAAACTGAATAACAACCAGACAATTTTACAGCAAGATTCTGGCTTGTTTGATTTATGACTTATTTTCTCCCACATGTAAAAATGGATGAACGTGGGATGATAGCTTATAGCTGACTCAGTGCCAAGTGCACGCTTTGACTGGAACTGTCGTACATGTCACAGCTTGTTTGAGAATTACACTGATAATAGAGATGAGAAAATAAGATGGCAGATAATTTGGGAGAAACGTAGAATCAATCTAAAACGTCACGGGAATTTTTTCTCTCCCTACACAGTTGCAAGATTTACAAACATGAAATAAATTCTTAGATAGCCAATCATTTCATTTTAAAGGTAGTTTGGAAGGCGACTGTCCAACCATTCTTTATATTCTGGCCAATAATTGATATGAGAGAAGCATTTATAATAATTGATTCAGTATCATAAATATCAATGGATAAAGATACATATCCCTTTTACAAATCAGGGGGTATAGTTATCAAAATAATCATCTTGTATAAAATTACCTTACATTACAATCAAAACAAATATTTAGAGAGATGACAAAAAAAACTATCACAAATATCTACACATGTTCCAGCATTAAACAGGAGCAAAGTTAACATCTTTTTGTCATATCAATAAAAATGTAATTATACTGATTTATTTTGATGTTATCGGCCCCAACCACCTTATACAGCACCAATAGTACCTGGGCTCATTTCCATCCCTTGCATTGCATGCAAGATTATGAACGGCAACAACAATAAATGTAATTATTCACAATATAACCATCTTTAAACCATCCTGTTTATTGTGGGCTTTTTCCCCCTCATATGTTATTCTTCTTTATAAGCACCTTAACTATTGCTTTTTGAATGGGGCCCTTTTAATAGAAAATGTTGTATTTTCCGTGGAGGTTATTTTTGCTGTTATTTAGTATTTGTTGAGAAACGCTTCAACCACTGTATAGTTTTACCAAAGTGACTTTCTTTCGCCCGTATAAAACCCAAAACGAGCCCTCATGCTCCGATAAATCCTGAGAGGGATTTTTATCAGACCCAGATCTGCACAGTGATCAGTCATCGTAAAAGCCTCTAATCTTGTCAGAGCAGAACGTGCTGTTCATAAGAACCAGTACATCACTCACACAGGAAGTGTGGCCCCATTGTCAACAGGTGAGTGGGCAGCTGTCATCATCAGACAGGTAGCCAGGTTAAGGAGTGGCCCTGCCTGCTGCTGCCGTCACAGTTTGTAAGTGAATAGCCCCTGCAGGTATTTCCGCTCAGGCAGCGGTGCACTCACAAGGCATGGGTGGTGGAAGGAGTCAACCTACTCTGCAGAAATTACGTGGGAGGTTAACCCCCCCACCCTCAGTGTCACACAGGAAACTGATAAGAGGAATTTTACCAGACGCGCTGAATTCTGTATTTTTCCACTAAGACCTGTACAGCAACTGTCAAAAGTTGGATATAATAATACCCCTTCAGGGAATATCAACCTTGCCATCAGATTTTTTTTAAATATATGACTGTGTTGTTACAAGTAAATCATTTTCTGATTAAGGTAGAATATTGATTCATTGATTCTTGTGACTCATTTACACAGAGGAATTTAAAAAACACATTTTTTACAACACAGATTTACACGGAAATTAATATCAGTGGGATTTACTGGCCGAACTCTTTCACATGAGCAGAATATAAACAGCTCGGTAGAGGCACTAAAGCTACAGATACACTCAAACCGCCATATGTTTTCAATCTAAGTTCTCTGGCTCCCTCCACTCTCTTCTCCCAAATGCTCCAGAAAAAAATCCAACTGTGTTTTTTCCTCGGTTTTCTGGAAATGACCTAACCACTGCCAGGAAGAGGAATGCGAAGCATTCCCTGGAGCTGTCCGTGACGTCTGAACACTGAAGAGGCCCCTGTGCTTCCGCCAGCCTGGATATTCCAGCGCGTACTCAACCCAAACTTCCAACAGCTGGAGTCAACTGCTGCCTTGCTCCAACTCCAAGACAGTCACAAAAACACCACCACCACCCCCATGCGAGGAACTCATCCTTACATCTGAATATTTAGGGCTTTCTCTGCTGAGCTATTACACTTACCACATTAAAACTACAGTTAACATGAACAGCGATTTTCTGTTTTTACAGGATGCCTCCTCAGCATTCTTTTCTGAGCAATTACTTGTGCTGCATGTCGTGTGTCAGTCTTGTATTGTCTAACTGGCTCAAACAAGGTCTTCTTTTTTTCTTTTCTTCCAATCACCAGCCAACACATGATTTAGAAAAAAAACCTGCCAAACATGTCAGCAAGTCCATTTCTATTTTAGAAAAAAATGTGCATCAGCTAGGGGTAACATTTTCAAAAAAAACATCTAAATTGCAATTTTTTCTGACCAATATTGCGATTTGGTTTGTGATTTAATCATTTGAAGTCCAACTTCAGTCCAGTGTTCATGGAGAAATATATCTATAACATGATTTGGAGGATTACCACAAGAGATGAGACCATAATATCAACTGTTTTATATTCTAACGCAAGGACGCAAAGTTGAGATATGAACAGCTACACCTATTAAATGCAAAATGCAAGCTGTAGCGAAAACACTAAAGCCTAGTTATTTCAGGATACGTTTCCACTAGAACAGGTTTACATCAGTAAACAGCCTGATGGTATATATCGTATTTACACCACAGCATGTTATTTCTCTCTACGTGCTTTTTGTATTGCACACAAAAAGGAGTTCAACCCTGATGTGCAAACAGAGTTCCACTAGTTCAGCTTGGCCCAGTTGAGCCATGTTGCTGTGATCCTGGAGCAGAGTCAACCAAAGACCTTACACGCTGGTCTCCTTTTTCTGTCTTCAGTACTTAAACTATGTTGCAGACTAGAGAATTTTTATACTTTGTAGTTTTACTTGAATGTTTGAGCTTAACAGTTTTGTTTCACTTATATTTTTCTATTCCTATACTAGCCTGGCTTTATTGATCATTAATATGGCTGTAGTGTAACTGTGTCAACAGTTATGTAAATGCTTTCTACTACTGTTTTCAAGCACTTAACACCTCCCACCGGCAAACCCACAGGACATTTCACTAAAAAGAAGTCACAGAAACTTTTTCATTTTCATCGCAGAATTAGCTGAGTATGATTAGTGGTATGGGTATATGATTTCACCTTTTAAGTGGTATAGTGGAAAAATACAGTGAGCCAGAACGACGTGACTGTTAAAAGCTGTTCTTAGTAAGACACGTCACAATTAACTTCCCACAGTGGAAAACAATCTAAAAATCTCTAATTTTGACCAAGTATAAACATTGATTCTCTAAAACAGATGACACTCTTTTCTGCAGAATTCTGCGAATACATTTTTAACACTGAAGGTGAAACAGTATGTGTGGAGACTTAAAAGTGTGACATGGGTTGCATCCTCTCACCACGGTGGATATATGTGGATGATATCTCTGGGTGCAGCAATCAGCTGGGCTGCTGTCACTCTGTTGAATAACACCAACATACGAGTTCTCTCCTTGGAGACAGCGTTGCTGTGCTGGTGGCCGTCTCCGGGGGGCTGATAGTGCTCACAGTGCGCCAGTTGCAAGCTGCTCTCCTCATGGACCTCCAGCACCTCCAGCACCAGCACCCCAGGCCTGTCCACTGGAGAGCAAAACAAAAACACAGATGTTGAGTCTGTTGAGTGGCGTGCATGTGCTTGTGTTTCTGTGTACTGAGAGTACGCATACTCATCGGGACTATTGCTCTCTGTGGAAGTCGTTATTCTTTATGAGACCAATTCATTTTTAGGACAAAAAAAATGCACTGCATATCTGTAAAGCTGTGTAGGTTACAAAACTTAGTATATACAATTGGGTGACTATGTAAATGTTTGGAAATTCACCCTAATACTGAGTGTGCTTTCAACCTGAATCATGAGAGTCTACAGAGCTAATAAAACAAAGGGAACTGTGATGATGCTCTGCAGATATAAATCAATCTGAAAGTAGAGAGCAATTCAGCTGCATATAAAATTGGTGTATAAACTTGCACTAAGTTCTGAAAATTACAACATGAGAGGGCAGAATCAATGCAATTCATTGTCTGTTTATATTACTGGCCAGAGGGTAGATTTTAATGTGATAAGAGTAAATCATATCAACAAGATCGCTAAGGGAGCCACTAAGTTTTAACATGCATTTGTCCAAACATGACTTTCAAGTGCTTCTTTTCTGTTTAGTGCATTCAGGTCCCACATTGCAAAACCCTACAAACAATAACCTATTCAAGTCATTTTATTGAGCATTAATGATAAATTACAGGCAACAAAAGGTGTCAAGAAACGATTAAAAGTTTCTTACATGTGCATATGTGAGCATGATTACATCACATCCAAAATTTGTGAAAAGAAAATAAGCAGGTGTCTTATAACAGCGTGACCTAGTCAGGCAACACTGTTATTGTTAAGCACATGTGACAGAAGAAAATGAACAAACTTCCACTGAAAAGGTTTTATTACATCCTATTTAACACACTTTTATAACATTTCAAAATTGTGATGTTAGCTGTGACTTCAACTGTGTGAAACCTTGACAGAAACAGAGGAAGAATCCTTGACACACGTAAAAAAAATAATAAAAAAAAATCAAGTGTTGACAAGATTTAAAAATGAGGTCAGGTTCGAATAATCCTCCACACTATCACCCTTCATTTAACCCTTTATGCTGATCAAACATCAACTGCCCACAAAGTGAGCTGAGTTTGGTGGGTGTTTTCTTTTTCCTTCATCAACTGTCACCTTTAAAGTATGCTTATGTCCTATAGTAAGGAGATACTTAACCAGAGAGCATAAGTGGTTTAGTACACCGCAGAAAGGAAAAAGGAAAAAGGAAAAAGAAAAAAAGAACTAGGCAAGCAGTCTAGTTCCTGTCACCTAGATTGTGAGTTCACAGTTCACTAACAGTGATCAAACTGCAGCCAGTACTGCTTCAGTGCAGCCCCTCCATATAAATCATGTTTGTTTCAGAAAAAACAAACAAACAAAAAACCCTCACCTGCTTAGAGACCAGCTTCATCCCACACACACATACCAAAGTTCACTTTTAAACCAGAGATATATTTGATCATGATCCTGATGTAATCTGAAATTTGCAACTTAGTGTGACGCAAATCACCTGATGTGGTTGTTGCTGCTAAAGTGTCAGAGACGGACTCGTGCCTCCAGAAACTGATAGCTGACCTCTGTCTGCATTGAAGTCGACTCAGCCTCCCTGCCAGACCTCCACTGTGGAACAAATACACACACACACACACACACACACACACACACACACACACACACACACACACACACACACACACACACACA
>JAOXYM010000008.1:17059853-17079118 GCA_028567055.1 Leptatherina wallacei | reverse complement strand
ATCACTGATCATCCCAGCAGACAATTTAGACCTTCGAGCTTTAAGCAACGATGCCATCACCGCTTGGAGTTGCATGAAAAATCTCCCATGGACTCAAAATGTAATTTTATTACAGCAAATTCACCCAATCTTAACATTTTTTTTTTTCAAATAGCAGGTTAAACATACAAAAGCTCACTTAACATGTCTGGTTTTTTTTATTAAATATGTAAAAAGCAGGTCAAGTTATTCACAAATAAAATGCAAACATGCAACACGATTTTTTGGGGAATGCATAATGAGTGGGACAAGAAAAAAAACACTTACCATTCATTAATTATTTGACAGTACATGTTTACATTCCTTTTTCATTTACACAATAATATATAACTAAAGCATTGTGGTGTACTGCCAAGTTCAATATTAGTAAATGCAATATTAAGAAAGGGTATACAATGTACTTACTGGAATATAGTGAGGCAATTACTCAGTGAACTGACTCATCTCCCTAAGACCTGTGGTTTAAAACATAAAAAGCGCTTCAAGAAAAATCAAAAAGGTACAAAACTTAACAGACGACGAGTTCCAGCAGAAGTTGAAAAATAAAAATGCTGCTTGTCATAAGACTAGACTAGTCCACAATAATTATTCTTCCTTCCCTATGCTTTATGGCAAATAAACCTCTACCACTAAACCAAGTAGTATGGTGCAAGTAACACATTGATCAATATACTGATTTTCTATAATCTTGTATTTGTGAGGACAGCTGTCAACTAGTCATAAGTTGGCGTTTTACTACATTTCATTCAAAATCTGTAGACTGTATTGTCCAAATTCAAAAGGATGTGTAGATTTCCACACTATTCCTAAGGCTTAATAACAATAATAAATATGATGAGGATCTGTGGACAGATTGTCCAATACAGAGTCAATGTCAGTGCAACATATGGAAGGAGATTAAGTAAGAGCTACTATGAGCCCTTTCAGGGCTTTTGCTTATTGCATTCTTGTGATTACTATTGATATGCAAAATTAACAAAATGAAAATATAAAAAAAAAAGGACAAAAGTTTGAAGATTAACATTTGCTCCAACAGGTAACAGATTCCTGTCTGAACTTCAGCATTTCACCACGTCTACTGTAGGATTTGAATTGACTTTCCAGCTACACAGTCCTTGGAAACTTCACGATGGTCTGAGCTTGTCTGCCAGTGGTGGTCATCACCACAAACTTGCCACAGCAGTTCACCAAAGTCACAAAAAACATTGAACAGTGAGCAGAGGGATACAAAAATAATAATAATAATAATTATAACAGCCTGTGATAGTACTTCTATTCAGGAGGTTGCTTCATGTGCTCAGTCTTAGAGAGAATCAAAAAAAAAGTTGAAAATTAAACCATGAGGAAAAAATAAAACTCCTTCCAAAGTTCTCACAGATTAAAAAGAGGGTTGTAACTGCGGTGAGGGATGATAGCAGTCAGTATTCATCCTGTTCCTCCTGCTGATCATCTGGTGCCTCCTCGTGGGCTTGCTGGTCCACTTCCTGTCCGTCACCCTCAGCCAGTTCAGTTCGATCCTTTAAAAAAAGAAAAAAAACAGAGATTTTCCAACACTTACTATAGTTTGAGGCAAGCATGTGATTACACACACAAAGACTAAATTCTCATCTCCACCAACCACACAATCAATCCCACAAATTTCTACTCCAGCAACAATTCCAACAAGAATCTGGAGTCAAATGCTGACCTGTTCATCGGAGGCATAAAGAACCTCCATTAGCCGCTCGACAAACGGGGCATTTTCTTCACCCTGCTCCTGGCACAGCAGCTCCACTTCTCGCAGCTTGCTGAAGTAGTAGTCCCGCTCCTTCTCCACACCTTCCAGTGCCAACTTTAATGTGTTCACCTGAAAAAAAAAGAGCCGAAAAGCAGTTTGAACTTTGGTTGCAGTCAGACAGCGTCACATAAGTCGTCACAAGATCAGTTGGACGGATGCTAGAAAAATGGCGACAATAAAGTGGATGAATCCACAGCCACCTACGGTGACACAGTGGAAGCAGAAGCTGAGGGAGGTGTATGTAATGGAAGCTTTAACTGCTCAATTACAGTTAAAGTCTGATGTCTTTGTGAGGAGGTGGCTACCCATGACAAGATGCCTTTTCAGCTGATCTGCAATGTTTTAACTGCCCAGCTATCCACTTACCTATTTTGTTTTCTGGGCCCAAATAGGGTTTGTTTGTTTGTGTCGGTATTTTTTGCTATTGTCAACTGCTTGTTTCCTTTCCATGCATATTCTGTGATGTTGTCAAGGAATGTTCAGTGTTGTGTTTTTCTGTGTTCAATAAAAAATAGGTGGAGAAGAAGCACAGCTCGGATAAACTGATAGAAGGAAAGCAAAACAAAGTCATTCTTGACCAATAAGTTGACTTTGTAGTTTATAGATTGGAGATTTGGAAGAAATAAAATTGCCCAGAAAATCAATTTATCTGTTTATTCTGTTGTGAAACGATCCCTTATTTGTCTATTGCTGCTCCACAAAGGTTAAAATCATTACAAAATTTAACTGCTTGTTGGCAATGTTTTCTGGCTGGTGATCTCGCTGCATAAACAAACTCCGGCTGACTTTGTTTAGTCCTTGGCTTCGATCTTATGTGTTCTGCTCTAATCTAATGCAGCTAGACATACAGGCTGCCCCTCCTTAAACACGTTGGATCTCAGAGTGGAATAACTACATTAGATCCACTGAATGGTGTATGTGCATTCTTAAATCTAACCAGTCACGTAGCATACATAACAGACTCGTATTTTCTTTTCTTTTTATTCAAGCCATATTAAATTGAAGTGGATATTTACAATGCTTTCACACAATTAAGGGCTGCAAAAGAAACAGAAAAATATGTGAATGAAAGTAGGTTTATTATGCATCTTGCTGTACCAACATGTGTTTTATGCTTTAGAGTTAAAAGATGGAAATTTGAGTCCAGCTGAATGTAAACATGCAGGAGGGATTTGATCCCCAACAGTAGGATCTCGATGTCTGGTCCAACTTTTCTTTTTTTACTTATCTTGTCATAGCAAGCAGAATGGGGGTCCAGCTTTTTGAGAGCTTAGATTCTTTCTGATTTCTGTCAGACTAACATGTTTACATACCCACTAAGTTTCCTCTAAGCACCTTCAGATTTTTGGGATTGTGAAACTTCCTAATTAATTTAAAACTGTAAAAAATTGTTGCTTTTGGACCAGTGTTTTTGGTGATGGAATTCCTGATGTTCTCACAACTTCCTTGTCTTCACTGTTGTGAAAAAGAAAACAATTTGATGCAGTGAAACCGACTTGGTTAATTCATGTCACGTGGGCACTGATAATCAAGCTGTGGTTAGTTTTAATTTTTTGTTTTGATCAAGGAAACAATTTAAATTCAGACAATTTATGTTGAATTTCACTTAATGAAAGATCCTTTTGTCGTTCAACAACTTTTTTTTTTGCATTTATTTCTTAGTATATTTTCAATCTTGTAATATGATCGTTTCATCGAGATCAGAAAACATCATTGGTTCTGCCAATTAAGCAGGTTTGCACTGGATTGTTTTAGACCGGCACCTTCTGTATGTGGAACAGGCACTCAACCAGATATGTGAGCTAAATCCAAAAATAGGGTGGAGAGGTAATCATGTACTCACTTAATGTAGTTTAACGTTGACCACAAACAGTCCTAAAATGAGGCATGTTGAGAGCTTAAAGAAAAAAGCATTTTAAACATACCTGCTCCGTAAGATGCGTGACCTGTGATTCCACTTCTTTCTCTCCTTTGGCAGGAGTTGACACAGGGATCTTTTTGGCTGACGAGGGTCTTGATGTTGGTGTTGAAGACTTGGGAGTAACAGAGCTTGACCTTGATGCTCCTGCAACACATGAAAGGTTTATTTTATTTAAATGAGCTGAATAACATTTAAAAATGATAGTTTCGGGATAAAAACATGCATGTTAACGCTAACTGTTTGTCCACTTGGATTAAAGTTAAAACATGTCAAAAGAAATCACAAAATCAAAATATTTTATTAGTAAACTTTATTTTCTGTTATGGAGCAGCTGAAGCTTACCTGCAGTTGGTGAGCTGGCTGCATGGAGAGACTTTTTTGGCAGGTTGAAGATTTGCTCACCAGGGTCAGGTGGGGGAATGGCATCCTGACCCTGTCTGGCTTCAACAGGATCATACTCTTTACCATCATAATTGGCATCAAAGAATTTCTTAAACCACTGAATGAAATCAAGATTGTCCTGAAATCTGCCTTTAACCAGTTTCTCCACAGGAATTATCTGAACAAAAAAGAAAAAAATTATAAATAAGCTTCAACAAACAAGCATTAGTTCAGATTAAAAATGACTTTAAGAAGACCCACCTTGTCCACATTCATCCTTTTGAAAGACGCCTGCAACAGTTTGAAATTGTGAATGTACTCATGCTCCAATTTAGCTTGAAACTTGACCTTCTTGAGACTAATGCAGCCAGGGAAGAGCAGATCCATGAACTGGCAGTAGGCAGCTCCTGAGGAAATAATAAAGTGATGCATCATAAGTAACAGAGTCTGGCTACAGTTTAATATTTATCATCCCAGTTTTAAAATGACAAAAAAAAAAAAAAATTCCACATCTACACCACTCCTCAACTTTCATAGAAATATATATATGGACATTCTTTGCATTGTGAATATTAAGTGAGGCCATGTTACACATTTATCCGTTTTCAAAAGAGGACAACGGCTCAATCTAAGCTAAATCCCATGTAAACCTAACAAGGGAGCACTTAAGAAGTGATCAAACAATTAGCATGCATCTTAAGAAGAGGAAGGCTGTCTATGTGTGTTTGCTTGTGTAGAGAACAAGTTATTGAAATTGGATTACTTGGTCACAGCAGGAGAACACGGCAGGCAAGGAGTTTATTTATAGACAACTCTCTGCCCAGGAGAGGTGAGCATGTTTCCACAGGTTGCTTTAACTGCCGGCTTACACAAAAAATTATTTGCAATGCTTTACAGGCAGAAATGTAATATCTAATGCATGCTTCCCATCTAAAACAGATGCAGCAGAGGACCAGGAAACTAAGAGAAAGAGCAGTGTTCTTTCTTCTTTTTTTCTTAAGGGGTCAATCTCATCTTACCTGAGGAGAGCTGCTCCACTTTCGTATAGTTTAGACAGAGAATATCGTTAACCCAGGCTGTTATGTCATGCCTGCTCATAGTCTCCTGGGTTATTGAGGTAGAATATACGTTGACCGCCATCCCCCAACTGCAACAGAAAAATGACAACATTCAGTGACAAAAACAACGCAGCTACAGCAAATGTCCCATTTCTTATTGTTTAAAGGTAGTTACTAGAAAGCAGCCTTCAACTGGAATAAATAAAGATTTCTAAAAATAGTAACTATTCACTAAGGAAAAAGTTGTATCCATCCAAAATAATCATTAATAAGTGTCCCGACGGATATGCAAAGAAGTCCATGTACAAGAATAAAAAAAAAGTCATCCCTGCAGTATGGAAGTAGTACTGACCACCAAGTCACCAGGTCCCACTCTACACTTTAGAAATGCCTTAACTTCTTCAGGGGTGCAAACACAGTGAAGAAACAAAGTTTTACTCTATAAACAGCATCAAAATTCATTTTAGAAATACAAGTTTTAACTCACAGATTTGATCATCCATTATAAAAAAAAAAATCAACATTTCACAGCATGATCATCATTGCTAAATTATCAAAATAAAAACAATCTTAATAAACTGAGTCAGATTTAAACTAAACTAAAGCCAAATGGTCAATAAATAAACCAAACCAAAAACAATGTAAAAAGGGTTACAAGTTCATCCTTTGTAAAGTAATAAATCAAAAGTATCTCAATTTGTTAGCAGTTGTCATATTTAAAGATGTTTATCTTTGTTAGTGAAAGACCTAAACAAATAGAGAAGTGATCTACTTTGGCTTCAGGGGGAAAGATATTTCAAAACCTTGTTTGCAGCTTGTTTTATTCATTTGTTTTCTAATATGGTAAATAAAAATTGTTGACGTTAGTTGAAGAAATAAAGCTCCATGCTTAAATGGTTGCAAATTGGTGGAATTTGTGGCTTCAGCACACCTCCCCCCACTTGTAAGCCTCTATACTGAAAGCATATGATGTGCCAATAATAAGAAACTCAAACTTTGCTCCTTAAGCTACAGATTAGGCAGTTACACAAAATGTCCACATAAATGTTCTTATGTAAAGCACTTTGTGCTACTTTTTGTACAAAAAGTGCTTTAGAAATACAATTGGAATTGCACTGAATTGAATACCCAACAAAGGCTTTCAATTTCCTAGAGAAGGGGCTTCATTCAAAGCGTGTCCAACACATTTTCCAAGAGAACTTAAACCACAAATAGGTGACAAATCAAAACAATCCCTTGACCTCTGTCGAATGGATGGAATACCACTCTTCCAAAAAGGCATTCTTTTGCTTGGTCCAAAATCCTCCACATGAATTCAACTGAATTGAAATAGGCCATAGTACTGTAAAATTGCTAAACAAGAACATGTTTGCATTGATTTAGTCTGATTGCTCTTAAAAGAAAAAAAGATACCCTAACAAAAATACCACTCTAAAGGTTTTTCCTTTTGTCACACATCATCCTGCTTTAGTTTTCTGTTAGCATGTGTGTCTTCTTTTTGACTGCAAAGAGGGGATATAATGCGTTTATGCAAATCAGTTCTTTAACACACAATCTGCAACTGTTCAAACATTACGGTACTGTATATTAATGTGCAAGATGAGGTAGAGATCAGTGTTCTTCATCATACGCATAAAGTGTGCAGTTTTTCATAATCCCTCTGCAAACAAACCATTTCAGGCACCAGCAGGGTAGCTGCATTAACACACCCCTCTTATCGGTTTATAGTAGCCCATGAAACGCTATCAAATCATGCTTATAATGATCACCAACGTCCACTAGCTGTCACCTGGGTATAAGGCATAATAACAGCAGCCCCCTGGTATTTAAATTGGGCTTTTACAGCTCTGAAGGAGCGGAGCCTTGACTGACTGATCCTCCGGGAAGAAAGGAAGGAAAACTGGGCCAACCCATCTCATGTCAACAAAGCGGATGTATGTGGTCCTGTTAGCATGCTTTGTTAGCCTGGTAGGGGTAGCCAGCCAGCACCCGGGCTGGGTTCACCCGGGGGAAATTGGGCTTGTGCAGCAGGTCGTATGTGTTTCACACACTGAAAAATTACCAGGTACCCTTTAATGTTCACAGAGGGGAATGTTCAGTAGCCGCAGTCACGATATGGGAATGTTCTAGTTGCAGCAGCAGCCTCTGTCTCTGTATTCCTGTCATTTGACAAGCTGGTCCGTATTGACCCACCCCTCAAATAATGTACCTATGCAACTGCGCACCCATACATTTAATACTTTACTGCTCCTTGCAGAAACCTGAAGTCTTGTATAGACAGAGATGGTTCTAAGCTAACTTGGGGGCGATTTACGCCACAGTGTCGGCTTCGCTGAGCTAACATGACATGACATTGGGAGACAGCAAGGGAAAAAATAGCGGATCGCTGCAAAGCAAGAGACGTCGAGGAGGAGAAGGCCAGAATACATGTTTCTGTTTGCAGCAGAGTGTGCCTTATGATCTTTTTATCTCTAGTATATAAAATGCGGCATTACACTAGTTTACCTGTAGGCGCGCTCTCCCCGCACTGTATTTTTCCTGTAAGGAATGATGTTGGATCCGTTGTCCGGGACGATGTCGTTGTTATTCTCTCCATTTGGGGAAAGGGCTTGGGTGGGACCGGGCATTTGGGTCTCTAAAATGTAGAACAGATACTCTGTTCTCTGTCTGACCGGGAAAAAAGACAGCAGGGACGATGCAAATGGTAACAAACTGCCGCACCTTCGGGGCTCTTTGACTCTGTCTGCTTATTCCTCACAAATCTCTACCCCGATGACGTCGCTGCACCCTGTGCCACGTGACTTATGGGGTTGACTAGCAGTTCCCTGTGGTGGGCTATTTCAGTGCACCAATTCATAAACACAATTCAGATCAATGCATGATCAATGTCTAATTGAAACCCAGATCGAAATTAAAATGGATATCCAAATCAGATTTTTTTTTAAGGAATTTTTTTTGAGAGAGATTATAATTAAAATGCAGCCAACCCAGACTCACCCTCAAATCCTTGTGTGATAACCATTTATTAGTTGAACTAAAACTTACATGGGTAGCAATAAAAACACATGATAGTGGCGTGGTGTGCTGATGGAAATCAAGACCAGACATGGTGTGTCACAGAATACAGTTGATTACTAACCATATGACTCAATAAAGCAAAATAAGTCTGAGTCTTTCTGCCTATAATTTAGTTTTCAACAGTCAAACAAAGCTTGTTCAGGTTAAGATCAGGTGATCAACTAGGCTGTTGCATAATATCCAACTTCTCAACCTTCTGACACTCCTCTGTCTTTCCTAGTTTGTTTCAAATTGGTGCTGCTCAACCTTTTTCAGTCCTCCAATTTAGATGTAAAATCCCTCAAATACAGACAAAGAATAGTTAGTTTAACCCACATTCAGAAAACATTTCTAAGTCTTGAAATATAGCTAAAATAACAAATATCACAGTTTAAATACCCCCAGATCTAGATTTGTAGCAGCAAATATTCACATTTGACAGAGTGAAAACAGCAATTGTTTGGGAATTTTACCTAAAAACTGCTAAAACGATCAACAAATCATTCAGCCATAATGTGAGAAGAAAATGGCAAAATATTAGCTATGTTCAATATTATGATATAAATGCATGGGTTTAAAAAGTGAATGACATCTTAGTACTACTTTTGTGTTGCTTTGGTCAGTCCTGCGCAAGTACCAACTGGGGTGGAGGAAAGTTTTCATTAGGGGTGCACCGATCGATCAGTCGGGCCGATCAATTGGCCTTGATTTCCTTAATTTTGGGTGATTGGTGATCGACCAATCCTTATGTGAAATCGGCAGATTTTATGCAGTACCAGAAAAGGAGCAAAGATCTGCAATTTGCAATTCACGAGTATTGTTAATAGTTTTTCAATAAAATAACATTGGAACATTGAAGCTGCATGCAGTCAGTTATTAAAAAAAGAAAAAAAAAAATCTGTCTCGGCCAAAATTAGAATCGGCAGGTCAAGGCTTCTTAAAGATCGGTGATCGGCCAGAAAACTACAATCTGTGCATCCCTAGTTTTCATAGATAAAGTGAACTTTATCAATGGGAAGCGAGTTGTTTAGCTCATTTCATTTTCACAAAAAATGAATTTAAAAATGTGTCAATGTGTATAAATGACCCAACATTAAGATATATAGAACATATCTGTCTGCCAAACATTATATGGTTAGTAATCAACAATGGAAGCTACTATATATATGGACCAGCATGTCACAGTATTTCGCAGGCATGACGGAGAACGCTTTTCAAAAGGACAAAAATAAAAATAAAAGTCACAGCTCTACAACAGCTTTGGACTATACTACTCACGATACAGCACAGCTATGATGTTTTCAATGCAGGAATTTTATACAGGAAGCATATCCAGCACTTTGTATACAGTTTGCTTTGACTGCCTTGACTCCTTTCTTGCTATTTTCTTTGTTATTGTTTGCTCAACTAAAAGCCTCTGTATATCCTGGTATCAATACAACAATCCATCACACCACTGTCTAAAGTTCAATGCATAATTTAGTCTGGAACACTGAAAATTTTTCATAAATCTCTTTATTTCTCAGTTTAGTGGGTCAAAATACTAACCATTTAAATATTTTGTTCAAGATTTGTCTTTTTTTAAACCTTATCAGAGTGGACCTGAAGCATCTTTCAGAAAATTTAATAAGACATGTCAAATTAAATCTAACTCTCCAGTGTACACTGACCATTGACTGCATATTAGACAGTGACACAATAAGTTGTCATTTAGTTTTGTAACATCTTTATAAATGAATTTGAAGGTGCATAATTCTGGGAAAACTCTTGGTCAGCAGTCCCTGCTCATACTTGAAACTCTACTGCCCCCATCAGGCCAGAGTTAAGCCAACATTTTGGCCTAAAACTTCAGTCTATAACTTTTAACCTTTTGAATTTAATCTCATATGAAGATAAGTGGAAATATGACAAACAGAAAACAATTTTTTTTGCCATTTTGTGTTTTAAGATTAGTGCAAGATTTCTGTTGAAGCTTGAATCTTATACTTTTAATGCTTTGGATAGCAGCTGCCAAATCAGGAAATTTACATTTTTTCCCTCTCGTTACTGATTATTCTGCAGTATTTTTTATTTTGCATCCACAAATGTCTAATCTTTTTCCAGAAATATTCTCACTTGGAAGTTGCATCTAAAATTCTTAGTATCAGCATATGACATCGCACCCTCAGCTTTGAGTGTGATGATTCGTCTCAATACTGAAATGTGCATTGAAGCTACTTGTTCAGGTTTTTTTTTTTCCTTTTTAAAATAACAGAAATAAATCAAGGCAGTGAACAAAGTATGCAATATTCATCTTTAGCTTTGGGAGATGAGATTGTTTGGAAATTTATGATGGGAAATATAAACAATTGCAAACCCATTTCATGTACTGGGTCAAAAGTAATCTTTACAAAAATTCCTGCAGTGCCAAACACAATGCAGAGCCAAGAACTGATCTCATCAAATAATCAAACACTACAAATGTCTCCGCTGAGAACCAGAAGCCATGCCATATTTCTGATAAAGTAATGCTAAAGGCCCTTTCAGACTGGTTAGTGACAGCTGCAGGTTACAACATGAGTGCAGAAAACTGCTTTACTACTGGCAGCACAAAGCAAACATGACAGCAGGAAAACCAGTAACTCAGTAACTGTAGCAACTGCATCTCTTCATACTGTGTCACAGCTATGTGGAAGGAAATATTATTACCAGGCTGCCATTGGAATGAATTTAACACTTCCCAATCTGAAGAGCCTTAAGTGTCATCACAGAGGTGCAGCATGCATAGCCTGAGGATTAAATAAATTCATATAAGTAGAAGAGTGGCATGCGTCCTTTTAGCTTATTACTGTTTACATCAACTGTTATGGTTGTCCTCCTTGCAGCAATGTCCAAAAAAAACAGAATAAATAAAATTTAAAAAAATTTCTTTAAAAAAAAGACATCACTGCAGTTACATTTTCAACCACAGTGTAAAAATTTTGAGGCTCTTCAAAATCATTATTAAAAGGAAATCTAAAAAAAGGTAAGTAGAAGCTTGTGCCAGTCATGTTAACTTGCCTTAAAATAATAAGAAAAGACAGCAGTAAAAACACTATTGAGAGTATGTTGTGTTAGGCTAAAATAAAATCAAAGTCCAGGGGGCAGATCACTTAATATGAACGCTTACGAGATGCAAAAACACATGATTTCTTAAGATAGAGGTTATCAAGAATGTGAACAAATATTTCAAGCAAGGTGATATTCTTCTAAATGCGAACTTATCCTGAAGGTAACAAAAATTAAAGAGGTACACGAGGCAAAATGTGTTAATTTGCAAAAAGCTGGAAGTAGAGACTTTGTGTAGACCTTAAGTGGAATCAAGTCTAGACTCACAAATGTTTCTCAATTAGTTATGCATATAAGATTCACAAATCACTTCCTTGATGCTGTATATCTAACATGTATTGCTACTTGTCATTAAATGCTGTTACTAAAGTGGACTATTGCCCCAAAGCACACCAAGCTGACAGCTGCAATGTTTTGCATTTCTGTTCATGCTACATAGGGTGGGGTAACACATGTTACTGTACAGCTAGAGGATAGTGCTGTCCTGTAATCATTAAGGCTGTATGTTAGCCTGCAGTGAATCATCTTTATGCTGCTGGGCATAAGCTAATTTCACATTTCATCATGCTTTCTCGTGCAGTGTAGGTTGTTGGGCGAAGGTTGCAGCTCCACCCTGCACATTAAAATTAATAGCAAGGAAGTCTCAGTTATCCAGATTGGACAGCTTTTGATGTGCAGGTAATGGATTCGATTGGGACTCAATCTGCAAAAAAAAATTAAGTAAGAGACTTGGGGAGCAGTGGCCTGCCACGTCTGTAAACCCAATGCTTTGGAAACAGCATGTATGGGGAGAGAAGTTTTCAATTGCCATTTTGACATGTCAGCTCTGTGCCTAAGACAAAGACCAGCTTAGTCAATGGTCCCCTCCTTTTCTCGTATCGGTCCCAGTGGTGCACACCACTGCTCTAACAAGCGTTTAGCTGTCGTTTTCGAAGAAAGAAAGCACGAGACACTATTGCAAAATAAACACGATTAGAAAGCAAATATGTAACGGACCTGCTAGCTAAAAGGAGTCTCGTGAATGAAGCTAACTCCGCTTCGTGTTAGAAACAGTGATTGGAAAGAAAGCCATTACACAGTAACACAATGCAAAAGCAAGGATAAGAATCTTTTACCAACGCAGTGGCTAGTTAGAAAAATAATGGTACACTTTGTTCAGCTACCCGCCAAGTTACCGTATGCTAATTTTGCCCTAACATTCTGTCAGTGACAATCAACATATGCCCTGATCCTGGGCAACATCACTATACAACCGCGTTACCACGCTCTTATGTCTGCACTCCCTTAGCATTTAGCAAGTTTCATTTAAAAAATAAACATTCAAATTCTTCCCCAAAACTAATCTGACTTACCAGTGAACTCCGATCCTCAGGTTACAAGGTGTTAAAAAGCTGTTTTCCGGCTGAGTCACCCCACCCTCAAACGCCCATTCTCGTAAAACGATGAACTGCAAACTGGCACCTGATTGGACAATCCTTCATCGGTGTTGCAGCTAATTGGGTCCGGAGTGATATGTGTCATCGAATTGTCCTATCGTGTCTTGATGCGTTGATCAGTCACAACATCAGACACCTTTCTGCATTTCTGTGTGGAGGCTCCATGTCACTTTCGCTCCAGAAAATAATAATAAAAATAATTAACCAAGGTTTGACAAAAGCGAAAACCATTTGAAAGGACACAAATAGAATGAGCAAAATAAAAACAAAACTGTTAAGATTATTAAATAAGCAAAAGCTGCTAAAACCTGGATCCAGCTTCTCCTAATATTTTCAAAAAAATAATATTTTTTCAAGCTGTTGCCGATACTTTTAATGGACAATTATTATTATCATTATTGATTGATTGATTGGTTAATGGATAAAATGACTTTTCTTCCATAGTATTATGTGTAGATCATAATCTCTGGTTAAATTCACTGTAGTTTCAGTTATGCAGGAGGATTAAGGGGGGGAAGGTGCAAAGTTTGCATTTTTGCTTAAACAGTCCTCTTCAGTCAGTGCTACAGCTGCACTCCTCCTGGTTTAACACCAGGGAGCAGTGATTCACTTGATAATGGACAAAACTCACCTTAGTGCAAAATTCATCACTGTTTTAGCTGTTCGAAAATTATTTGATAAAGGAGAAAAAATGCTGACCATATTCTAAATAAAAAGTAGTCATGTTAAGGTGGTTTTTTGCAGAGGCTCGTGATTGATGTTGTGGATGTAGGTTAAAAGAAAATACAATTTCAATGGACTGTATTGAAGCCTTTAAAATATACTGATAATAATGATAACTCCAATAACTGATGCTTTCATTATTGCCTAAGTAAAAAACAAAAATCTTCTTAATATGCACATGACTATGAGATTCAGTGCCAGATGGCTGCTTTTATGTTACTACAGATTGTGGATCTCGGTGATGAATTATAGACAATAGGTTGAGGGCAGTCAACAGTGCATTTATGACAGATAATAAATGTGCACTGCCAGATCGAGCCAATTGAAGTGTGCCATTTTGGAATATAAAAAGAAAGAGAAAGAAGTTCATTGGCAAAAATTGTGATATTGTGTCAACACTTTATTATGCATCACCACCATGCAAAATCACTGCTATGAACTTGCTCCAAAAAAAAAATAAAATAAAATATTAAACTAGATATATTTCACACATTTATGATTTTAAATTGGCTTGCCACTTTTACTGAAGTGACTGGGTAAATTTTTGTACACACCCACTCAAAGCATCAAGAATTTGCATGTGATGGTGTGCAAATCACAACGATTTGTGTATGAGCATTAATGTTAAGAACTGAAACAATCCTAAATGATCTATGATTGAACTTTAATTCATAAACCACCAACAGTAAACACAATTTTTGAATGCCCTTGCCAGTGTAAACCTTTGAATCTGATAATGTGGATGTCTCTGTTGCTTTTTCTCCATTAATTTTAAAATATCTCCAAACATTAGAACTAGTCATTTATATCTAAAACTTTCTACTCATATTTTCCCTCCCAGCATCATTTTCAAAGAGTTGAACCTGACTGAAGACACCCAGCATTGTTGCAGGTGTGTTTTGTTGTAAGCTACATGCTGCATTGACAGGTAGAAGAACTGCAATATGAGGTCATCCAGTCAGCTAAGGCAGTGTGCATTATTAGTACTAACAGATCAAATTAAATAAATGCATTTGATTGGCCTGTTCCCAATAATAAAAATAATTCACTGAACAAAAACAGAAAAAAAGCAGAACAAAAATAGTATAAAAGCAACTTAACACCAACAGTAAGAAATATATGAAATAATAACATTTCTTCATGTATCCCGGCCAGAGTAACACGTACAAAACCTTTTCAATTTCATCATTTAATAACTTCAACTCTACTATAAAGCCAGGATCATCAACATAAATTACGTGACGATAAACACTTGAACCTGGCTCACTGTGTTCACAACCTTGAGACTTTGAAAGAAGAAGGTTCACCACCCTGTGCTGACAGTGTAATTGCTAAACAACTCATATAAAAAGAATAAAAATTAAGAAATAATCACCCCAAATTATGTGTTTTGTATGGCACCTGTGGTATAATAGACAGCTCAGTAATTAATCTCTTTACATCAGCTCACAGTATTACCTTAAATATGTGCTTGGTTAGAAAATATATCTTTACATAAATGTATTCTATGGATTTAGCGAAAATCAAATTCTCCACATGTTCAGTGCTGTTTATTGTAGTCTCCTCCAGTGTCTTCTACTATTGTTGCTTTTCATGTAGTTCACCTGTGTAAAAAAAAAAAGTGTTATAAATATCAAGTAATAGAAGTATTCTACATATATAATATAATATAATAAATATATTTGTATTTGGTTGATTATTTATCTATTTTAATAATATAGATATAGGTATAACTTTTAAGGATTGTGCTTCTCTGGAATGAGTGTCACAGCTAAACGTGTGGCGTGTGCCTCAAAAAAATGTGCCAAGATCTCCTGCAATATTATCCTATTAGTATTCACTCTTGTTTTGAGACTAAATTGCTGCCAGGTGTGTGCCAGTCACAGATGTACGCCTGGGATTTGATCGTCACCTAACTGATAGACAGATATATCAAACTGGGATTCTGGAGCCAGTTGGCGATCCTCTATCTCCAAAATCTGAGACCTAGCTCCATCCGCCAGGATGACAACACTCTCCTCCACAGCAACAGGGTCATCATAGAGTAACTCCAGAATTTGGGAGGTGAGGGGGTTGGAATGACCTGCTGTGAGACCAGACCTCAACCCAACTGAGCACTTGTGGGATCAGCTTGGATGTGCTTTACGTGCCAGAGTGACCAACACAACCATGCTGGTTGACCTTCAATAGCTCCTGGTTGAGGGATGGGATACCATCCCATGGCAAAATGTGACCAGGCTGGTGACCAGCATGAGGTCGAGGGGCTAATCTGTTGGGTTGCGTTTTGCACTTCCACACGGTTCTGAGGTCCCTGGCAGTGTAAAGTGAATTAAGTGCAAAAATGGCCATAATGTGTTGGTTTTTCCTTAATGCTGTGATGGAGTGCAACCATCCAATCCACCAAGAATCTCAAAATAAGTGTGAATACCAACAGGAGAATATTACAAGGGATTTTGGCACATTTTTCGGGGGCACAACCAACATGTTAAGCTGTGTTGCTCATTCCACAGAAGCATGACCCTTACAAGTTATACCTTGTTGTAAAAGTAACTAATCAGGCTTTCCAACAATGTGCAGTCGTATCACTAAAAGAGAGAAATAACTGATCAAACACTAATTGTCTTACATTTTGTGCTAAGTTTATATAAATTGCTTTCATCTTCAGTTGCTGAATTAACTTTTCAATGATCAAATTGACTAAAAGAGGTCAACATGTTGACAATCACTAATCTTATTGAGGAAAAAAAAGACACGTGGTCAATTTATGTTAAATAATGCACAAGTTATTACACTTTAAGAAAGCAGATAGATGTAAAACAAAGAAATTTCATATCATTTACTGTTTCGATCTGTGAAGTAAGTGCTTGTGTTAATGTAAAAAAAATCTATAATGCTTATCAATCCAGCACACACAGACACACACTATGTCAGGTTTAGTTACAATTCATAGTGATAAGTATAAATGATGCACAGCATAGCATTTCAAATTAATTTTTTTGTATCATTATTATTAAGAAAAAAGAAAAAAGAAAGAAAAAAAACCCCATAAAATCCTGCTACAACAATAATTTCCCTCTAAGAGGGATAAATAAAGTATATTTCATTTCATTTCATAGAAGTTGATCAAAAACAGTTTCATAAGCAAGTGACAGCTACAGCGAACTTACCAGTCAGCTGGACATCCAGAGTCACTGCTGCAGGGTCACCTGTACGACAGCGTTAAAACCAAAGCATTACATTCAGCAGGTTAGAACAGAAGTTATTTCATCGTTCACAGCACACAGTCAATATCAACCCTATCCTTCCATTCTGGTTTTAGAAAGCTGTAACTCACCATACACGTTTTGTCTGTCTCCTGCCTGTGCTTCACCAGATCTTCGAGCTTGAGTTCGTCCTCCAGCTGCTTCTCCAGGTTGTTCTCGAAGCCTTCCTTCTCTGCAGCACTAGCGGGCCTGACACATAACAAACAGTTCAAAATGAGACACAAGAAGAAACTGAAATTAAGCACAAAACAATCTATATGAGTTGCTACAATCAGCTTTACCTCAAGCACTTCCAACACTAAGCTGCTACTTGTGAATTAATGCATCAATATTACCTACCTAATAATGTATCTAACATCTGTAATAATGTATGAGTCACTTTTGCAATCAATGCATTGTTTGTCTTGACTGCAATATGTCTTCTACCAGCATACATATTTGATAAGTACCTTGGTTTGTAAGTGAAGAAAGGATCTGAAGAGGTTGTGGCAAATAGGTCACAACGTCCAAAGTCTGAGTCCACAATGCTGTCAGTCTCACTTCCACCCTCTGTGGGACAAAAAAGATATCAAAACAGATAGGACCAGATGCATAAACAATGTATAGTCATTAAGAGAAAATATGTGGTAAGAACGTGGAAAACTCATATATTTTTGAGACTGTGTACCTACACAATTAGAGCAATTAACAGCAGTTAACAGAGCAACTGGTGAAGGAGAAATGTTAAGAAAGTTATAAGAAAAAAGAAAGAATACAAAACAAATTTCCCTGAAATGGTATAATATTGATTATTTTTAGATATTCTTTCTTATCAAAATCTTATTTAACTGTTGGTGTTGTTCATTGTCCTGTCAATTTAGATGTGGTATAAACAATGTCTTTCAATGCAAATGGTTGAAAAGGGGAGGAGCCGCATGTATACATAGCAAAAATGAAGCCCTGTAAAAACACTTTGAAAATAAAATGGGAAGTAGAACGATTGTACCACAATGATTGAGATTTATAAAAGAGATCTATACAGCTCGGATAGGTCTGACATAAAGAATACATATGCCCATTTCTGCCTCTGTGTCCTCACAGGTTTAATCATGAACTTCCACAAACCTTTATGCAGATGGTCCCTAATATTTATAAATTCAGTCTGCAAACACAAGATCTTTACCTGAATTGAGCTCTTTAACCAGCGATGACATTGTGTTGGTGATGGAGTCAGCAGCAATGAGTAGGTCATTTCTCAAATTTCTCCTTGGACCTAGACAAACAAACAAACAAACACACAAACAAACAAACAAATAAATAAATAATGATAACATAGAGCTTCCATGAAGAAAAAAACATGTGCCACAGTGTTACCCTGAGCGAAGGCCTCCTGAACGTCCCCTCCCACGCCCATGAGTGAATCCTGAGGTGTGTGAGTTGGAGTGGTGCCAGCAGAGTCCGAGTGGATCGGTGTGGGGATCGGCCGGCCGATGAGGTGGCTGGGGGAAGAGCGCGGAGAGCCGGGACCCTGAGTCTGAAGAACAAGCAGGTCCTTTTAATCTTAACTGTGTTGCTGTGCAGAGAGATGACTACGGTTTAATGGCAAGACTGCAAATAGAAAATTATTATTTATGCAAGCAAAAGACCTTGTAACAAACATGTCACTATTTAATTCGTCTTATGGATTGAGTTAACTGACAAGCTGATTTAAGTTTTGTGAGGAAAAAAAATAATTCAGATATACCACATGCTATTAAAATGCATGTTACTCCAGGGGGAAAAGCAGTTTTTGCACACATGCATCCAGGTCCCACACTTACAGCTTGTTTCTGTTCTTCTTCCAGCTGAAAAACAATATTTTACAGCTCATAAAAAAACAACCACATTTGAAAGATTATCCAATCAGTATTCCCACAAAGATGAGGCAAGCATGTGGCTTCCTCATGCAAGTTTAAAGGATTAGCATTGATCCTTTAAAAGCTAATTAGATTGATATCCTCTCCAATTAAGCCAGTATGGTGAACTGTTTACATGGGCTTTGAGGAACTCCCATCCCCTTTTTGGAAGAAAAACACTACAGATTTTCAGGCCAAATGTTATCCTTACTAAAAGGTGTTAGACCTGTTGCCTCAATATGATGCTCTCACATATCTTGATATCTCAGTTTGAACTCCTATAAAGCAATATGCACACAGCATAACAGCTAATCGGTACATAATAAGCAAGAATTGATTTTTGTTGTTCTTGTTGTTGTTAGAGAAAATGCAAAATAAAACCAGAATTGCTGCTTGCTGCAGCTTTAAAATCAAATAAAAGTATTTCAACAGGATTAGCATAAAGCAACCATAAAATAACAACTTTTCTTCTGAAACTGCAAAAGATATTATAATAGCAGTGATGACTGTGTTATGACTGATTGTTTTCCCTTTTGAGTGTGCAGGTGCTGCGTGGGGATTGGTTGCTGGCGGGGGGAGGCGTTACTATAAAGACCCAGGGTTTGGATCGCTCGGCGCGCATCTTCGTCTTCTCTCAACCAGCCCCTGA